>OZ038403.1:25286183-25673471 GCA_964036045.1 Eutreptiella sp. 'Long Island Sound 2002'
GGGGTGTCGTACCCCCCTCCCACCCCGGCCCCCCTTTCGGGAGGGCTGTCAATCCCGCCCCAACCGCTTCTACCCGCTCCCCACTGCCCTCCAACCGCCGTGCAACCGCCAGAACGACGGCAGAAACCACTGCCCAAACCGCCAGTAACGGCCAGGGGAGGGGGGGTTGCGGTTAGGGAGCGTCAAACCCAATTGCGAAGAAATGCAGAAAAACTGCGGTGCCGTAACCAAACCCCGCGAAGCCTCAAGGAGCAACACCTCTGCACACGAGACACACAGGGCACCAACAAGCACGCGAGGGGGACAAACAAAAAATAGGCAATTGCGGAAAAATCGCAGCCGCCCTCCAACCGCCGTGCAACCGCCAGGACGACGGCAGAAACCACTGCCCAACCGCGCCCCCATACTGTTGCTCCTCGACGCACCTCGACGCACGTCGCAGTGCTTCGAGGTGCTTCCTCCCCCCCTTGGGTCCAAGATCAATTCAGGTGGCGACTTTCCGTGCGCAGGGAACGGGGCCCTCCTGAGTACAGACACCCGCACGTGCGGGCACTGCCGGGGGCCAGCAAAGCCGACGTGATACGACGCAGGCTGGGCGGGCGGCGCTGTCGGCCTATTGCAACCCGGGCAGGGGGGGGGGGATGGGATGCAAGTCGAGGCTGCATAAAATGCGATGCAAAAAAAATTCAAATAACTGCATTCGCACCCCCCCCCCCCGCCTGTCAAAATAGTGCATGTGACGCAAACTTGTCCATGGATTGCAAAATGGCTTCATACAACCCATCCCCCCCTGGGAGCAATTTTCCACCCGCCCTCTCTCTGTCTCCCTCCCGCCCTCACCCCCCCTCCCTCCTCCCTCCCTCCCTCCCCCTCCCCCCCTCCCCCCCCCTCCCTCCCCCCCCCTCCCTCCCTCCCCCCCCTCCCTCTTTCCCCCCCCTCCCCTCCCCCCCTCCCTCCCTCCCCTCCCTCCCTCCCCTCCCTCCCTCCCTCCCTCCCTCCCTCCCTCCCTCTCTCTCTCTCTCTCTCTCTCTGTGTGTGTGTGTGTGTGTGGGCACGTGACACAGTATGCCCCACATGCACTTTATTCTAATTGGCTGCAAGTGTCAAGAGGGCTCTACAAATGTCTGTCAGTGTCAACAAGCGTCATAAGCGCCTGTAAATGTGTAGAAGCGGCTTAAGAGCGGCTGGACCCTTGGTGCCGCGGCCTGCCCCCTGTCAGCCATGTCAGCGAGACGTCACACCGGAACTGCTCGCTGATAGGCACCAAATCGGTTCCGGGCGCAGCTGCCGGCAACCCGTTTCGCAACCGCCCGCACGGCTCCTGAAAGCCTCTCCCAACCGCCGGTAACCGCCCCTGTGCAGGCTGCTGAAACCCCCCCTCAGCCTCCCTTCTGCTCAGGCGCGGCACCGCCCCACTGGGGAGGTCGTGCATCGAACCCTCCCCAGCCCGACCGCCAGGGGTGGGCGGCCTCTCGACTGGGGGGGGGGGCTCGATCCAGCCCTCTGGCTACACCCCCCCAACCCCAACAATAAAGGGCTCAATGAGCGCCCCCCCCCCCCCCCCCAAATCCTACCGAGACTGACCCCCGGGCCTCGGAGGTGACCCAGACCAAAAAATCGGCAAAAAATGAAAATGGGATTTTTGGAATCAGCGCGTCGAGGGGGTTCAGATAAGTCATCATTTCATGGATTTGGTGGAAAAAAAATTGACCGTTTTCGATGCTCAAAAAAATTTTCTGCGCCTTTGGCGCCAGAGTTCATAGTAACTGATTAATGGTCCTGTGAGTTGAGGCCTTTTCCCGAACCCCCTGCTCCCCTCCAAGTTTTGGGGGGCCCGCCAGAGTTGAATACTATAGATACGGATACTAATTATTAGAATACTGTCGAATAATAATTGGCATTTAATTCTAATTAGCTTCCAATCTGAAAAATAGAGCCTCCCCGACTTCCCCAGCAGCGGGCAACGCGCGCGCGGCGGGGCCCGACCTGTTGTCGGCGCACACGAGGTTCCCGAGGCACATGCGGCAGAAGGTGTGGTCGCACGCGAGCTTGCGGGGGTCGCTGAAGATGTCCAGGCAGATCGGGCACGAGAGCTCCTCCCGCATGCAGCGCTCCAGCTCCGTGTTGGCGTGCGGCGCCGGGGCCCGCCCCCCGTCGCCGCCGGCCGGCGGCGGCGGATGGAAGAAGTAGTCGAGGTTGATGAGGTCATCGATGGGGGTGGAGGCCAGGGTGCGGGAGGGCGGCGGGCTTGGCGGCGGCTCGGCGCCGCCCTCTCCGTCAGTGACGTCTGGCGTGGTGTCTGCAGAAGCAGGAATGGAGTCGGTTGGGGCGGGGGTTGAGGGGGCGGGGGGGGCGAAGGTGTGTGTATGGCCCAAAGAAAGTTGTCCTTCGGTGACGTGTGTTTGGTCCCACTCTAAAAATGGTGGTGAGGCGTGGGGGGGGAGGGGGGGCACCCACGCTTGGTTGAGTGTCAACCGCCGTCGGTTGCGTGGTAACTGCCGTCGGTTGCGTGGTAACCAGGGGTGTCCTTAACGGAAAAAAAAAAAGTGTTCCCGTTTCCCAAAAAAGCCCGCGGGCACTCCATGTGCTCAACCATGGTTGGTGGCAGTTGGCGGTTGGCGGTTGGCGGCAGTTGGTGGTTGGCAGTTGGCAACTGGCGGTTGGTGGCGGTTGGTGGTGGTTGGCGGCGGTTGGTGGCTGGCGGTTGGTGGTTGGAGGCAGTTGGCAGTGGTTGGCAGTTGGCGGTTGGTCGCCGCTGGCGGTTGGCGGCGGTTGGTGGCTGGCGGTTGGTGGCGGTTGGCAGTTGATGGGAGTTGGCTGTTGGTGGTTGGTGGTCCCTTGGGGCTGTCCTTAAGGGCTGTCCTTAGCAAAAAAAAAAAAATCTCGTCCCTTAAGGACGCCCCTGGTGTTAACCGCCGTCATGGACCGAATCCCGCCACCAACAAACTCAGTCAAGGAAGAAAAAAAGGAACGTCTCGTTCCTCGAGGACAGCCCCGGCACGATCTGACGATGGTTGCCTCCACATCGCTCTGGTCTCCATCACAATACATCGGGTATGGAAGCAGCCCCCCCCCCCCCCCCTGTGTGACATTCTCTGGTTGTTGCTCCTTTACAGGGCCCTGGACAGTCACCCGTTCTTCCCTCCGCATGTTGCGTCGGGTCGCTGCGTTCTGTCGGCTGCTGCGGCCGGTGCTCTTGCTGGTGTCGTTTCCGCGTTCGCGGAGCCCAGTGGTTGGTGTGTTGGGGCTGTGCTGAATGTGGCATGGTGTGCCGTTTGCGCGTCAGCAGCGCCCAATAATTGGCGTATTGAGGATGTGCTGGTTGTTGCCGGGGTCGTCTGACTGTTTTTGCTGTCCACGCGCCTCTGTCCACAGGCTGTCCGTAGCCTGCCTCGCTGTGTTTCTGTGTGCATGAGGCCCAGGTGCCCTGTTCCTCCACGCGCTGTCCCGGCCGTCCACCATATGTCCTTTTCCCCCTCACGGCTGGTCTGCCCCTGATGGACTCCCGCTCCTGTTGCGCAAACAGCCCATCTGGGCTGCGGGAGACACCCCCCACCTGATGCCAGTTGAGCAGGGATTGCCCTGGCACCCAGTAGCGATGGGGCTGGCTGGCCAAGCCATCCCCTTTATTGTCGCTGCCTCCCATGCGCACGCTCCCCCCCCCCCCCCGCGCAAGCCAATTTTCCACCTCCCCCGCAAACCGGGGCACACAGACGTTCGGCAGCCCAGGCCAGGCCTCTCTTTCAGGCGGCAGGGGGGGAGTTGTTGCTGAGTTTTTAGAGGAGGCGAAGACAATTTTTGGGTCTAAACTGATGGGCGCCAAAGGCGCCAGAGAAAATTTTTGACTGGCCGCAAGCCCGGAAGGAATTTGGCCCAATCTTTTGAGGGGGGGTCCAGAGGGTGTGTGTGTGTGGTGTGGGCTATGCTATGCTATGTGATGCTATGCTATGCTATGATACACAACCTATACATGACATGAAAGAAACCATGCCAATGTATAGGCACCCCGGGGCGTTTTCGCACAGCGCGCGCACAGCGCGCGCACAATTATTACGGTGATTATCCAGGTAACAACCCTGAAAACCACCAACCTGCGGAATCATGCACAATCAATTCAAAACTCAAAAATTCAAACATCTGATGCTTGCCATGGGTCCCAGGGACCTACATTTTGCCCCCTATAGCCCTGTCCACTGCAGCAGCCATTCAATGACGTCCTTTCAATCTTCTGAACTTACCGAACTCCCGGTGGTGGAGAACAGCCAACTTTTCGCACAGCGCGTGCACAGCGCACGGTATGCCCCCCCCGGATGGTACACACAGACCTGGGGAGGAGGACCGGGCTGGGCTGGAGATGTAGGGTTGGGGGGCGGGGGGCGGCCCGCCGCTGCAAAACGGGTTGCTGCCCGTGCTGCCGCCATGGACGAACGTGTCGCGCCCCAGCCCCAGCGGCATGGCCAGGGCGCAGGCCGTGATGCTGGGATATGTGTCCTCCGCGTCGCCGTGCTCGGAGTAGTACTGCGGCAGCCGCCCGCTGTGGTGCACGACGTGGACCAGGGCCTCGTCCACCACCCCGTCATCGTCCGTGTAGGTCACGGCGTACTCTCCGCCGTGGGAAAACCTCACGAGCCATCTGCGGCGTGCAGGGAAGAGGATGGAGGTGGTGGCACTGCGACCAACTGAAGTCGAGCCAAGGGAACCAACCCTGTTTAGCACCGCCCCCTCTGGATGGCAACCACTCAAAGGGCACATAACTTCAAAAGGAGCCGGAAAAAGAGGATGCAAATGGGTGTGAGAAAACGAAACGCGCCGCCAAGAGTGGAAACCCGCTGCGGTCGTGCCGTTTGGGGCGTTGTCTGCATGCCGCACGCATCAAGGAAGTGTTGCGGGCGGCCAAGCCGCTCAGGCGGCGGTGGGTGGGGGTGGAGGGGGGGGGGGGCTATAATTCAAAAACAGAGAAAGCAAACCAGAGGTAATGCACTCCACGGGAAGGCATAAGCTTTTTTTTTTGTGTGGCAGCGATCCTCTGCCTGGCGGAGTCCAAACACTCAGTTTGTGTGAGCGCGGGTGAACCTGAGTTATGAACACGGGAGGATCCGACGCTTTCTGGGCTTATAGTAAACCCGCACTCTGTCACACGTGTATGATGAATATGGACAACAAGAAAAATTAGGAAAGGCATGGGAAAGCATAAGTGGACCTGGCCAAACCTCAAGACAGCCGGAAACAGAAAACATCATGTCTGAAAACAGTTAGTCAAGACAATCACAGCCAGCAGCTGTCAATCAGACATCAAGCTGTCAGTCAGGCATCAGCAATCAGTGTCGGTGGAGGGGGGGGAGGGGGGCGCAGAAAGGTGAGCCAAACGAAGGTGCACCTGGAACCCTTGGTGGACAAAGCCTCCACCTCTGCATTGCATTGCTGCTGCATTGCACCAATTCAAAAGGCACATCACTTAAAAAAAATCACAGAGGAGTGGGAAAGAGGGGCAATGCGAATTGGTGTGGGAAAAACGCATTGCGGCGGCCGTGGGGTTGCGTGCGTGTGTGTGTGTGTGTGTGATGAGTGTGTGTGTGTGATGAGGCCCCATAGACCATGGAGTAGGTTGGCCGTCTAGCACCTCCGGTTGCACGCGCACTTGTGTGTTGCTCAGACCAAAACTCCATGATCCAATGACCATTTTGTTGCCATGTTTTGTGGAGACTACGGGCGTAAATCTTGTGCTTGAACAAACAGAGCAGTTTGGTCGTTGATAACACCTGCTTTGCAGCTGCCGAGGCTCTTATGCCTCGAGAGAGAAAGAGAGGAGAGGAGAGGGAGGGAGGGAGGGAGGGAGGGAGGGAGGGAGGGAGGGAGGGAGGGAGAGAGAGGGGGGGAGAAAGAGGGAGGGTGGGAGCGAGAGGGCGAGAGACCGTGTGTGCGTGTGAGTGAGAGGAGGGGGCGGAGGCGGGTAGGTAGGGCAGAGAAATGGGGTCGACCGATTGCACTGGCCCTCTAGCAGCGCGTGCGCCCGCTCTTGTGAAAGCCAGCCATGAAATGAAGGGGCCTGGAACACGGTGGTCATCTCCATGTTGCACCGAGAAAAGGTGTCCCCAAAATAGTACATGAGAAGGTCGAGCGCATCCTTTTGAACGTAGTCATTTTCCTCGATCATGTACTTCCACACCCCTTGGGACTCCCATGAGATCGAGGGCACGGACCCCGTGAGCGCCTCCCAGAAGTCCAACCACGGCACCGCCTCCGCGGACGAAAAGTTCTCGCACCAAAATTCCAATGCCATCGGCCTAGATCATTCTTCACTCTGCGGCAAACATGCACACAAAACGGGGACACAATGACCACGCAAGAACTGGCCTGCGGCCTCTCGCGGGGTAGTAGGACGGAGCAAGCGGGCAAGCACTCTCACAAATGCCACTTCGAATGTGCATGGACCCTTGCCTTCCGGCCGGTGCCCTTGTGCTTCGGCCACCACTGCACTAACACAAGCACAACAAAACGCCAACAACCGAGCAAAATGGGAAACAACGTGTAGTCACGCGATTGCGCCGGTAGGTTTCCCGAGGTGTCCGCTGATGGAACAACCTGTGGAACGCCAACTACAACCTCACGCAGGAACTAACAGCACGCATGCAGGGCACTTAATAGGCGGTTAGCCATCTTAGTACCTTGGGGGGCTTGGGGGATTGTGCAATGCTATACACACTGGGCACAAACAACGCGACTTCAAGCATGCATTCTCGTGGGTCCTAACTGATGCCTTTGGGTCCCCCTTTTTGTTTGAAGCACCAATGCATTTGATTCACGAAAAACACGAAGCACCAGCTGCACGCACGTGAGAAAATCCTCAGACAAACAACCACCGCCTGTGCGAAACGGCTCATTGACAGACCAAATGAAGCGTGCGTGTACCAAATAAAGGCAACTGGCAAACCGTAATGTGGGCAAATCTTTGAATATTAGGCTTTTTGAATGTTTGAATGCCAAAGAGACTTAGGCTAAATGGCCTATGAAACACAACCGCGAACCATGTTTTTCTCCGCCCAAAGATTCAAATTTGAAGTTTCCGTGTATTTTGGGGCAAGTGTAAGGTTTTTGAAGTTGTCGTGTCTTGGTTGTCTAGCACGAAGCAGAAAAATGAATTCATCCACAACTCAACATGGTGCCCTCAATGTAGCGATGAAAGATTTCGCAATTGTTTCGTGCGTTCTCATGGTAGTGTAGCCGGGAGTGTAGCTCACAAATATGGCGTGCAAGTCGCCTCGGAAACCATAGCGCTAGGAGCCAAGGCTTTGGTCTTGTTGTGCCCTTCGCAATCTATGCTCGTCTCATGATCTACCCGATTGCTAACTCCACTCGACCGCACTAGGAAACTCGTGCATTCGTTGACGTGGAGACACATCGTTGACAAGCTGCAAGCACAAAGCGTGAAAAGACTCGTCAAATGCATTTGAGACAACTAAGACGGTCTTGATCTTCGCCGGCGCATTGGAGACGATTACCGGCAGGTCATCCGCGGGCCCTAAAAAGAAGAGCGAGACACAATGGACTCATTGTGGACCGGTGGGGACCGGTGTGAAAAGATACCCCTCCAACCCCTCAAAATGATTAGAATTCAAACCAAAGGGCACAACAAACGCACAAGAAGGCTCATATCACTTCGCGAAGACGCGTGAAAAAACATGGGTGTGTTGTTCTTTGATGGCGGCATATTTCGGTCGGTTTTTCTTCTTGTGTGGAGTGTGTGGAGCGAAAAGCAAGGGTTGGGATGGCAAAAGGATACCAAGGATGGTTGTTTTCCACTGTTTGCCGTTGTGTTCTTCTCACTATTATCTTTGTCGCATCCCATTGCTTGTCTTCGCCATCCCTTGCTCCTCCCGTGGTCTTACGTCGTTGTACTCTCTCACCTCATGCGGACCTCAATGTGTTTTCAATCACTAGGTTGTGGCAACGGGAGCCATTGTTGTGGTTGATTGACTGATTGCTGTGGTTGTTCAAGTGAAGAGTACTAGTGCTCATGTGCCCAACGCTATACGTGGTGCCCTTGTGTGATATGTAATGATATTGCCTTGGCGATAAGGCCCCATAACTGAGTTTTCCAAACTCGAATCAACATTAGCTAGGATGGTTAAGTAAGGCACTTGCACGGCGAGGCAAAAGTTGAGCTCAACATTAGAATTCAACAACCGGTGCGTTTAGCTACACCATTTGTAATCCGTTGTGCAATTTGCATCGTCGACAATGTTAGCCATCCTGATTTGCCGAATGAGGTTGGGACCATAGTTGCTGCATTTTGCGGCCTTGTGCCTTTGCTGTGTGCATTTCGCGTGAGTGGAGATGAGGTGGACCTTGCTTGTGAACTTGCCTCAACCCTGGCCTACACTATCTACTCAGTTTGGCCAACCTTGATTTCAACAACACAGCAAACGGAACAAGCAAAGACTGATCACATGCGCATTACCCTGCAATACAAGATGTAGCGAATAG
This sequence comes from Eutreptiella sp. 'Long Island Sound 2002', assembly GCA_964036045.1. NCBI lineage: Eukaryota > Euglenozoa > Euglenophyceae > Eutreptiales > Eutreptiaceae > Eutreptiella > Eutreptiella sp. 'Long Island Sound 2002'. The sequence continues at coordinate 25,294,668 of OZ038403.1, forward strand.
TGCAGTGTCCTCACGTCGCCATACAATCTGTATGCAACTGTATGATGCACCGCACCCAAATAGCACGTGCATGGGGTTTCATCTTTCCCGTTGTACACGCGTGTGTGCACTTCCGTTACTCTAATGCAAAGAACGTCAGCTCAACCCATGACAAAAAAAGGGGGGGGGAAGAGGCTGCCTGTTCTGTAGGTGGTACTGTAATAATGATAATATGTTCCCACATCGGCATATGTGTGATGTGGAGCTTTCTCCCGAGCTACGGCATGTGCATTCCACACATGGTGTCGGTGTCGGTGCATTTGCGTGCCAGGCTATCGAAGCACCAAGTTAAGGTGGTTGCCCAACAGAGTGACTGGGATCCGAACGCTTTTTTGGGGAAGGTGTTTGCTTCCTTGGAGATGAGTTTTGCGAGTGAGCATGACGTTCTAGGCATCCAAACAGCTAGTGAGGGAATAGGTGAAGATTTGTACATGGTGGTTGAAGAACCTGAGGCATGGGGTCGGCAAGTTGCTCCTGCCAATGTCCGACACGGGGACATGATGAGGCAAAGAGAGAGACGTTGGCAATCGTCAGTGGGCACAACAAATCGGCAAACGCTCTGGTCAAAATGTCAACATCCTTGTGAAATGGAGCCCTGCATCGCATCACAAATAGTTTCTTGGTGGGCAGAAGTCATTCCAAAATACTTTTGTGTTACGGATTGGGGTTTGTCCGGTGTGTGGAACTAAAAGATTGTGAAAACGTGAGATTTTCAAAAAAAATAGAAGAGCAAAATTTATTGCCCGGTGGGTCAAAAAACGGAGTTATAGGCCTGAAAGGGACAAGTTCAATAGAAAGAAAAGTGTTTTGCCCCATCTACATGTGTCATGGAAGGGATTGATGGTCTCAAACGTTTGGGAACTCCCACCCATGGATGGGGCGGAGTATAAAATGGAAAAGGCTTCAGAAAAATCCTCTAATTATGATTTAAGGCCCAAAGGGGGTAAGTGGATAATAGAGCCTCTCATGTGGCAAAATAGGCGTCAACACGGGTCAAAATACCAAATTTAGGTCAGTTTAGCTGCCTTGAGCTGCCACCCAGATGCATATTGCAAACTGACTAAATTCACTGCACAAAAATGGGCGATGGCCTGTTTCTGCACGAGGCCTGGTAGCATGCAGACGAAAATTCTAGGCCACACGTACAAAACTATGCTTTGATGATTGTAACCCGTATCCATCAGGGCTGCCAAGTACCACCCCTAAGGTGATGCATAATAGATGCCCATTGCAGACCAGCAAAATGGCCAAGGTCCGAACCAAGCTCTGGTACCATAGAGCAGAGCATCCGTGGTAATGCCCACATAGCACATTGGTCGTCACTCAGCTAACACGACACAACAATAAGGCCGACGCGCGGGCGTCCAAATTCACGGGACCATGAAAATTGGGAGTTCTGAAGTCGACGATCTCATGAAGCCGCGCAACGAATGCGATTCGCACAGGAACTAAGTTATCCAGTTAAATCGCCATTTGAACTCCAATGATCACAGAGTAAGATCGTCAATTTTACCCTTAGAGGTAAGGTAAAAAACCCCTATTTAGGGCCACTTTTGGTCCGGCAAAATCTGGCCGATTTCTGCAGACGTGGAGGGCCAGTTTTTTTCAGGTTACAGGTGCCGGCTGGGGCCACTGATTACCGTTTACAGAACCGTTTTTGGCCGCAAGACCGTGGAGAACAATTTAAACAGAAATCGCCCTTTTTTAGGTGCTCCAGACCCCCCTGCTCCTTTCGAGGCCACCCTGCATCGTGGGATTTTTGCCAACACTTTTAATTTTTTGCAGATTTATTTGCATGTCCTTCATTGTTGGGTTAAAACATGCCGGAAAAACGTTTGACATCGTTGAAAGCAAGAAATTTGTTTTTGGAGATGTCTCAGATGGATCGATGGAGATGGAGATGCCCAAAGGGGATGAAGAATGGATGTGCCTGCAATGTGAGAAGGATATGGAAGGAGAAAGATAAGAAGACACAAGTCCCCCACAACGGCGTTTTTCAACACCACAACAAATTTCACTTCACATGGCATGCTTGGGTTTGGTGGTCCGCCGAATGAAGTATGTGCCCCATTACGAAGTGAATTCATGGTCTTTTATGTGTTTTCTTGCCAGACGGGACAATTGGGACATTGCCAGGGCCATTGGTACCAAGTTTCAAAGCTTTCCCCATAAAAAGTCAATATCAGCCCAAAGTGGTACTCGATTAGAGCAGCGGCCTCGATTAGGGCGTTTTACCTTAGATTCTTTAGGCACAAAGTATTTTCTTGAGACTAGTGCTATGTTCAGCTCATGTCCATTTGCTTGTGCATGCAATTGCATTACTTGGGTAACTGTGGTCAAGTTGGACAAATTAACCCTCGGCTCAAGGGCGCCTTAGCCTTGGTGATGCAACCTTGTTCCTAGCGGCTGGGATTTGCTTTTCACTACCGCGTGTTTCTCCCGGTGGGATTTGCCACATGACAAAAGTACATTCGTGATGGCAATCTTGATGACTCCCTTGAATCGTGCAGAGACTGCAGAGGGGCTTATTAAAAGTGTTAGCTAGGGGCGAGATTTCAGGACGATAATCATTACCTCCGTCTCGCGGGAGAGGTAACAATTATCGTCCTGATATCTGGAAGGACCAAGCTAGAGGTAACGATTATCATCATGAAATCTCGGCCAACCGCCAAATCACCCGGGGTTGTGACCAATCAATAAAACCGGCTTTTTGAGCCGGTTCCAATGAGCCTATTGGGATGAATTTTCAATTTTCAACCGAAAAAACAATTTTGGGTGGGCTATCATGGCGTACCGCTTAGGGTTCCGTGGTGACACACTCTTAATGTTGGACTCATGTCCTCAAGTCCTTCACGGTGCTGGTAGCCGTTGAAGCACTTGCTCAGTGCACCGGGAGGTTTTGCGTGTGAAGGGGAGTGCTGGCTGGCTCCGATTTGTGTTTGGTAGACTGATATGACATGAAGGATGATGCAAAATTGAAATCCACCTCTTGTGGCTGTCCTTACACAACCCTTATACAGCCCTTGTAATGCCCTTGTACAGCCCTTACACGGCCCGTACATGGCCCTTGTACACCTTGTACACCCCTTACACAGCCCTTGTAAAGCCCTTGTACAGCCCTTTTTTTATTTTAAGGCATGGCAGTCCACCGCCGAGAGCATTGCACCAAAGCGGCCTGACCACGGGCAAAGCATTCATGGCGAGCCGAAGTTCACCAAAGACAGCGAGTATTGTACACAAATCCCCACACCTAGGGGAGGTGCCTGGTGTCAGGAGGCGGAGGACAGACGACCAAAAAATACCGTCTGAAGTTTGGGGGCAGGCGTCACGTGAATGGTGACAGGTGTCTGGGGTATAGCTGTTGTCTGGTGAGTGGTGGTTGGTGTCTAGAGTCAGGGGACTGGTGACAGATGAGTGGTGACAGGTGTTTGAGGTCTGGTGATTAGTATATGGTGTCACAGGGGACGACAGGTGTCTGAAGCCTGGTGTCTGGTGTCTGGTAGATGGAGACAGGTGTGTGGGGTTTTGTAACTGGTGTCTGGTGAGTGGTGGTTGGTATCTAGAGTGTGGTGACTGGTGTCGGTGGCTGGGACGTGGACGTGAGTGCCAGCATTGGGCTAGGGGGGGGAGTGGGTAGTGCCTGGTGTCGGTAGACAAGAGATAGACGTTAGGTAATTAGTGTTTGGGTTCAGGTGACTGGTGCCTGAGAGTGGAGGCGTGGGGTGGGGGGATGATGTTGAATGTGTTGGTGAAATGGTGTGTGGTTGCGGTGGCGTAGGTGAGATGGATGAGGTTGTGTTTTTTGGGCTTGGGTTTCGGGACGGGTGACGGTTGGAATATGATTTTCTGTTGGTGGGTGCTTTGTTGGGGAATTAAATTAAAATTGGGGTAAGAAAGTTTGATTGGTTGAGTAGAAGAGGTGCCGAATTCAGAGAGAGGGATGTTCCAAGGAATCCTCTCGGAGGTGGGGATGAGTGAATCGAGGTTGGGGATGGGGTTGTCCTGGAACCATTGGCTAAGAGTGTGAGGAACGGTGCTGAGAGGCGTAGTGCGGGCTTTGAGTTCATGGAGTAGCTGTGATTTGTGTGAGGAGTAGGATATGTTTGCTGGGTGAGTGCGGAGGGCGTGGCTGAGAGATGTGGGGATGTGAGTGCGGATGTAGTTGCGTTTTTCCCCCGAAGTGGCGGAGTGATACCATTTGTCGACAGTGGGGCGGGTGGTAGAGGACCAAGTGTTGTTGATGAGTTTGCGGAGGTGAGTGACTTTTGAGGAGTGGCATAAGGCGGTGAAGGATGTGGGGTCACGTGGGTGGTTGGTGTGGCGAAGGGGGCAAGTGTACTCTTTTTGGTTGTAGTGTGGGGCGTAGCAACTAAACAAGCCATTCACCCATTTGAAGTTTAGTCGGGAGAACCCTGAGGAGGTGAGAAAAAAGGTGGTGCTGAGCGAGAGGTGGATGTTGTTGTGTGTGTGTGCTTCATGTAGGTGCTTGGTGTGTTTGGCGCTGATTTTGCCGGGTAGGTGAGTGTTGTGATAGAGGATGGTGGGAGAATCGGGGGGGGGAAGCTGATTGGCGGGGTACGTTGTGGATATGGGAGGAGATCCACTTGGAGACGGTGTCGGCAACATCGTTGCCTTCAAAGTTGGCATGGCCTTTGATCCAAGTGAACATAATGGTGAGGTTGGTTCGTTTAAGTAGGTGCCAAAGGAGGAGGTACCAAGAGCAAAAAGAGTTGTTGTTGGAATTGAAGGGGAAGGTGGAAGAGGATTGTATGAGGTTGAGGTTGGAGCACGTGGTGAGGTTGTCGATGGCGTAAATGAGACGTTGGGGCAATAGGTGGGTGTTGGTAAGTGGTTGCGCTACAGGGATAATTTTTTGTTCCTCCTGGCACTGCCAAGTGACCCATCGCTAGCTTACCAAATGCTAGAAAATGTACGCCAGGACCTCAGAGAACTTACGGGAATGGAAATTACACTGGAGCTGTGCCAGCCAGCGGGGGTGGGGGGGGTTTTCGGCTGGCCGGCCGGCCAGCCAGCCCGCCACCCAGCCACCCAGCTGGCCACCATTGCTTTGTACATGCATGTTTGCCTCACCGCCCTTGCTCTCAAGATCTCAAGATGATGTCACCGATCCATGGAGTGTGTGGTAAAATTTCCTTCCCTTTAAAGAAGGCACATCATGCATTGGGATCGGGTCTCGGGTTGTTTGCTCGTGTGGGAATCCGGACCTAGTGGTCCAGTTGCACAATCACCAACACAATTGCCGTTGCATTGTGTTGTAGCGTCCCCGTGAAGACGTAAGGGTGGGTTGTTTGGAAAGGTGCCTTGGGATATATATTATATATTTATTTCAATACGGATGGTATATATTTGGGATTAAGGACAATTGTGTACTCGGGAGTTGATATTGATAACAACAACATTTGTAGTTGCACATTCGTTTGATACGGTGATTCTATGTTTCGTGTTCTTGGTCTTTATGGGAGGTTCCGAAGGCAAGGCAACTCGGAGTATGAGCTAAGGATCTTCTTGAAACGTGGCCGAGCCCTCCCACCCTTGCAAACCCATCCCCATACGCACCTCATGGGTGAGAAGAGGCGGTTCAATGGTGCACTACGTATTTTGACTGTTTTCCAGGAGCGCTAGCCAGCCAGCCAGCTAGGGGGGGAGGGGGGGAGGGGGGGGATTTCCAAAGCCTCCCAGCCACCCAGCCGCGGCTAGGCGCAGCTCCACTGGAACAGAACACTTTGTCTATGAGATTTCTGGAGTGTATGTTACAGGACCCCTTAGGACCTCACCCACTGTCACTGTCCGATTTTGTGCACTGTGTCTCCGAGTCCACACCCCCACAATTGGAAAAACTAATGGACCCAGAGGCGCCGGGACCACCATCCGTGCCTGGAGGTTCGTGGTGGTTCGTGGTGGTTCGTGGTGGTTCGTGGTGGATCGTGGTGGTTCGTGGTGGTTCATGGTGGTTTGTTGTAGTTCGTGGTGGTTCGTGGTGGTTCGTGGTGGTTCGTGGTGGTGCGTGGAGGTTCCTGGTGGTGCGTGGTGGTTCGTGGTGGTTCGTGGTGGTGTGTGGTGGTGCGTGGTGGTGCATGGTGGTGCGTTGTGGTGTAAGGCATTCGGCGGAGGTAACCCAAAACTCTTGCGATTTCTCCAAAACCCGCTCTCCTTGTTTTTTCAAACTCTTGTAACCTCTTTTTCTTGTAGCACACCTCTTTTTCAAACTCTCAAAACCTTTGACGTTCGTTCCCCTTAGTGGTTGCTGCTTTTCCTTGCTTGTTCTGCACTCCTTGGATCCTGCTTGTTCTGCACTCCTTGTATTTTGCGCTGTGCATGCACTGATCTACAAATCCTGCACGCAAACCTTGCACCTTCATAAGCACCAAGCAGTTTTGATCTCCATTGTCGTTGTTCAGCACGGAGTCCCTTGCTTGCCTGAGCGGTCACTGCCGGCGTCACGAGCGTGGGCAGTTTGGGGACTTTGGCACCCCTCCATGCAACATATCTACAACAACCAAAAGAATGCCAAGCACAGAATTAATAATAAATAAGCAACCACAAAATAACGTAACACAGAGCTTCTCTCTTTATTTCTCTGTTCTGATTCCACGCTGGCATTTGCGCCTGCGATGCGCGAATGCGCGATCGCGACAGGGCTCCTGCCGCCCTGTCCTAGTTGCCCAGGCCGGCCTATTACAGGTGCGTGGTGGTGCGTGGTGGTTCGTGGTGGTTTGTGGTGGCTCGTGGTGGTTCGTGGTGGTTCGTGGTGGTTCGTGCTGGTTTGTGGTGGTTGGTGGTGGTTCGTGGTGGTTCAAGGTGGTCCGTGGTGGTTCATGGTGGTTCGTGGTGGTTTGTGGTGGTTCGTGGTGGTTCGTGGTGCTTCGTGGTGGTTCTTGGTGGCTCGTGGTGGTTCGCGCTGGTTCGTGGTGGTCCGTGGTGGTTCGTGGTGGTTGCTGTTGGTTCGGGGTGGTTAGCGGTGGTTCGTGGTGGTCCCTGGTGGTGCGTGATGGTTAGGGGTGGTGCGTGGTGGTGCGTGGTTGTTCGTGGTGGATCGTGGTCGATCGTGGTGGTTCTTTGTGTTTAGTGGTGGTTCGTGGTGGTTCCTGGTGGTCCCTGGTGGTTCCTGGTGGTTCGTGGTGGTTTGTTGTGGTTCGTGCTGGTTCTTGGTCCATCGTGGTGGTTACTCGTGTTTCGCGGTGGTTCGTGGTGATGCGTGGTGGTGCGTGGTGGTTCGTGGTTGTTCGTGACGGCTCGTGGTGGATCGTGGTGGTTCGTGGTGGTTCGTGGTGGTTCCTGGTGGTTTGTGGTGGTGTATGGTGGTTCGTGGTGGTTTGTCGTGGTTCTCGGTGGTTCTTGGTGGTTCGTGGTGGTTCGTGGTGGTTTGTGGTGGTACCTGTGTAATGATACTCTGCTTGTTGATGTATTTTCTTTGTAATCTCCAAATCTCCTTGTGTTTTCAAAATCCTTCAGATCCCAAATCCTTCACAAGCGAAGCGCGATACAAATCGACGAACATTTCTCAAAACTTAATGTCATCCCATCAGTCTGTATACACACAGAAATGTATAATGTAAAATACCTACAAATGCGCTGCTGAAGCAGGTCACAACCCTACCCTGGCATTTTACCCCTAAGGGAGCATTATTTGGCCCTATATATGGGATATATGTGGGATAGGGTATATCATAAACCATTTCCTTGTTAGGAACATAGGATGTGGGATAGATAAGGCAATCTTGGATGTTTAGTAGTTATATCAATTAGTGGATGATAGGGTGCATTTCTCATATGTGCATATCAGGTATTTCATTGGCTATGTGTACCATATCTGTTTGCAGGATACTATTCAGTCAACACTATCGTTATGTCTTCGTTGCCAAGCAATGTTGCTGCCCATGCCACTGCGACCTCTGCTCCTGACCACCCGGTCTGGTTTCATGGTAGCAGAGGCGAAAATTTTTCGTCTCTGTTGGGCGTTTGGCATCGCGGAAAGCGATCGGTCCAAGACATCGTGGACCAAATTCAAATTAAAATCTCTTCCCCGGGAGGGATAGCTGAGGGTGTCCAGGTCCCCACTCTCAGGACCTCCTCGGCCCTGACCCCATCGACCGGGCAGGGGCCGCAAAAACGGGCCAAGCCCCAAGTGGCTACGAATCCTAAGTTTCCGAAATCCCCGAATGTTCCCATCGGGGCCCCCCATCCTCGAAATCCAGCTGGTGTACCTGGGATGGTTGGGGGGGAAATAGACGGCCACCCTCAGGGAGCGATAAGAGGACCACAATCGCCTATTATGGGCTCGGGAACCGTTACTAGCGCCGAGAATCGGGCAGTAATCGACCAATGTACTGGGTTGATCGAGCGTACGAACGCTGCGCCCTCACGCGCTGCCGACTGGGGTACGATGGCTTTGCCAATGGGGCCTATCGTGGTCGACTCTGGCCCTCCTCCGTCGCTAAGGGGGTTGCCAGAGCCTCAGGTCAGAAAAAACTGTTTGCGGCAGGGCCCATCAGCCCCATTGTTGACCAACTCGACGCTGAAAACCGTCGAGTCCTCGCGCTCACGCCTGATCCCCATGGCCATCTGGGTCCGGCTCGAGAGGCCGTGGCCCTGATCCAGCAAGCCCTGTCGGGGACCAGGCAGAACCCCACAGTGGTGGAATCGTCGCCCACTCCAATGAGTGGATCGCGGCGGTTTCCCTCCCTGGTGGAGGAATCTCCTGCCTTGGGAGCGTATCCCAATCCCCCGAGCGGATCCAGGCTAAATCCTACCATCAACGAGGAATCCCCCACGCAAATCCAGGAGGATGAGTGTGACCAGTGGTTCCCCCTGGCGGTGGAGCAGTGAAACGACGATGAGGAGGAGGAGATTGGAGTGTTGGAACGTCATGAACTCCATCATTCCCCTATTTCCGTTGCCTCGTCGCCTGCACCTCCTGAACCTATGTCAGGGAACAGGGATCGCCCCATGCTTGTGGAAGAATCCCCGGCCCCCCACTACATCACGGTGGAGGACTCTCCGGCCCCTCAGTTCATTGCTGTGGAAGAGTCCCCGGTGCCTATGAGCGGCGTCAAAAACCGCCCGTGTCTTGTCGTGGAATCTCCGGAGCCTACGGAGGACCGGGCCGGTACTACATCTCCAGTGCCTATGAGTGGCAAGAAAGATCGTCCATCCCTAGTGGATGATTCTCCGGCAATGCCGAAGGTCAACAATCTGTGCTGGGGGGGAGGGAATCAGGTGGAGGGAGGTTCAGCAGCCCTCCCAATAAATTTGGTCTCTCCCCCCAAAAATACATCTCCTACGGAGGACCCCCAACTGCCCAATTGGGGGGGGGATCCAGAGGTTGCAACGGGATCGGAGCCTGTTTTTGCTTCCCATCCGAGAACTCGATCACCTATGGTGGTTCATGAGTCACCACAGTATATTGTGGTGGACGATTCCCCACCCCCACCGCCGCGACCGAATACTGTTGGTCATGTTCCCCCTCCGCCGTCACCCCGCCACCGCCAGGTGGCTTACATCGAGCACGTGCAAGGAATCCCGCACCTGCTTCGGCCATCTAGTGGTGGGGGTTCGGGGGGGGGACATCCCTCTAGTGGGGGGGCGCCAGCACCTGTTGCTGCGCGCCCCACACCCCCGTCTCGCCCTGCGGGGGGGCCCTCTGGTCCCTTCGTGGCAGGGGGGGCTGCTGGGGGGGGCGGTGGTGGGTCATCTCCTCCTCGTGGAGGGGGGGGTCCATCTTTTCGACATTCTTGGGGCCCCACTCCTACACGGGGGGAGGAAGACCTACAGCACACCTGTGGCTGTCCCCGGTGTGTGGTGCACCACGAAACGTGCATCCAATCTCTGATGGCACAGGTGAAGGACCTGCGAACTCAGAATCTAGAGTTGCAGCGATCCCATCAGGAGCTTTCTCAGGCAGTAGCCTCTACCGTGGGCATCAGTCAGTCCTACGGGGACCGGATGGCCCAAATCTTGTCTACATTGGCTAAATTTGACGCGGCGGTTCAGGGCTACCGCCGGGATTCTAAAGTGGTGGAGGCTAGCGTGGCAGATCATCTTAAGATGTCCAACGGCAACACGGCTAAGTGCTTTAGCGCAGTGGAGTCCCTCGCTACACGTTACGCCGCCGTTGCATCTAGGATCGATGCGTGGGACCACTGGTACTCCACGCCTGCGGAACCCGTTACGGTGGTCATACCCCCGCCATCGGCGCCTCCGCCCGTTCCTGATCCTACACCGGCGGCGCCTACGGCGCCCATGGGCGCGCCATCCGGTTCATCCGGTGGTGGGTGTGTCCTTCCTTTCTCCGTCCACCCATCCCACGATTGCATCTACCATCCGAACGCTTGTCCGGATTCGGCCCGGCCGAGGGGGGGGGAAGAACACCACGAACACCTCCACCCCCAAGAACCTACATCGTGGAGGGGAATCGCCGAAAAGCAGAAGGAACGTGCTGTTCCCGAGTGGAGGGCGACGCCTAAGGGCGAAGAACACCCAACGGAGCCTACGGCCCCGTGGGCCAATGAAGAGGAGAACACCTCTTCGTTGGGGAACATTAATCCCCTCACGAAAAATGTTTTCACTTCCCCTGGGAAACCTTCGTACACGCCCTCTCATCCTACGGATACGTGTACAGTCTCTCCAGTGAAGGTTGCACCAAGTGCAAGTGGAGGTGCACCCCCAACCATGGCTCCCCCTGCTTACCACCCGTACCAAATGCCTATGGTGCAAAATAGTTACACCAAAGCGGTGGAGGATAGTGATATGCCTAAACCGCAATTTAATGGGCAGCTAGAGTGCTACGACGAGTGGGTGGAGAAGCTTCAACAATGGTTGGAGGGGTGTGATCCCATGTACCGAAAGGCCAACGAGCCAAAAATGATTTTGAGTACCTTGCCCCCATGGCTAAAGGCGATCATCAACGCCCGGGTTGCCGAGGCCACCCACCACACACGCACGGCCCCCACCCTCAAAGAGTTGTGGGACTTTTTGGAACAACGTTTCCACGAGTATGACCCCTCAAGGGCTGATGAAAGGTGGCGAGCCCTCACCCCCAGGGTGGTTAAAGGGCAAGTGACCCTCATCGACGTTGAAGATTTCTATGCTCGTTGGCAACGTTTGTTGCCTCTGAGCAATGAGACTCGTCCCCACGTGATCCGGGAGCAGCTCCTAAGCAAGCTCCCGTGGATCAAGGAGAAGGTCGTCAAGCAAGAGGCTAAGAATAGCCCAGACAGCTATGTGGTGGATTTTAGTGGCCTTGACCCTTCGCCGGGTCGCGCCCCATTCCAAAAAGAACTCAGGAAATATAGCGCTCAAGCTTGCACTACGGTTCCTGAGATTGTTTCCTATTCGGGGCCGGGGGTGATAGTTGACTGCAAAGACCCGGCTCTCCAGGAGTGGATCTTGAAACTCAACAACACACCTCACACACGCGGCTACACTATGAAAGTGGAGCAACGTTGGCCTCGTTTGAAGCCTGCGGAAATCTACGCCCTTGCCCATAAAAGCGTGTCGGAGAGGGAAGCTCTCGAACGCCTCAATAAAGGAGACAAGACGACGGTGACGTACACTCATCGCCCTTCTCACAATAAAACCGCGGTGAATGCGGTTAATGCGGAGGCTACGGCGGACCCTGACACCTCCGAACCCGCTGACACCTCCGTCAACGCCGTGGGTCACTCTAAACCTCCGGCGAAGAAACCCGTCGACCCCGGGGCTAAACCGCCACCTACCTTTTGGGTTCCGTGTTTCAAACATTGGAAAACACGTAAACAAACGGACATGGACATGTCTTGGATTGATTGGGGTGCCACCAATACCACCCTTTGGACGTGTAAGCCTAATTCTCCGTGCAATGACACTCATTGGAACATTGCGGGTAAGTCTAAAGGTGGTTGGCCTCAAGGGTGGCGATAAGGGTGGCGGTGGTGATAAGGGTGGTGGTGGTTATAAGGGTGGCGGCGGCAAGGGTGATAAAGGAGGCAAGGGAGCGCCGAACGGGCGCGGACGTTGGTAGGAGTGCCCAGAGGCGCCCCCTTCGAAAGAAGAAAACCTCGGGCACCCCTGTGACACTACCGTGGCTCTCGTTCCATCGAGAGTCATGAAGGGGCATATAGTGACTAGTGAGATTCAAACCGAACTTTCCGTTCAGGTTGTTTTGCCCAATGGAGAACGCAAGGCCCTCCGTGTTTTGGTCGATTTTGGGTGCCAAGCGGTCGCTTTGGCCAACCCCAATGTTTTTGGAGACCAACTCTCCGAAAAATATGAATCCCCCCAACGGAGGCGCCTACTCCAAGCCGATAATGAGACGCCTTTGCCAGGGGGGGACGAGCAAATAGACGTCAAAATTCAATTTACGGGGGTTGTGGATGGTAGTATTTCACTTCCTCGTGTTGCCCAGTATGGCGTGTCACCGTACCTTGTCCCGAATTTACCTTGGGATATGGTTTTGGGGCACCCATGGGGTTACGAACATTGTGTGAGCCATTTTGCCCGTTTCAATTGTTTGTCCTCTCACCATCCAGTGCACCCCCGTTTTTGGATTGAGGACTTCCGTGCGGCTCCACGAACCGGCAAACCATTTTTGGTGAAACCCATTCATGGTAAGGTGTCCCGTCAGTCCGTGTGGGGCCTAACCGTTCCAGTCTATGGGGCGGTCACCCCTACGCACCCTGCCCCGGCCATTGTGGTTACGCCCCCTGGTGGCGAACCGCCTAACCGTGTTGAGGCCGAGAAACACATATCCTATGCCTTGACCGCTTCCTCCGTGGCCCCCGTACAGGACCGGGCTTGTGCTTTGGAGCTCGTTGAATTTGCTCTCGAAGCCCTTGCCCGTGATGTTCTACCTACGCGGCGTGATGGGTCCATGTGGACCCAGTCTGACTATGGCCTCACGCCATATTGGGCCGCACGTGTCAAAAAACAATTTGGCAAAAACCCCGACGTGGACGCCTTCAATAGGGTCCCGGGTATGGCCCAGGCTACCCGTTGGGTTTCGCCGCTTGAAGATTTCTTTTCCACTCCCGCGGACCCCTCCAAATTGTATTGGATGTGCCCTCCCTATCATCGGTTTTCCGATTGTGTTCGGAAAATTCGGCAAGAAAAACTACGAGCCATCGTCGTAGGGCCGAAGTGGACACATAGGGAGTGGTGGAAACCCCTTATGGAAATTACTTTGCAAGGGTACCACCTTCGTGGGCCAGAGACTAAAGCCTGTCTCTATCGAATGACCACCTCACGCCCCTTCCTCAACGGGGTTGGTCCACGGTGGCGCTATACGTGGACGGTGGTATTGCGGAGGAAAATTTGGCGGCCACTAAATGTCATGTGGCCTCCGTTTTGGCACCGGCCGTCTCTAACCCCAACACGGATTGCGAGCCGGGCATGACCTCGGAGGAAGAGTCGGAGGATGAAAGGGTGCCTAACCATTTGGTTTCGGTGCGCACCCTCACATATCAGGCGACCCATAAAAAACTCCTCGCGCCCGTTACTCTTGACCCTACCCCCGAAGATTTGGAGGCACAAGAATGCGTGCGTTCACGCATTGCGAAAATTGAGCGAGAGTTATTGGGTGGGAGGGCCACTACCGTTAAGCGTTACCGAAAACGTAAAGGCGCCACACGATTGTTGGCGGCTTCTCGTGTGGGTGGCGTTGTCACCACCCAAGAGTCTATTGTGTCTCCGGAGGTTGAGCTCATGAGGAGGCGCATCCTCGCGGACTATGAGCGGGATGTTTTTAGTGTGGAGGTTCGTCTCCGTCCGGGCCAGGAACACCCTAAGGTCCGTGGTACGGAGCGGTTGGGGTTTGCTAAACTTGACCTATACCCGAACGGCAAACCCAAGTCCGTGAAACCTATACGGTTGGTGGGGGAGCGTGCCGCGGCGGAGCAAGAAATAGTGGAGGACTTTTTGGCTCGTGGCTGGATTGAGCCGTGCCCTGCCTCCGAATGGGCGTCCAACGGTTTCGTTGTGCCCAAGAAAGAGAAAGGAAAATGGCGCCTCGTGGTGGACTACCGCCAACTTAATGAGGCTACCTTGCCCGACGCACACCCCCTCCCCCTCATAGAAAACATGTTGGAAAATCAATCCAAACACAAGATTTTCACTATTGTGGACTTGAGTAAAGGGTTTCATCAAATTCCCCTTCACCCTGAATCCCGGGCTAAGACCGCCATGAATTTGGCGGGTAAGCGATACCAATGGCGTGTTATGCCTATGGGTATCAAGAATTGGCCCGCTATTTTTCAACGGGTCATGGACCATGTTTTGCAGGGTTTGGATTGTGCGGACGTATATATTGATGATATTATTATTGGTTCCTCCGGTGCGACGGAGGAGGAGCTATTGGCTAACCACGACCGCGACGTGCGTGCCCTGTTGGATAGGCTACGAAAGAAGGAGTTGGTTGCTTCGGTTAGCAAAACCGATTTCTTTATTCGTTCGGTTGAGTTTTGTGGCCATGTGTTGGAAAATGGCACACGTCGGCCGGCGCCAGGGAAAATGTTGGCGCTTGAGCGTTGGGACAAACCGGATAATGTTCGGGAGCTCCGGGGGTTCTTGGGGCTCGCCAACTATTATTCAGGCTATGTCCAAAACTACGCCTCCATAGCTACCCCTTTGATTAGAGCCAGGAGTGGCGAGGGACCCCAACAACACACCACACACCACATACCACACACCACACACCACCGCCGCCAACGGACCCCAGCCAGAAGTGGCGGGGACCGCCCACGACCACCGGCAGCGAGACCCAGCCAGGAGTGGCGGGGAGTAGCACACAGGGACCTCCGCCAGGAGTGGCGAGGGACCAACCACACCACACACCAACCACAACCCCAACAACACACCACCGCCACACACCACACACCGACGCCGCCAGCGGACCCCAGCCAGGAGTGGCGGGGACCGCCCCCCACCAGCGGCAGCGAAACCCAGCCAGGAGTGGCGGGGAGCAGGACACAGGAACCTCCGCCAGGAGTGGCGAGGGACCAACCACACCACACACCAGCCACAACCCCACCAACACACCACCGCCACACACCACACACCACACACCACCGCCGCAAGCGGACCCCAGCCAGGAGTGGCGGGGACCGCCCACCACCACCGGCAGCGAAACCCAGCCAGGAGTGGCGGGGAGTAGCACACAGGGACCCCCGCCAGGAGTGGCGAGGGACCAACCACACCACACACCAACCACAACCCCACCAACACACCACCGCCACACACCACACACCGACGCCGCCAGCGGACCCCAGCCAGGAGTGGCGGGGACCGCCCACCACCAGCGGCAGCGAAACCCAGCCAGGAGTGGCGGGGAGTAGCACACAGGAACCTCCGCCAGGAGTGGCGAGGGACCAACCACACCACACACCAGCCACAACCCCACCAACACACCACCTCCACACACCACACACCACACACCACCGCCGCAAGCGGACCCCAGCCAGGAGTGGCGGGGACCGCCCACCACCAGCGGCAGCGAAACCCAGCCAGGAGTGGCGGGGAGTAGCACACAGGAACCTCCGCCAGGAGTGGCGAGGGACCAACCACACCACACACCAGCCACAACCCCACCAACACACCACCGCCACACACCACACACCACACACCACACACCACACACCACCGCCGCAAGCGGACCCCAGCCAGGAGTGGCGGGGACCGCCCACCACCACCGGCAGCGAAACCCAGCCAGGAGTGGCGGGGAGTAGCACACAGGAACCTCCGCCAGGAGTGGCGAGGGACCAACCACACCACACACCAGCCACAACCCCACCAACACACCACCGCCACACACCACACACCACACAGCAACGCCGCCAACGGACCCCAGCCAGGAGTGGCGGGGACCGCCCACCACCACCGGCAGCGAAACCCAGCCAGGAGTGGCGAGGGACCAACCACACCACACACCAGCCACAACCCCACCAACAGACCACCGCCACACACCACACACCACCGCCGCCGGCAGACCCCAGCCAGGAGTGGCGGGGACCGCCCACCACCACCGGCAGCGAAACCCAGCCAGGAGTGGCGGGGAGTAGCACACAGGACCCTCCGCCAGGAGTGGCGAGGGACCAACCACACCACACACCAGCCACAGAGCAAGCGCCAGCCGAGGGAAGGCAAAGGGAGGAACAGCCAGGCGCCCCCCCCCCCCCCCAAAAAAAAAGGGGGGGGGGGGCGCGCGAAAACAGCCCACAGCCACCAAACCGCCCGCCAACAACACAGAAGGGGGCCAAACCCCCCACCCAGAGGGCACCGAAGACAGGACCCCCAAACAGGCACAGGGGGACCACCCAGCCAAAACCGGCAACACCAAGCCAGAAACAGCGGCCCGGCGGGAAAAGGGGCACCGAAACAAGCAGAAAAAAAAAAAAAAAAGCCAGCAGCCCAGCCCGAAAGAAAGGAGACGGGGGGAGAGACCACAAGGCCCGGGACAGGGAAACCCAGCAACCGGAAAAAAAAACAAAAAAGCACAAAAAACACAACCCGACAACCCAGCCAAGAAGGGCGGGGCACAGCCGAGACCCGGGCCCAGCACGCACGCCCACACCGCACACCGGAACCGGAAACGGCGGGGGGGCAAGGGAAACGCGCACGAAACCACACAGGACCCGAAAGCAGGCCGACACCAAAGCCCAACCACGAACACCACAAAAACAGCCGGCAAAAGAGGGACAACACCACAAACCGAGCCCAAACACACCCACCCAAGACCCCAGCCACAAGGGGCAGGGGTAAACAAAACCCACGACCAACCGCAACCCGGACCCAACCACAAACGCAAGCCAACAGTAGGAAACCCAGTGCCCACAGCCCGGACACTGAGGCAGCCCGTGCCATGCAGGTGACCCGGCCAAACGAGATCCGGAGCCCGGGGGTAAAGCTGCATCCTAAGGCCTGCGCTGCTTTGGGACTCGAGGCGGAGCGTGCGACACCCAAGCGCCTCGGAACCCAAGTACCAAGAACATGCATGCATGCCTTGGGAACGGGATACGCCAGGAAGTCCGGTGAACCCCTAGGGTTCCGCCCAAAGGAGGGGACGTGCGCAAGCACGGGGGCCCACCCTCCCGGCGAGACAAGCACGTCACGCTGGCGGCGATCAGCCCTCCCGGTGTAGCCCGGGGCCGCTTTGTTGGGGGCCAACAGTCAGGTCTAGCGGGATGTAAGCCGCCTCCCCTCTTCACGCGCGGAACCTCTTCCTGTTCGTCACAGGGGCGACGCCAGGGGGAACCATGGGGCGCCTCTCCACGACCGAGTGCACCTACCTACCTACCTACCTACCTACCCCTTTGATTAATATGTTGAAGGATTTGCCTAAGCATAAGAATGGCAAAAAGATAGGCCTAACATGGAATGCTTCGGCTAACGAGGCCTTTTTGAAGCTCAAGCGTGCTATTACGGATATTGTTCCCCTCCAACTAGCCGATTGGGATAAGGACTTTGTCCTCAGCCCGGACGCTAGTAATTGGGCGGTGGGGGCAGCCCTACAGCAGGAAGGTCCCGATGGTGCCCTACGCCCCCTTGCCTTTTTCTCCCGGAAATTGTCAGGCAGTCAATTGAATTGGAGCCCTCGGGAGAAAGAATGCTACGCCATAGTGGCGGCGCGTTTAAAGTGGCATGGTTGGGTGGGGAACAAGCGCGTGGAGGTCCGTACGGACCACCGTAGCCTTGAAAATTGGGCTACGGAGGACCTCAAAACCGTGGGGGGTCCCTCTCCACCCCAAGCACGTTGGCATGAATTGTTCTCTAAATTCGACCTCCATGTGGTTTACACTCCGGGGCCAGTGAACCCCGTGGGTGATTTCTTGTCCCGTTGGGCTTACCCTGCTAACCCGGCGTTGGGTGATGTGTCCATACATGGGACGGCCCAAGCGGCCGGGGATGTGCGGGACATGATGGCGGCCGAGAAGGAGGAACTTCTCGCCCGCCCCCTTGTATTTAGGGCGGTTGTGGCGCCCGTTGTTACTAGGTCTAAAGCGGCGCCTCGGGCTCAAGGGGCACCCGCGTGTGATCCACCCCCTCTGGCTTCGCCTCCAGTGGGGGGGGGGACGAAGTAAAAGAGAAAGCTTCGGAGACTGGAGCGAATTGTCAAGATAAAAAAATCTTGGAAGTCCCACAAGAAAGCAACTCCTATACATGGGGAGGATGCTCCCAATGTTTTTGAGATAAATTGGGCTAAACACTACCCAAATTGTCAACGCTACAAACAAATGTGGCAAGATGCCTTGAATGGGAGCTTCCAAGATGGAGTGAGGTTGGTGGATAACAAGCTCGTCCGTAATGGACGGTGGTGTGTTCCTACGCCGCTAGTGCATCGTTTGGTAGCCGAATACCATGATGCATTTCACTTAACTACCTCCAGTGTGGAAAAACACTGGAAGGAAATTAACCATGGCGTGGAAGGTGAGGGGTTGTACAAAGCAGTGGAACTGCAATGTCAAACGTGTCCCTCATGTGCCATTCACACGCATGACACCAAGCGCAAGCAAGGGTACGTGACCCCTATGCCTATACCTATGGAGCCCATGGACTCCATAGCGCTTGATGTGTTTCACTACCCTTCCACCTCCCACGATGGAGAGGTGTATGACCGAATGCTCCTATGTGTATGCCGGCTTTCCGGCTACCTCATCGCGATCCCTATTCCTAAACCCCGTCATGAAGACAAGGATGAAGGGCTAACGGGGAGAAGAGCGGCCCATTTGGTAATGGAGCGCTGGGTGGATAGGTTCGGAGCCCCTCGTGAAATATGCTCGGACCGTGGGCCACAATTTGTGAGCCAATATTTCCAAACCCTTTGTTCTAAGATTGGTGCCCGCTCGACTATGTGTCTCGCGGGTAGGCACCAAGGTAATGGCAAGGCCGAAAATACTGGCAAGCAGCTAAGGCGTGCCGTTGCTAAAGCCCTTACCTTGAGGAAAGGCTTTAATCCGGTAGAGGTTTTGCCCGCCGTTGTACGAGCGTGGCATGAGACTACAGGTCCTTCAGGTTATACACCTAACGAGATTGTGTTTGGTAAACACAACCGTACTAAGGGGCCTCCTCTTGCTGAGCCTAAGGGGGTGGCCCAAGACGCCGCTCACTACTTCCAACGGCGTGAGGAGCTTATTGCTCTTGCACGGAGGGCTATGATTCAAGTGCAAGAGCCAATGGCTCGTAAGTATAATAAGAGTAGGAGGATGTCCAACAATTTCTCAAAAGGGGACCGCGTATGGGTCCGTCGCCAACGCAAAAATCTTGGCGGTAAGACTTGTCCCTATTGGGATGGGCCCTATGAGGTTGTGGCCAAGAAGGCGCACGACCTCTATGTTATTCAAGTGGACCAACGGAGGTTAGTTGACGTCCACGTTGATTGTTTAATGAAAACGGTCAACTCCCCTCGCTCCCCCGTGCCTCTAAATTACACGGAGGAGGTTGCTAGAGTGCCCTCCCAGTTTGAGGAGGACACCTATAATGTCAAGAAAATATCAAGTCACCGTACTTACCGCAAGAGACTTCTCTTCAAGGTGCGGTGGGAGGGTTATACCAAGGATTGGGATACCGAGGAACCCGTTGAAACCTTCTTACCATCCTACAACAAAGTTTGGAGAGATTACTTGCAGAAACAGCATCTCACCCAAACCGTTGACATCCTTGCCCACCTTGGTGGACCGCTCTCATGAGCGTGCCACGAAAAGAAAACCCTAACCAATATGGATATATTATTGTTTGGGGAAGGGAGGAGAGAGCGAGAAGCGGTGGGAGACAGGAAAGAAGATGTGCATGCACGGCGCGCTCCTCGGTTACAAAAATCCCCACCGGAGCAGGGCGGTGGGTACCGCAGGTTTACCCCACCGTCTACCTCTCTCACCGCTAAAGGCTTGAGAGTCCTTGGGGTGGGGTGGCGTGGCATATAGCCTGGGGCGGAAGTGGGACGTGTTCTTTCGGGGGTCTTAATGCCATTCAAACCCCTATCCTTGGGTCTTACTGGAGCACTCCTACCACCACCAGGACTACTGCCACAAGTCCTGCCCACGATGACGCCCCCCGTCAAGGGTGCTAACAACGTGGCGAGCACTTCCCGAAAACTCTACCGGGTTGTGCGCATGGTGGTGTTTGCAAGGTTTCGGAGTGCCGCCCCGTACCGAAACCACGACCCCACGACCGTCCCTGACCCGTGACCCAAGCCAACGAGCTAAATCATTTGCTCAAAATGGCGAAGGCTTGAAAACTTCGTTGGGTTGGCGGGTACAACCCATTTTCCGTTTTTGTGTTGGGCGTGATGGTTTTCCACCGATTTGCCCTTGTCCACACGAGGGTAGGTATACAAGGTACGAAGTACTCGTGTGGCTCACATTAGTCGGAAAAAATTTCGTGGCGTGCAAAATTGCCACTACATACGGCGAGGACTTAAGCCTAGAGGGAGGGGTCGTCCTCTACAATACAAGTATTCTAATATGAATTGCAATGGGTGCCTTTGCCCCGTCACTCTATGAGTGGGTGGGGTCTTCAAAGGCAAAGAGTGGCGTTGCGGATTTGGGCCGTCTCCGCCGCCTGGGTATTTGTCCCCGGTCGCTATGCGTGCCTGGGTTGGGAGTGGGTACCCTCCATTGCCATTGCATGGGGCCGCATGCTGGCTGGGTGTGCTCTTCATGTCCTTGATGAATTTCGCGGGGGAATTCCTGCCTGCAACGAGAGGGAACAAACAATAGGATGAAAAGGGCGAGTGTGCACATGCATGTGTTTATGAGAGAATATGTATATTAATGTTTTCTCTAGAGTTCCCCACGAGTGGACTTGGATTTCCACAACACCCGAGGGGTCCTCTATCCCAACACCCAACCAAACGGGTTGGGATATGGGCGTGGCATTTTTCTTTATAGAGACCCGTGCGTGGACTTGGATTTCCACAACACACACGAGTCTCTCTGTCCGAGACACACCAAAACCGGGTGTGCCCGTGGCCAATGGTAGCGTGTGTGTGCGCATGCCATTGATTTAGTTACGGGATTATATGGTTGCCTATTACGTTGGTTATCACCCGCCCCCCGAACAAGCAAGACCTAGGTTGACACCTACCTTTGGGGGTTTGTAGCCGTGTACACCGGCCCAAGTTTACACACGGAGGTGTAAACATGAACCGTCATACACGGTGTAGAGGGGTTGGGGGAGTAAAACTCTTTCGGGGCGTGTCATTGTGCCCCCGGGGAGCAGGGTGGGCTGATACACCAGCGGGACCGTACGGGCGACCTCCCCAATTTGCAACCTGGAGGTGACCCCCTGCGCTACGGCCCGCCGGTGGCACACCCACCGACAAAGGTAACACGCAAGCTAACCTAAGTGTTTATACGCACGCCCCCAAGACACACACGAACACCAAGCAACAAGGTGGCGTATCTATACACGTGTTCTATTGTGGATATGCTTACTGTTTGTTGTGTGTACGTGAGTAGTTTGTGGAAGCTCTTGCGCGTGCCGTATGTGTGGAGTGCCCCCATCACGTGCCCCAAGGCCTCCACCGCGAGACCCACACTCTGTGATGCCCTCCGGGCGAGTGTGTGCCCCCGGGCCCTGCCAATGGGTGTGCGCGCACAAGTGTGTCTTTTGTTTGTCGGTGTGCATTGCTCTATTATGTGTACATGTGATATATATACGTAGTATGGCTCCTAGGTGAGGGGTTAGCAGTGAGGTCAGGTTATTATTACATGGTTATGAGGTTTGTCTATTTAAGTGTGTCTACTCACACCCTCATCCCATCTCCGTACCTCCTCCTTTACCCTCTATGTGGTGCATCACGTGTGACACACAAGCTAAGTTAGACATCCACACGGACACGACCCTTGGCTGAGCCGTGCCCGTATCGTACAGTCACAACCGTGACTGGTCCATTCATCCTGGTCCATTCCACACGATCATCTTTCTTTGGTGTCTGGTCTGTTTGACAAGTGGGCCTTTGGCTAGGCCTTGTCTCGGTCTTTTACAAGCAAGTAATCAAGCAAGTTTACATCTTACAAGCAAGAGCTCACTCATTACTACAAGCGTTACGGGCAAGCACATCAAGAACACCAAGCACATCAAGCCCTCATAAACGATCTAAAGCACGTGGGTGCAAGGTGTGGGCATCGTACCCGTGTTTTGGTTTGTGCCTAAATGATCGTCGATCATTTACCCTGAGGCCATCGTGACCTCTTTCCTCTACTTAGTGAGCTACCGCGCGCACTGTGGGGCCATCGTGGCCGTGTTTATTAGTGGGCCTAAGCATGCACAAGACAGAGGCAGGCACAAGACGGTGATGCATCGCAAGGCAACAATATGGCAAGATCACGGTGTTCACTGCTCCAAAGTGTGAAAAAAGGGCTGTGGTGGCTGTAAGGACTGTTACCGCGGTTGCCCCGCGTTGCACTTCGAGACAGGACCGTTAGCTCCCCGTGGTAACAGTCCCCTGGCAGAAGGCCATCAAGTTTTGTTGTGTCCCTTGTGAATGTTTCCCTGGCCTCTATCTCTTTTTTCCCTCGTGCTCCCTTGTGCAGGCACAGTCCTACGTTGCTGTTTGACACTCCCGTCAATTCTCCTGGCAGTTTTTTGAAAAAGTGAAATTTTTGCACTTTCGCGTCGCACCGCTTCGCATGTACCATTACCTTCAGTTTTGTTTAAAAGTGTGATTTCACTTTGCCTTTAGTTTTAATTCTTTGAAAAACTACCTGCCCTTACCTGCTGGACCCCACATGCCTCATGCGACACGCAGGGACCAGCCTCTACGCGCAACAGCTCGCGATTTCGCCTACTACTTATTGCGGGACCTGCGGGATCCCGTTTGTCAATTTGTGCATTCCGACGGTGGTTCGATACCCACCGATCGGAGCTACTTCAGCGGCCGTGCGGCCGGCCCGGAAATTGCCTGCGTAGGTTCGATTCCCTGTGGGAGGGAATCTGCTAACCTGTGATTTGCTGCTGTTTGTGACTGCTACGTTCCTCTTGGGCATGTACTTCCTGCCCGTGGCAGTCGTTTTAAGTGGCAGGGTGAAGCAGGTCACAACCCTACCCTGGCATTTTACCCCTAAGGGAGCATTATTTGGCCCTATATATGGGATATATGTGGGATGGGGTATATGATATTCCATTTCCTTGTTAGGAACATAGGATGTGGGATAGATAAGGCAATCTTGGATGTTTAGTAGTTATATCAATTAGTGGATGATAGGGTGGATTTCTCATATGTGCATATCAGGTATTTCATTGGCTATGTGTACCATATCTGTTTGCAGGATACTATTCAGTCAACACTATCGTTATGTCTTTGGTGCCAAGCAATGTTGCTGCCCATGCCACTGCGACCTCTGCTCCTGACCACCCGGTCTGGTTTCACTGCTGCTCGCTTTCTGAATGTCCATGTTATTTTACCTTCAGGCGTGTCTACCTGCGCGCGCGATCGCATTAGCGATCTTTACACCCAAATCTATTACACTCTCTTTGCAAGCTATTTGCTGGGGGGCACCTCAGCAAATGGCTGACTCAGAAAAAATAGACACTCAGATCTTTACACCTAACCGGGGGGGGGGGGGGGGAGCGGCTGAGCTGTTGAATGCCCAGCACAGGGTGTCAAACAAAAAACAGTCAAACACACACCCGAAAAAAAAATCACTGAGGCGTGCTACAGAATTTCACTGCAGCCCTACATACCAGTCAGGATAGGCATAGGTGTTGAGGGGGGGCGTGTGACACAGCATACTGACCTGCCTACAAACAGAAAAACTGTCTGCAGCAGTGGCTAAGCAGGCGCTACAGTGCTGTGAGCGGATTCGGGGGGGGGGGGGGGGGCTGCCAGAAAATCTTTAACAATTTTCGCGATTGCCTGCCCGTAAAAAGGTTAGACTATGTACAGACATTAATACCCTGCCTGCCCTGCAGCACAAACAGCGTGGACGGTGTTGTGTTTATTTTGCTCGGCCCAATTCTCTGAAAGTGCAAACCTGCATTAATATACCAAAAATCCACTTAACCTGTATTAACCTGAATGCATTCTGTTTGATGCTCCTGCACCCAATTCAGACCCTTGAGCGCTTCGTCCACGTGATGCCCATTCGCTGTTGCTGCAGTGCAAAGGCAAAAGGAGAAAAATGCATATCATATAAAAGACGTGTCTAATCTTCAGTCACACCTGATAATATTCACCAAACCGAAACTTCTGATTCCCACTTCACTCGCGACCTGAACAGCAAGCACTGAGGTTAGAAACTACACACTACACAACAACAACTATGCTAATGCACATGACATATAAAAACGTGCATGAGGACGAGGTGAGCCTAACCTGCAAAATTTTTATCAGCTGTCGTGTAGCCAAACGCGTAACTGTATTTGTTGTATCTGTGATAAAAACGGAGCAAGCTGACGCAAAACTCAACGTCACTCAGCCTTGACATGCCATGGACATGCGCAAATGCACACGCTTACAATAAAAGGAAGTAAAGTAACACAACACACTGACACAGATGTAAGAAAATGTGCCACCGTATAAAATATAAAAAAGGAAAAGAAAAAGAAAAACTTACTGAAACACAAAAGGCGAAAACGAAAACAGTGAGGTAAACACACACAGGGTCATAAAAGATGTCATACAAAAGCGGGCATACAATACCTGCTCACCAACCCACGACAACAATATCCCGAAGACCAGGCCCTGTGAATCCAACATCAAGGCCAGGGGGCGGAGCAAAATGTACACGAAACACACGCACCACCCCGAGCAGAAAAATCACCCTAAAAATACAACCAATCTCAGCGAGGTGTGTCCAGAAAAAGAATCACTCAAACCCATAGCACAAGATGCATCGCGCACCAAAAAAACACTCGCCGCATCACGCAGCGCGGGCGGGGCACCTCACGCACCACTCAGCGCATCACACACACACCCTAGGGTTTGGGGGTTTGGGGCCTCACGCTCCTTAAACAGTAGGGGGTTTACCGTACATCTAATCATCGCCCATTATGGGCAGTAGTTGCTGCAGGCGGCAGACGGAAAAATACCACCCATTGAAGCCGGTTCGGACCCCCGTGGCCATCTTTGGGTCACTTGGGGTGTGTATCTATGTGCCGGCAAGCCGCCATTGGCTGATATCATACTCTCCCATCCACCTGACCTAACCCGATGTGATAGTGTGGTAGGTTTGGCCATTCCGGCTATGAGCGGCCACATTCAGTACCGAGGCGCCGCCAGCGGAGATTTATATATCAGAATATCAGGAATCCACAGGGTTTTTTTATCATAATGTTTCCGTAATTTTTCAGCCTTCTGTTCTGATTGTCAATGTATCGGCGACTGTCAGTTGGCTCGCGATTTTGCGGTAACCGAATGGTTAACTGTTATTTACAGATATTTTGGCAGAAACCCCGATGAAGGGTCAGATTTCATCAGTAAAGGGTTCGTTGCTTCCCCCTTTTTCATATTATACACTCGCAAAATTAATCCGATTTTTTCACACCTTCAGAATCGGATTTTCGACTTCGACATCGCCGCACTTGATATGATGACTCTCGAGTGGTCATACATTTTTCCCCGATCACGAATCAACCTTCCTTTTGTTGTGCCCTTCATTTCGCTTGGAGTTATAATCGAAACGAAAGTGATTCGTGAGACCACTTTGAAGAATCATATCTCCGGCTCACGGCGGGGAATATCAATTTTGAGCATTGGGTTCGAATTGCCTTGGTCTCAACTTAATTTAGGGAGCATCAAACGCCTTTGGTGTGTACACATGCCCGGTAAAGCAAGGGATAATGGTCAAGAGGGTAGAAAGTGATATATAACTCTTGGACCGTGCAACCGAATATTTCATTGCGACTTTCGAGTGTACCGAATGAGTGTTGGGGTTGCATAGCAACTTTCCTTGGGTTCCTACGTATTTTTAACGTGAAGTTATGTCCATGGAGGGACATGGCATATCATGGTGGGAGCCACTTTTTGAGGGTATGTGTTATATGCATGGTATGTGCTTCGATATGCTCACGCCCATGTTATATATCTCCGTTTGTAGGAAGATATGTGGAGTCATACGTGGCAAGGGCTTCGCCCATGTCCCAATGGTGAACTCCATAGCGCTGGACTAAGTCTACCGCTCATATAGTGCATGTGGGAGGGCTTACGGAGCGACCCACAAGCGCCAATATCAATTTTCCCATTTTCGTGGTGCGTGTTGGGAGGAGGTCCGAAGGTGTCCCTATGCGTCCATGTGGGGATCCAAGTGGGGGGATTGTTTGCAAATGGTCCCAAGCAATTGTGTTTTGAATCATAGGTTGATACCATGGGTGAGCGAAGTTATATACTGTTGTAATTATCTTGAATTTGGCATTATTTGCATGTTTTGACCTCATTTTATGCTCATTTTTGTATTCTATGTGCTCAACTGGTCGGCTAACAGTAAAGTGCCTAGAGATCCGTGAACTATGGTATGTTGCTTGCATGTTGGCATATGCTTCGGTGTTGTACCTCACCATATGCCGGATCATATGGTCACTTTGGCGTGGCACACGAGGCCTCACAAAATTAGGTCTCAAATTCATGGGTTGACTTGTGAAGCATGTCATGTACATAACCGGAGGGGTTTCGGAGCCAATGATGGGATATTCTTGGGCATGGACCTTTGGTCTATATCACCCTTGTATATTACTTTCCGGTTTGACACATGCATGGAGCCTTTGGGTATTTGCCGTATGCATTTTTGAGTATATAATTGAATATTGGGCACTATGGTGTGTTTTGCCTGATTTTGTTAGGTTGTTAGGTCATCTTCATGGGGCAGTTCTCCAAGCCCATTCGACTCCAAGTCCAACCAAGGTTATGTCAGGGTAGGGCATGGTCCTGAGCGCCACTCTAGGCCATGACACGCCACCTCCCCTATTGGGCTAGGATTTAGAGGCTTGGGAGTGAACACATTTTTGGGGTTTGTGTAGTGACTTTTGACACATGGCATTTAGACATCTTATTGGACTGGGTTCAGGGCAGCATGTTGGTGAGTCAAGGTAAGGTCTTGAGTCCAGGGGATGAGGGGTCTATGGCTGTGATTGTGTACATTTCCATCTTTCCCCAACTTTGCTTTATTTGTGTTCATATGCCACTTTCAGGGCTTTCTTCCTTGGTGCAATTCTTGTACATGCCCGCCACCGTGAGACAACCGGTGTGCTGAACGGAAGCCCGCAGCGTGTATTGGATTGTTGATTGGGTTATTGCTGTATTTGTGGGATCAGGTTGCTGTTCAGGGTTGAAGGAGGATTTTATTTTCTATATTTTTGGATTTTGGACCCTGGAGTTTGAGGAATGCAATCGCTGATCCGGAGCAAGTCAGCAGGGGTAACAGGCGGAAGGGGCACAGCGGGGGCCGGTCCTGGTAGGGACCTTCTTTATGGTAGCAGAGGCGTACCTGCTGCCCCTACCTACCGCCGACCAAGGGACTTGGGCCCCTATGAGCCCTGCCCAAGTACGCCCCGGGTGCGTATTGTGGACTCGGTGGAGACCACGCCGGAAGTTGAAGCCCGAAGAGAAGTACGACGTTCGGGAAGAGGAGGACTTGACATGGAGGACCTGGTCTCCATGTGTGAGCGTCGCTGCCGAAAGGCATGCAACCTCCGCTCCGCCGCGGAGGACTCTGAGGAGGCCTGCCATTCAGGCAGCAGTGGAGGACGGGCCCGGCGCTACCGGAAGCGCGGGTCACCCAAGCCCGCGGCAGGGGACGCCGGGGCTATGGATACGGACCCCAGCCCGGTCAGGCTGTGGGAATCCGAGGAGCACTCCGATGGCTATCGGACTTGCTTCCCCTCGGAGTCGGAGGAGATGCCCGCGCCCACCGCCAGGGGGCATACGGCCCCCGAGCCCGCCCTGAAGCACGACGCCAAGGGCTTGAAGAGGCCAGGAGTGGCGAGGGACCAACCACACCACACACCAGCCACAACCCCACCAACACACCACCGCCACACACCACACACCACCGCCGCCAGCGGACCCCAGCCAGGAGTGGCGGGGACCGCCCACCACCAGCGGCAGCGAAACCCAGCCAGGAGTGGCGGGGAGTAGCACACAAAGAAGAAGAAAAAAAAAAAGAGCCAGCAACCCAGCCCGAAAGAAAGGCGAAGGGGGGACAAGGACCACAAGGCCCGGGACAGGGACACCAAAAAAAACAAAAACGCAAAAAACACACCCCGACAACCCAGCCAAGAAGGGTTGGGCACAGCCGGGACCCGGGCCTAGCACACACGCCCACACCGCACGCGAGAACCGAAAACGGCGGGGGGCAAGCGGGGCGCCCATGCAACCACACACGACCCAAAAGCAGGCCGAAACCGAACCCCAACCACGGACACCACAGACAGCCGACGTAAGAGGGACAACACCACAAACCGTGCCCGAACACGCCCACCCAAGACCCCAGCCAGGACTGGCGGGGTTAACAAAACCCACACCCAACCGCCAACCGGACCCAAACACAAACGCCGCACAACAGTAGGAAACCCAGTGCCCACAGCCGGGCACTGAGGCAGCCCGTGCCATGCAGGTGACCCGGCCAAACGAGATCCGGAGACCAGGGGTAAGGCTGCATCCTAAGGCGTGCGCTGCTTTGGGACTCGAGGCGGAGCGTGCGACACCCAAGCGCCTCAGAACCCTAGTACCAAGAACATGCATGCATGCCTTGGGAACGGGATACGCCAGGAAGTCCGATGAACCCCTAGGGTTCCGCCCAAAGGAGGGGACGTGCGCAAGCACGGGGGCACACCCTCCCGGCGAGACAAGCACGTCACGCTGGCGGCGATCAGCCCTCCCGGTGTAGCCCGGGGCCGCTTTGTTGGGGGCCAACAGTCCGGTCTAGCGGCAAGTAAGCCGCCTCCCCTCTTCACGCGCGGAGCCTCTTCCTGTTCGTCACAGGGGCGACGCCAGGGGGAACCATGGGGCGCCTCTCCACGACCGAGTGCACCTACCTACCCTACCTACCTTGAAGAGGCCAGCCAGGGCCAGGACGGCACCTGTGCCCCGGCACACGGGACCAGAGATGGACGCCATAGGCGACACGCCCATGGGAGATGAGTCTGAGGCGCCGGGAACCGCGGGATGCGCTGGATCAGGTGGAAAGCATGCTGAGTGCCACTGCGAGCACGTGTCCTTCCTCATGGGCAAGTACCCAAAGATGGGGATGGACGCCATCGTGCATCGCCTCGACAGCCTGGACAACGCGAAGGACGGCCTAGAGGAGGACGTCGCCGGGATCCTGATGTAACCGCTGCATAGTGGTTGATCTTTGTTGTAACTGCGAAGCCTGTAGCCTTGATGCCCCAGGGGCCGTAACGCCCGACACTGCCCCTGATATCTCCGAACCCACATAACCCTCTTCGGACCCATATCCAGCCTCTGGGAGCGACATATGCGAAGCACTTGTAAGTCCTTTGAACTCCATGGTCGAATATGAAGGGTACGAAAACCCGGTCTACAAAAATGGAGCAGACATAGAATCTCAATGCGCATTCATCGCACATAATGACACAACGTGAAATCATTCGAAATAATTTAAAAAAATCCGAGTGGGAAATCACGAAAGACAAATGCGACTCGACGCGCGCTGACAGGCGACATCGGGCGGCGAACGGAAAACATGAAATGAAGCGGAAAATTTACTGCACTAATGTACATCTGAGAATCATTGAAATTCTGATCACATCAGTGTATAATTGAATGCTGTCACTGCTGCCGTTACACTCCCCCTCTGAAAACATACGCCAGTATGTCAGGCTGGGTCAAGTGAAGTGAACGAAACGGCAAAAGTGACCAAAAACCGACTAATCTAAGGCAAAATGTGTGAAATTGAGCTGAATTGAGCAAAATTGTGCTGAGATCTGTGCTTCGCGATGGCCATCGACTTGAATGAAACGTATAGGTACCTCAGGGCACACAGAAAAAGCTTCGTTCAAGCTCGAAAATTCGAAAATTGAAAGTCTGAGTGAAGAATGTACATGATGATCCATGATCCATGATTCATGATGAAATCACGATCTGACATCCCACTGCCAGAAAACAGAAAACGAGCGTCGCCATGTCGTCGAGCGTCAAGAAAATAGGGTATCCCTTCATGGAGTCCAAGATATGTGAAACTGGCTGGTGTCATTTGCAGTCATGAGACCAGATGCCAGATTATGGTACAAAATGTGCCTGAATTGGGACCAAAATCAGTGAATCGCCCACGGATTGAGGGTGGCAAAGTTCACAGCAAGCCAAAATAGGTCCAATTCAATGTCGATAGACACTGTGTGTAGTGTTGAACGGAAATCCAGTTCTCATTCATAGCCAATCCAGGTCAAATCCTCATGATGATGATGAATCCCATGATGGAAATCCAATCATTTAAAGTAATGATAGCCAAGAAAACCCAGTGGGGTATCCCCACACTGTCAGTATTGTTCCCAGGGCTTCATGTTTAATCCAGTATGAGCCAGAATGGGTAATTGACTCGTTATAGTCCCAGAATGTATAAGCATCCAATGCTTGGTACTGGGAATTTGCCAAAATTGAGCTGATTCTGAGGGGGATTCCAACACAATCCACAGATGAACAGCGAGTCGACACAAGTAAGAACACCATCGTCGTCACTTGGTCTATATAAGCCCTTTGACAGTGGTCGTTTGGAAAAGAAACCAACTGTCTCAATGTAAGAGCTGATGGAAATCACATTCTCAGCAGATCCGTCAAACACATGAAATGAATCAGACTCAGTCATGTGCCAGAATCTCTGTAATGAGCACGAACTCGAACGAGTCCTTCCCAAGGCGTGTAGAGGGGTCCAGTCAGTAAGAAAAAGTGCTTTTCCATTGCTTTGAGGCATACTCTAGTTGTATTAGAGATGCACTGAGCATCCATGCATTTTAATCTTAGTATTGGTCCAACCAAAACTGGTGATAACACATTTTGACCTATGGAACCAAACACCCAATCAGGATATGGAGTGGACCCCTCAATCCCCTTTCAATGTGAAGTAAAACATCTTTTCCTGAGTTGACTGAGCACTGACATACCTAAGGTAGAGCCTATGAATTTATCTATGTTTTTCCATGAATACTTATCTGCCCTAGTGGTATGCACCATAGGGGGCTAGGCACCTCTTTTTGAGAGGTCCTGGGTTCAATTCCTGGTCAGCCTAGCTAAGTAGGAAGATCCCATGTGACATGGCAGTGACCTCATCGCCACATACCATGCCACCTCAGCACATATGGGACCCAAAACAAAGAGTGCACATCTCCTAAGATGGCACTATGGAGAGAGAGTGATCCTGAGGCAGTTTTCTAACTCTTTTCCTAAAACATTTCAGCTATCTTTGTGAATATGCATTCATTTGTGACCTGAGCTGTAGTTTCTGTGAATATCCAATCATCTTTCACTGTTTACACTGCAGCCCTTCATGCTTTGATCCTGAATTACCTTCTCCTTGCATACTATTGGCTTGGGCTATCCTGGATGGACTTGGCTTAATTGTATTTCAACAAACAAAAGCTTTTCATCATCCAAAACCAGCAGCAGGACACCCTACAGCAACAACAAGCAGCAGGAGAAGCAAAAACACAGTGCTGAAAACACTATAAACTTTTCTGGTAGCAAGAGGCAGCCTGTCTCTGTGCACCGGCAGCGACGCCGCGCCGTACAACCAGTGCTCCGAGCAGGCAAACATAAGCAGAAGGGCGGATTAAGATGGACCCAGGAAGAGTGGACGCCGACGTGCAGACAGCGCCAGCGCCTGAGGCACCGGCAAGGCCGGCGCCTGGCGCTGTACCTTCGGTGGAGCCCTTACATGGGCCAGTGGATACGGCGGAGGACTCCCTGGATGGCCTCCAGACGGCCTTCGGGGCCCTGACGGTCGAGGAAGTGGTCTCTCAGCCTCAGCCTGTGAAGAGGAAGAGAGAGAACGAGAGCGAGAAGGATGCTGGAGAAGGAGCAGACGAAGGAGAGAAGCAAGGGCAAGACCCGACGGATGTACCTACCTTCGAAGGCGCACCAAGCGCTTCTGGCCTCCAAGCATCACCCTCTCCCATAACCACCACACTCCCAGCCGCCACAACATCCACCTCCACAACCAACCCGCCTATGGCAGAGGGCACAGGCTTTACTGGCATGCCTCACTACCCCGCCTATGGCATGGGCCCACCTACCACTGCGCTCCTTGAGGCAACTACTGCCAGTGAGCCGGTGGCTTCCAGCTCTGCGCCGCGATGGTATGCGGCTGACCATCCCCATCCACTCCACGCCACTGGAACCTACATGGAAGCTCCTGGGTATGCTCCTGGGTATGCACCTGGGTATGCACCCTTGAGTGGGTGGAGGAAAGGACCAGAGTCTCTGGGAGGCAGGAGTAGAGGACCGGGAAGATCCTCCAACAGGTCCCTGACGCGGTCGGAGATCAATGAGGTGCTCCGAGGAGCCACTTCGCAAATCGTGAGCGACCTCACGCAAGAGATCAGGGAGAAACTGCAGCCCCTGATGATCCCGTCCCATGCGTCACCTACGACGGTGGGAATGTCACCCCACCGAGTACAGGCTAACCACCTGGCGGCAGGGTTGACAAATACCCTGGGGAGCCTGAGGAGCCGACCGATGCCGACTCCTGCAGCAGTACCGAGAAGTCCATTCGTCCCGAGGACAGCCCAGCCGCCCTACAGCCACGTGACGAACTCGACGAGGGCCGAGCTGGACCAGCTGGGGCTGACAGCCCTAAGGGCTATGGTGGACGTGGAGCCTTATGGCTCCAGTGATCTAGGCGGAGACCCCTCCGATGATGGGCCGCCGTCGATGACTTCTTCTTCGCCATCGGATGACGAAGACCCTGAGGACCCCGAGGACCCCAAGGGTAAGAAGAAGAAGAAGAAGAAGAAGAAGACCCGACGCCCTGAAGGACGCCGAGCTCAGGAGGCGAAGGCTATTGCCACCTCCAAGATAGTGGTGAACCTGCCTGAATTCACAGGCAAGGACCTCAGCGAGTTCGCTGAGAACTTTGGCCGGTTCCTACGACTGACCGGCCAAACCCACGCGAGTGGTCGAGTGAAGTGCGATCTGCTCCTGCAGTGCTGCAAGACCAAGTACCTGGAGAAGCAGGTCAGGCAGATCGTCACTAACTCCGCCACCTTTGCCGACGTGTTGGTTGCCC
This sequence comes from Eutreptiella sp. 'Long Island Sound 2002', assembly GCA_964036045.1. Classification (NCBI taxonomy): domain Eukaryota; phylum Euglenozoa; class Euglenophyceae; order Eutreptiales; family Eutreptiaceae; genus Eutreptiella; species Eutreptiella sp. 'Long Island Sound 2002'. The sequence continues at coordinate 25,327,865 of OZ038403.1, forward strand.
TGGAGAGGCAGTACCCGACCTACAAGACCGACCTCTGGGTCAGGGCCGAGATCCAGAACCTGCCCGTCCTGCCCAACAACCCCAAACCTGGCAGGGTCTCCGAGCTGTTGGCGGACTTGGATCACTGGGCTGGACGACTGACGCCCGGTTCCTACAGCAGCGACGACCTGCTGTTCTGGTTGTGCTCCAAGCTCCCCCGAGAGCTATGGGACGAGTGCCGTCTGACGGCTGAGCGCAAGGCTAGATCCCTCCGCTACGAGGATCTATGCGTGCTGCTCCTGGAGATGGCGCTGGAGAAGGAGAGCGACCAGCACCTGAACCACTACCGTCCTGGTGGAGGAGGTTCTGGAGGCAAAGGGTACCAAGGGTCCCGACCTGGGCAGGGGACTACCCCCAATCACGCCCACGCCCGCCTAATGGAGAACGTGAAGGAGCTATTCTGGTGTGATGCCAGAGATGAGCAGGGCCACCTGCAGCACGCTTCCGACTGCGAGCAGCGAGACTGCTTTGTAGTCCAGGGGAAGCAGCAGGAAAAGATCACCGGCGCCAAAGTGAAGCTGCCGGATCATTACCGCTGCACCATCACGTGTGCATTCTGCGGTAAGCGGAAGCACTACGAGGATGAGTGCTACCATAAGCAACGCCTATCGGCGAAGCTTAAGGGGGAAGATCCTGGCAAAAGCTCAGGCAAAGGTGGAGGCAAGGCCAAAGGCAACGACTCCGGCAAGGGCAAGTCGAAAGGACGTGGTCAAGGTGGTCAAGACAAGGGTCAAGGTGGACGAGGAGGAGGCGCTAACCGCCAGAACGACAACAAGAACAAGGACAAGAACGGAGGTAACCCCAACCCTAATCCAGGGGGGAGCTCCGAGCCCTCTGGAGGGCAGTCTGGACCTACCACACGCTCACAGACGCAGGCCCAGCAAGAACAAGGAGCCAAGCGTGAGCATGAAGGTGGTGATGACGGCAACGCCAAGAAGAGAAGCCGTTTCATGAGGATGGCCCGCAAATTGCGGAACAAGGGGTTCGAGGTGACCTGTCATGCGGAATTCTGACGGGGACGCTCTGGTGGCATCCAAGACCTGGTGTTTTGGGTACGTATCCGACTAGCGGGACGTGAATACCTGGGGGTACTGGATACTGGAGCCACAATATCGATCGTCGATAGTGGCCAAGAAAACTTTACCTTGTGGGAGCCTGAAGATCACCATGACCACCGCCGCTATACGCATGGGGGATGGACATGTGGTGCACAGCTGCGGGGACTGTGAAGTGGAGGTACCTATGGGCTCCAGGACTATCGCCCATCGGTTCTATGTGATGGACACTGATGCCTTCGACTTTGTACTGGGTACTGACTTCTTCGTGCAGCACTCCCAGATACAATCCCTGACGCTGCAAGCGCCCTACCCCCTGTACGTGGACCACGGCAGTGGCAGAGAGTCTGTGCCACTGGAGCAGTCGGAACATACCTCGAGTTACCTGAGACTATCGAAGGAGGAGCCCTCGAACATGATGGCGGCCTCCAAAACTGAGGACTATCAACTATTGGGGGAAGTCCTAGACCTAGGTCTGAAGGAGTTGGGTTACTCTCGAGAAGACCTAAGTGTGGAGCTGTTCGCCAGCGACAAGCAGCATGTACTGGACCTATACTGCAGCAAGGGGAAGAACTGCAGCTACAAATTTTACTGGCCCTCTTTCGGGATGGCCTACGGGAACCCCAGATTCAGTGAACTGGGGAAGGTGCTGACCAAGGTGGCCTTGGAACGTTCCCGTATGGTCCTGTGTTCCCCCGATTGGGGAGCCCATGGGGGCAACGAGTACTGGCGAACCCTCCTTGACAAGCTGACTATCAGCTCGGTGCGATTACCTGATGAGGCCATCTACGTGCCTCTGGGACGCAAGACGCCCATTGGGAAGCCCGGATGGGGGAGTATGCTCAGCGTGGTGGACGGAAGTCTTACCACCATCCCCTGGGAAGACCTGGACCCTACTCTGGTCCAGGCTATACAACGAGAAAGCGATGGACTCGCCTTGGGTGACTTGAAGGATCACCTACGACCTCAAGATGCTGTTGAAACTACACCCGGAGGAGATGAGTACGTCGTGACTGACACCAACGCCCCCAACTCTCCTTGTCATGTACCTGTACCTGATGGAGTCTCTGAGTGTGGACTATCTGAGCTACCTAGCTCTATCCACTCAGACGACGAAACTGAGCACGACGCCTTCTTCGTGCAGACCGCGGTGGAGGAAGTGGAGAACGCCGAGTACGTCGCCCCACTGAAACCCCTACTCTCCATGAGGGTGGAAGACCCCGTGGATGAGGAGCTGGACCCTCGATCCAGGCTCAGGGAGTATGTGGATTCCAAGAGGAAGTTGGTGGCGAAAAAGCTATGCTACGCGAAGCCTACCCGCAGCTCATGGCCACTGAAGCAAGGACGTATGGGAGACCTATCCCAACTGAAGGAGGACCTCGAACAGAAGATCACCACCTGGCAAAGGGAGGTAGATCTCAAGCTCATGAAGAGCGTATGGGGTGCCCATGTGAGGACCCCAGAGGAGGACGACCTCTCGGAGGAATGTGTATGTGAACCCCCTCGAGCGTGCCTATGTTGCCATCGTCCACCGGAGATGGTCGAGCAAGACCTTCTGTATGCCTACCAAGGGCTGAAGGATGCTACCGCGGGCGAAGAGTCGGTGGAGGACCACCTCCCGACGTCTATTCAAGGGGCAAGCAACTTACACTCCGACGAGGACATGGAGGACAAGATCAAGGTATTGGACCCGCGGGTACAGAAGCTGATAAGGACCTATCTGGAGGTGTTCGGAGAACTACCCCCTCCAGCCTCATGCGACAAGCTGGTACAGATGGACCTCAAGCTGAAGCTCGAGTTCGTGGGTCACAAGATACGGAGGAGACCCTATCCAGCTCCTAAAGAGCAGGCTGACGAGATTGAGCGACAGATACAGGAGTGTATCGACGCTGGCCTAGTCCTGGAGTACAAGGACGGGGACTACCCCCTACACTGCAGCCCCTGTTTCCTGGTGGCTAAACCTGGGTCTACAGCCAAACGGCTGGTAGTGGACTATGGAGAGCTGAACAAGAAGACTCTGAACACTCAGGGTCCATTCCCAATATGGAGTCTACCCTGGAGAAGATAGCCTCCTGTCGCTACAAGACCAAGATGGACAAGCGAAGTGGATTCTGGCAAGTGGACCTGACGCCCAACGCGCAGGAACTACTGGCCTTCATCACCCCTCAGGGGAGGGTATTCAAGTGGAAGTGACGCGTTCCCGTGGGGGGCCGGCCACGGGACGCTGCGGTGACACGCACAGGTGAGCAGGCAGGCAAGGCAGTACGCTCACAAGGGCATCAATACGCCTGTGTCATGTGACAAAGCGTTTCAGAATCCTTGCCACTCTGCAAAGAGGGAACGAAAGTATGTACAGCAACACATCAGGATATGTACACATGGGGTTAAGACTGGACTGGGGTAAGGGCATCACAGGACCATAGACACTCAGTCCCAACTCATATCCCAATCCCAGGTCCCACCCTCTCAGTGGCTGATGGGGGCGGGGGCTCAAACACAACCCATGCCCTGCTCAGTCCGGACCCTGAAACCCTGCCAATAGGGGGGGTGTCCCGCCCAGCCACATGCGAGTTCCTGGGACCCAAGTGGCTCCAAGGCCAACCGACAGTGGCTCCCTATGCTCCCTTAATGGCAGGTCCCAACTCCACTCTGAGTGAGAGATATGGCCCCGCCATTATCACCCAGGAGTTGGTAGCTGAAAATGGGCTGTTTCAGCCGAAACTGAAATTAACTCAAGAATCCCCAAAATTGACCCCTCGTCCGGACCCGCCAGAGGTAGGGACGAGGCAACTGACCCTGTGCCCTTCGAGTACGAACCCCCTGGAGCCCTCACCCAACCTGGTTCCCTCTGAGGTCCCGGCATCAGGGCAACACGGATGAGTCATGTGGGGTCATGATGCCAAAATCACCAAAATTGGCGTCATTCCCACGCCTGGCTCGCCCGGCCAAGGTAAGGCCAATGGCTCACAGGGTAGGAGGCAGGACCTAGGACTCCTATCTGAGTGTACAACTTGGAATTAGGTCCGGGTTCCCTATGGGCTTAGAGAAATGGGGCCGCCAATTGACCACACGGAAGGGGGAAATTGGGGTCCCAAAATGGGGTCATTTTGGCTGCTTGAAATGAGCCAAAATTCGGTGTGCTCCCAATAGTATATCTCCCCGCCGGCTTGGAGATCGGATCCGCCATCCCATACGCGATCCACCGAGAGTCCAATGGAGACTCCCATGCCCTTGGCTCTCAAAGATCCCATGCCACTCGGCGTGGTGACGATCCGAATTGGGTCCACAAATGTCAAAATTGCAGAAATGGCCCACACTCACTTTGGGCTAGCGCCTTAACGAAGGTGGCTCCGCTTCGCCCACGTGGTGTGTGGACCATGGGGACCATCACCCATAACACCCATGTCATATATGGTCCATTGGTCCATGCGTCGGGCGTGCACGAAGGTTAGAACATGGGGCACGGCGGGCAGCAAAAGTGGAAAAATGCTCAAAATGGCCAAAAATGCGCACACTCATGGTTGGGGCAAATGAGGCACATGCCCGACTCGGACCGGAGTGTGCCATAGGATTGGTATCAAGTCATATTGGTCCAACATATCTTTTGGGCGTCGCCCAACTCCTCCGATATTGGGAATGGCAGGGTCGCCAAGTGAGCCCATGATTTGGGATAGTCCCAAATCGCCAACATGGCGGCCACGGTATGTCAAGCCTAAGAGGAGTTATTCGCCGGGTCCAAGATATGTTGGGCACCGAAGTATGTACCCTCATATCATACTTGGGTCATGATGTCAATTGAGCGCAACGTTGAGATACACGGTCGCCACTTGACATCATGACGAGCCAAAAATGGCAAAATTGGCACAATGACACACAAAAGTGCCTTGAAAGGTCTACAATTATATTATAATATCTCCGGCTTGGATCGTGCAATCACTTAATCCTTCTAAACACAATGACTTGACACCATTGACCTTCGATCCCACATATGTGCTCCACTTGGGGCGCCTTGAAAGGTTACGAGCGCTACTTCCCAAGTGGGCACATGCAAATATGGAAAATTGTAAAACACACACCTTGCTCCCAACGCATCGCTTCGGGATCACCACACAAGCTTCCCTTCACGAAGGTTAGGCATGCAATTGATCGTAGGGAGTATGGAGAAGGGGCTTGCACAATATGAGGTCCATTGGCGGGTTCGACTTGGAGCAATGGACCCGCCAAATGGGCACGCAACACAACACATGGCACATACCACATATTGCCCAAAAAGGTAGCTCCCACCACGATATGTCATGCCCCTCCAAGGGCATAACTTTGTGTCAATCGCTCATAGGAACTCAAGAAGAGTTCCTATGCCACACCAACACTTGCGCGCTACACTCGAAAGTTATCTTAACGCACGCAATATCATGGCCAAAGAGTTATAACGCAAACTCTACCCAATTGACCATGATCCATTACACTAGCGCGCACGTGTGGAAACGCAGGGCATATAATGCTTCCTAAATTACGTCGGGAGTATTGTAAATACATCCCACGTTTCCTTATCGTAATTCCTCGCAAGCAACACGAGATATGACCTTCACAAGTGGCCTCACGAATCAACTTTGTTTTGCCCATATCTTTAAGACAAATGGAGGGCAGGATAAAAGGGAAGTTGATTCGTGCATACGGAAACACGTAGGTCCACTCGAAAGAGGTCAAATCAAGTGCGGGGATGTCGAAGTCGAAAATCCGATTTCGACATCCTGAAAAATTCGGATTAAGGTTGCGAGTATTAATTATGAAAATTGCGGAAGCATCCATGCAGTTCCTGGCGACTTTGGAGCCTTCGTGACGGATAGCGTTAAAATTTCCATTATAAACAGTTAAACTGGCGGTTACGGTAAAGTCGCGAACCAACCGCCAGCAGTCAAAACAGTGAGTATCGGAACGGAAGCGTAAAAATTGACGGAAACAATATGAAAATAAAACCCTGTTGATTCCTGATATTCTGATACACAAATCTCCGCTGGCGGTGCATCGGTTGCCGATGCGGGGCTTCACGGCACGGAACACGCCGTGCATGGGGTTAGTGGACCGGAGACCGGTTGTATGCCGTAACCTGGCCATGGGGTTCTGGGTACCGCTTCACCCCCCTCCTTAGAGCAAACCCTGGGGGGGCTCGATAACACCCACGCATGGCAGCGGGTACCCAGGACCACTCCCTGAAAGGGGGGGGGGGTGTCACATCCTCACTTCAGTAAGTCACAGTAAGATAGGTATCCCACAGTGGGATAGGTATGCTGCTGTAACAGCTCGTAGCACATGTATAGTATCAAGTATCAAGTCCCGGGTCCTGGCGGCGATTGTTCGGCATCCAAGGGACCCGTTAACCCATACCAGGCGCACCGGGTGCCGGCTGCTACGGTCACCACCACAGTGGCAGTGGCATACACGGCCAACATAGGCACCACACGACGGCCGAGGTGGCCCCACAAGTCGAGAGCGACCACGAAGATCCATCAGGCTACCCCAAGCTTCCCAAGGCCCGCCGACTGGGGAGAGTCCCCACGGGTCCTTCCTCGGGCGCACCATGTCCATATCCATACGACGCGAGTCCAGAGTGCCATAGTCGAACTCCTTACGAACCCCAAATCGCAAGGGAACTCCTCCTGAAGGGATCGGGCATCAAGGCCGTCTTTTCCCTCGCCCTACTGCCACGAAGGCCATACATGAGGGAGTCCTCATGCAGTGTGGGCGGAGGCGTCGACTCCTCAAACCACCAGTTTCCCAGGCAGACTGACCGAGGTCAGGAGCACCGGAGGCCGCCATCCGAATGCAAGTGCGTCTGCAAATCGGTAGGCTCACACTGGGACTGACAGTGGCGGACCGCTGGGAGTGTAGTCAGGCAACTGGGCTTCCCGCCTGGCGCCATCAGGATCTCCACACATCATAGCGAATAGGGCAACACGGTATCACGGGCACTCAAACAGTAGAACCTGTAATCAAGTACTGGTGCAGGCTGGACCAGGCTGTAAGGATATGTACACGGCGACCCAAGGCGCCTCTGTATCCCGATTCGTGGTGAAAAACAGTCCATCCCTCAGCGATGGGCTGATGACACTTAACATACAGATGCACATATCCTGGAGGGCAGAAAAACAAGCAACAATCTGGGTAAATAGGCGTGTAAACACACTCAGAACAGAGTGCCAAACCACGCCACGGTCAGGATAAGGCAAATGCAGGAGGATGGACAGGATAACGCCTGAGTTCAGGCATATATAGTCTCGAGACACACGTCGACTGGTCTGGATTCCGCAAATGCCATGGAACCAGACCACACACCAAAAAATCGCAATGCCGATGACAGCGGCATCCGTTGCGCAACGTCGTATGGGCTTCAAGGCCCCAAGAGCTCAGAATTATGAAGGTCAGTCGCCCTACCTGGTTTCCCAAGGATTCAGCAGGGGGGGGAGTGACGAGTAGAAGAAGAGAGGGGCCATCCTCCTCTGGACTCAGCAGGGGGGGGTATATGGCCACTCTGTCACCGAAAGATGGAAGAGAGCAAGCAAGTAAGGGACGATTCGTCGGCCTCACAAGCGCTCACAATACATCAGGAGAGAGCCCAGGGCGCTGATCAGGCACCCCTGGCTGCAATCGCCCGGGTGAGTGCTGCCAAGTCCGAAACGTGGATCTTGGTCTTGTGTTTGCGGATGTACTCCATGAAGGGAGTATTGACCCGCGGCACGAATGAGGAGACGGGTTCCCAGGTGTCGTGGGACGGCCCATAGCCTCGCCAACGAACCTTGAACTCCAGACCTCCGGGTGCCGAGGCCTTCGGACGCTGAGCCAGGATCTTCTCGACAGTATAGTCGTCCTGCTCAGCATAGTCGTCGTCCGAATCGGCCTCATGTTTGGCGTAGTCCAGGGACACATGTCGGCCACGGAGGTCGGGTTCCCGCACACGGAGTTGACTCTCGTGGCGCTCCCGGAACTGTCCGTGACCCACCTTGATGCGGTAGGTGTCCTCACCAATCCTGCGGACCACCTCGCCGGGTGTGAACCAGGTTTTGGTGCGGTGGGTGCCCATGGGGCGGGGTCTGATCACCCACACCGGGTCTCCCACCCTGAACTTCTGCGCTGTCGAGCTCGGGGCGGACTTCTGACGCTCAGCATGCTCCTTCTCAAGCTGCTGGCGGATGTCCCGCGCCGTTTGCTTTTGCCGCGCGAAGAACTCCTTGGCATCCATAGCCATGCCATCACCAGACAAGGGAAGTCCCCTACCCAGGGGGTCCCTGCCGAAGAGAATCTGGTGAGGGGACAAACCGCCCGGAGTGGGGGTGTCATGATGGGCCTTCAGAGCAGGCCACATCTCCTCGAACCAGTTCCGACGTGGATTGGTGATGTGGATCTTGCGCAGCTTCTCGAACAGCTGCCGTCCAGCCACCTCAGCACGGCCGTTAGACCGGCTGAGATAGGCCACGCTCTTGGCATGACGTATCCCCATGAGGGAACACATAGCCTTGAACCAGCCACCAGTAAACTGGGGCCCTCGGTCACTGCAAATGGTGCGGGGGATGTCAAAGACGGTCAGCCAATGACGAATCATCATGACTGCCACCTCCTTGGCAAGCAACCCCTTTTTGCGTGCCGGAACGGCTACAACGTAGCCGCTGTGGCGGTCCACACAGAGAACCACACAGTCAAAGGTCTCCTTGCCAATGTGCACTTCGGGCATGGAGAAGACGTCCATGGCCACGCTCTCCATGGGCTGGTCAGGAACCGGGGTCCATTGGGGTTCCCCCTTGACGTTCCGGTTATCGGGATTGCAGGCCTGACAGACCGAACAACCCTTCCTGACCTTCTTGATGGCGGTGTAGAGAACGATATGGTCGATCTCGAACCGACGCTGCATGTCAAGAGCTTGCTTCTTGACCCCTGGGTGCAGCATGTGGTGGTGCCAAGCTTCACACAGCTCGAGCACCCGGGACTCCGGGACTAGCAGCTTACCATTCCGGTAGAGCTTGCCATCTTCCTCGGTCAGCCCCTTTGGCCACTTCTGCCCGTCGTCAGGGTCGGTCACAGCCCTATACTCGGCCGCAAAGGCCTCAGACTTGGCGTAATCGTCGGTCCAGTCGTCCTGGAGGCAAGACTCCGGGAAGAGGTGCTTGTCGGACTCGGTTCCCACAGGGGGTGCCGGACCGGGCCTTCCGCCCGCGGCACCCACAGGGGCGAGTACACTGACCGTTCTGCTCACCCTCGAAGCGAGGGGGGCATCTGCGGCCATGACGACGAAGCATTTGGCACCCTCCTCCTCCATCAGGCGCTCCATTTCAATGATCCTCTTGGCTTCAGCGGTCTCAGCCTCATCGCCATGGGCAGAGATATCCTGCATGCCCTTGCTGGCGGGAGAGGCCCACCTACTGAGACAGTCCGCCACGGTGTTATCCTTTCCAGGAATATAAACAACCGTAAGGTCGAACTTGGCCAAGGTCTAGGGATGCAGGTTCGAATTCGCACGAATTCGCTCGAATTCGAATTCGCCCCGAATTCGCACGAATTCGTGGACCACTCCGAACTCGAATTCGCAACTTCAAATTCGAATCCTCCCTGATTCGCTTGATTGAATCCATAGGCACCTACAATTTACCTTCTAGGTTGCAATTCACCTGTTTACGTATCGGTATGCCACTACCCAGTACCATATCGCATAAAAGATTTCCCAAAAGCTTCCGTAACCTTGCAATTTTCGTTGTTTGTTGTTGCTTGCATTTACCATGCTGAAACGATTTGACGATTTGACAAAAATAAAGCAAATCAAAACCAAGAATTCCAAAGTTCCTTGCTTCTCTCAAATGCCTTTTGGAAAAGAAGCAGCAACGAAGCATGCAAGATCACCAATCCACACACAAACCATCACATGTGAACCACTGGTTGCCCTTATTGGGCCTTCAATCATTCCATTCTTGAATTGAATCGTTGGACTTGAAGCAATCTAAGAGAGAGCATACACGGCACCGGGAAAGGTAAGGAGGGTACCGCTGTCAAGGATACGCAAGGGCTACAAGGGGCTATGTACATAGCTTATAGGGAGGTTGGAGCAGGTGCGCTGGCTGGGTGCAGCTCCGTGCACGTCATTAGCTCCGTGCACATCGTTGTGGGTGCCCAGGGCCTCACTGCGGCTGCGTCGGGCTGCTCTCGGCTGCTTCTCCTTCCACACACGCCCGACAGTGCGTGGTTGCCAAGGGGCAACACGTTTTGACTGTCAAAAATTAGAAAAAAAAAGTCGAAAATCAAAAGTTCGGGACGGGTTTTTCTCCAAACTGGTGGACTTCTGGGGAGAATGGAGGGTACCGCCGTGTTCGGTGGAGCTAGGCGGACACAGCGGTGTGTTCAAAACTCAAAAGTAAATTTTGTTTTCGAAAACGGGTACGCAGGCACCGCACAAGGAAATAAACGGCTCAATCGAAGCGAAATCATCATAGTTTTTATTTTGTCAAGTCAAAAAAAATATTGCATTGCACGGTTCGAAGTTAGTTTTTCATCTGGAGAAAAGACGGCGCACGCGTGATCATTTTGCCGTCGCCTGCGAATTCGCAGCGCGAATTCGCCCCGAATTCGCAGTACTAAGAATTTCAGGCCGAATTCGCAGCGAATTCGCAGTGCGAACGAATTCGCAGCGAATTCGGCGAATTCAAATTGAATTCGCTGCGAATCTGCATCCCTACCAAGGTCTCATGCCATCTTGCCCGTCGGGAGGCGGGACCTGAGGGGGTGTCCACGTGCTCCTTGTGCCACGACTGCAGACTCTGATGGTCGGTGCAGACGGTGACGGGATGGAGGGCTATGTACCCAGCCCATTTCCTGAGAGCCATGACGATGGCATATGCCTCCTTTTCACGGGGCGTCCACGTCCGTCTCTGGCCTTCCGCCAGGACTCGGCTCCAGAAGGCCACGGGCACGTGCCTCCCGTCGTCAAGCACTTGCTCGAACACAGCGCCAATGGCGTAGTCGGAAGCGTCGGTGCGCAGGACGAACCCTCGGTCGGGATCCACGAGGTGCAGACCCACTGCGGATAGCAGCGCCTGCTTCATCCCCTCAAAGGCACGGTCGGACTCTTCAGTCCAGACCAGAGCCTTCTTGGACCCCTTCTTGGTCTCCTCTCGGTTGCCCTTGAGCATGGTCGTCATGGGGGCTGCATACTCGGCATACATTTTGATATACCCCGAGTAGTAATTGCAGAACCCCAGGTACGCCCGTAGCTCAGAGACCGTCTTGGGCTTTTCCCAGTGCTCAATCGCAGCCACCTTGCCAGGTATGGGCTTTCGCTGCCCGTTCCCAACTACGTGGCCAGCGAAGACCACCTCGCTTACCGCAATGGTGGCCTTGTCACTGCTGCCCGTGAGTTTGTGCCGAACCAGAAGGTCGAGCACTCGAGTGACGTCCCTCTCATGTGCCTCCAGGAGCTCCTCGTAGCTCATGCTGGGGTCCCCGGACGCGATGATCACGTCGTCCACGAAGGGGTCCGCACAGTCGCGCACCGGCTCAAGCAGGTTCTCCAGCATCCGCTGAAAAGCCGCATTGCCGTTGGTGACGCCCCTGGGCATCACCTTCCACTGGAGAGGTCCCAGTGGAGTGCTCATGGCTGTGCAGGCACGGGACTCTTCGGCGAGAGGCATCTGATGATAACCATGTTTCAGGTCAATCACCGTGAAGATCCTCCGCCGGTGTTGTTTTTGCAGCATATCCTCAATGAGGGGCAGCGTATAGCTGTCGTGCTGCGTTTGGGCGTTCAGGCCGCGGTAGTCGACCACGAGCCGCCACTCACCGGCAACCTTCTTGGGGACGACGAAGCAGGGAGAGGCCCATTCGGAGTGGCACGGCTCAAGCCAGCCTCTCTGGATGAAGTCACGGAGGATCTTCTCCATTGCCTCTTTCCTCTCGCCCCTCAGGGCAAACTCCCGGTGTCGATACACACGGGGGTCCTGCTTCAGTCGTATCTTGGCCTCGCCATACGGTCCACGCACCGGTGGGGGGAACACAGGTTTTTCGCTGAAGAAGGTCTCGCCATACTTCTGCTTCAGCCTGGCCCTCAACGCCTGGATCTTGGGGCAGTCATCGGACTCCGCCTTGGCTTTTCCGGGCACTTGAACCACGGAGCTTACTTGAGGGGTAGCTACTCCGCTCGCTTTCGGCTCAGGTGGTCTTCCCAGGTGGCCCAAAGGGCCATCTCTGGTCTTGCCTCGGAACAGATCGCCGTAGGTGGGTGGGTTACCGCCAGGCGGCTCGTCTTGGCTGGACATGTGATCCAGCACCCTCTGTACGAAGGTATTCCCGTCATAGGAACCAGAGACGATTGAGTCCACTTCCCACCAGGCTTTGTCCTGGCCTTTGCCCTCACGCTGGTTTCCCCAGTCGTGAAAGGGCTGATCCATATACCCCTGAACCAGATCCCACTCCTCTTCAGTGAGGGGGTCTTCGGAGTCCGATTCTTCGATGTCAACAGGGGGAACCGCAAAGCATTGCCTCCAAGGCTCTGCTATGATACGGTTGACACACACGAAGTCCGTGGTGTCGGCCTGATCAAGGCCCCCATCCACATATTGGAATTCTGTTGGCCATCTCTGGGGCGGCATGGGCTGTCCCTTAGCGTCCTAATAGACACTCTCTCCAGCCGGTAGGACGACCTTGTTCAAGGTCATGTTGGTCAATGAGGCTACCCAATGTCGGGTACTTTCCTCCTCGGTGCATCCCATAGGAACAACCAGCACTGCCTTGGAGCGGTCCTTGCGAATCTTCGCTATCGCTCTTGGAATGTCCCAACGGGGGCAATGGATCCACATCAATCCCTGATGCAGACCCCAGTGCTTCTTCCACGCGGAGTCCTGGGCGCTCCAGTACTTCTCACATACCCGAAGATGGGCGGAGGTTCCTGAAGAGAACGCATCCAGGGCCAGATCCGACGCTCCCAGGTCCGCGACCACTCGGTACGCCACTTCCGGCCTTACGCCATACTCCTGGTTCGCTGGCCCAGTAGGCTCAGTGTCCAGCGCGGCCACTTCGAGCTGATTGCGTTCGGGGTGGATCCATTGGCATTCCACATGGTGCTCAGGTGACGAAAGCCACGAGAGCTGGTCGTCCTGGTACAGGGTCATGGAGGCCTGGGCCGGGAGGACGCCGGAGTCCGTCTCCATCATGAAGTCGTACCCGACGATCATGTCCCAGTCCATCTCGGCCTCGTAGAAGCTACCGTGCAGGAGGATTTCCTTGCCGAGGTCTGGGCGGCTCAGCTCACGATGGTTCACGAACTGCAGCCCAATGGCCGCTTCCTTCGTGCCTCCCACCATGTACTGGCCGTTCGCCACCTTCAGCCTGACAGGTTTCCGACTGCCGGTCAGACACTCTGGTGGAAGTAGGCCAGCCTTGACCAAGCTGACTTGAGCTCCCGTGTCGACCAACACGTCGAAAACCTTTTCCACTTCCCCGCATAGGGCACGGACCTTAAGATGCAACTGCCGCTCGCGACCGACACGGCGCACGGCGTGCAAACTCAGGATCTCCGGCCGTTCCAGAAGCTCAACAAGCGACTGGTGCAGGTCGTGGACAATGGGCTCAGGCTGCCCATCTGCAGCATCCAGCTGCGGTCCGGGTAATCCTCCGATACTCTCGGATAGATCCTGTAGTACATCAAACACGTTCTTGGTCGCGAAGGACGGACGGGTGCAAGGGTTCGTGCCTTCACTTGCCCTCACCCCGCCTCCGCGACTGGGCGCCAGACCGGGCCTTCCGCCCGCGGCAGTCCCCTTGTGCTTATCGACTCCCGACTGGGATGGATCGGCGCTTCCCACGTCACCATCCTGCGACCGCCCTAGCTGGGGCCCTTGGCTGCAGGGGCTCCGCTAGGGGGCGTCGGTTGTGGAAGAGGGGGTGTTCTCCTCGGCCTCAACGTCGTTGATGCCCTTCTTCCTTCCCCCTTTCTTACCCTTGTTCTTGTCCTTGTCCTTGTTCTGGTCATTCTGGTTGTTCTCCTTGTTCTTGTTATCCGACCTGGGGACCCAGTTCCGCTTGATCTCCTGGATCTCCTTGGCCAACTCGGTTCCCACCGACGACATCAGCTTGGCCAGCTCGTCCTTGTCCACCTCCATCTTGGCTTCCCGGATACCCGCGGGCGCACGCTTCTTCGACCCGTGCGCCTTCTTGTAAGCCTCCGTGTCGGCCTTGTGGACGGGGCATGTTCGGTGGTCATGGTTGAAGCCTTTCTTCCTCCCATAACACACGAAACAGCCCTGAGGGTGAGCTCGTATGAACTCCCCAAAGGACAGCGGAGGGTCGCCAATGCGGCGAGGGTCCCTCTTCTCCTTCTTCCTCCAACCCTGCTGCAGGGGCTTCCAGTTTCCCGGTTTGCTTCCCGCGCTCAGGTTGTTGGCCACGAAGGCGCAAACGGCCACTTCGGCGGGCTCATCGTCGTCGTCATCGTCGACGAGAGTCTCATCGCCGCCGGCTCCCGCTGGGTCCATGGCAGATTCCCCGCCAGGTCCCTCGCCAACGTAGTTGACGTCGCGGTCGCCGGGCCTCAACCCGCGGGTGTGGTGGAGGTTTCGGTACTCCTTGAGTACTTCCTCGCCAACCCACTCCAGGATCTCGTCGCAGCTCATCCGCGCCGGGATGGGCTGCAGACGGATGGTGTGGCCGCTCAACTCACAATCGTCAAGGCGCCACATCGCGGTCTTCTCGCGATCGCCCGAGACGGTGATGAGAAGAGCGTTCCGCAGGGAGTGCCGTTTGACATCCCGGGCCACGTTCTTCTTCGCCCAAGACACCACGTTCGTATGATACTCCTTGGGGAGCATCATCTTGACCGTGTGGTTGGACTTGGCCCGCTTGGATTCCTCCTTGGTGACCCTTTTGATCCATGCTTCCGGCAGCATGGAGAGCAGGCGAGCCTGCTCGTCACCCTCGTTCCAATCCTCCACATTGCGGCGGAAGAGGGTGTATTTCCCTCGGAAGTCACGCCAGTCCCGTAGGCGGATCTCCCGTCCATCATGCTCAAGCTTGATGGACTTCCAGCGCTTGGCAGCCACCTGCGGAGCGTCCACCCGCTCCTGCTCGTTGAGCCACTTCTTGGCGTCCTTGAGGGTCTTGATTTTCCCCTCCTTGGTCGCCACGAAGTATAGCTCGCCGAGCACTTCCGGCAGGCGGTACCTGAACCGTTTGAAGACATATCTCTCCGCATCCGCGGGAGGTAGGTCTTCAGTGACGGTCAGCCCCGAATCGTCCAGCTTCTCCAAGAAGCGGTCGAGGTTGAGGGGGTTGCCATCGTACATGGGGGGCTTGATGTCCTTCAAGTCTTCCCACACGGCGGCGTCCGCGGCCTTAGAGACCATGAACGCCGGCCGCGAGGTCGACCGAGGTTCCCATCGGCCTCGCCCACGGACTCCCACGGCCGCCACGTCCATCTCCTCCATGGAGTCCCTGTGGCTACGCCGCGGTTCCTCCACGTACGCTGAACCAAAATGTTCACGCCGTACTGCATCCATGTACGCATCCTCATCACGGCGCCGGCGGCTGCGTTCAGCGGCCTCCCGTCGTACACCACGCGGCGGGCTGATGTCGAACTCCTCCAGGTTCAGGTCCAGGTCCAGGTCCTCACCTTCGCCGACATCCCACTCCACGTCTCCTCTGGGGACCTCATCCCTGAGTCCACCATAACGTCCTCCAGCCCTGGGGATTGGTGCCGGGGCTGGTGCCGGGCGTCGGGGGCGTACCGGCGTCCGCGGTGGGGCACGGCGGTTGTGGTAGTCCGCGCTGAGCCACTCATTGCGCCATTCCTCACTGCCACTGCCGGGCGGCACGCGCTCGTTGCGGCGGCCCGCGCTGTGGTGAGAGGGGGCGGTGAGAGAGGGGGCACTGGTGCTGGGGCGACTCCTGGGGGCTCCGCCGGGGGCGTGGGGTCTGCCTGGACCTGGTCCGGGTCCCCACCCGTCGTCCGACGAGCCAGACTCCAGGGGTGGGTGGTCGCTGCCGACTCTCCCACGGGCTTCCAGCGCATCCAGCCTCTCCTGCAGGCCGCTGACGACGTTGGTCAGCGACTTGGTCTCGGCCCCGGCGATGTCCAGGTCCTTCTGCGCGCGCGCGGCGACCCCGGAGATGCGAGCCATCTCGACCTTGCCCGTGTCTACCTCGCACTCGAGGGCAAAGACCCTCCTGCGGAGGTAGACAATCCACCGCCAGGTGGTGTCCGGGTCGCCGTTCCCTGGTGGGTCGTCGGGGTCCCCAGGGGGTCCTCCAGGAGGGCCTCCGCCGGGTCCGCCCGGTCCAGGGGGTCCTCCCCCGCCCGGTGGTCCGCCTCCAGGGGGTCCACTCGGTGGGCGTCCTCCAGGGGGTCCTGATGGTCCTCTGCCAGGGGGTCCCGGTGGGTCTCCGCCGGGTCGCCTCGGTGGGTCCGAGGATGGGCGCTTCCTCGTGATGCCGAACTCCATGTCGTCATCCTCGTCCATGTCGCCCCACCTGGGCGTCTCGGTCACGGAGGACTCCGAGCTCCGGTAGGGAGGAGGGGGATCCTCATCCTCACCTTCCGGTTCCATGGGGACGTCTCCGCCGCCTCCGCCCGTCCAAGCCACCACTTGGCGATGTCGACGGCCTCGTTCATCCCCGTCACTGGCGGTGAAGAAGGGGTCACTGTCGTGGGTCTGCCCACCCGCTGGCCTCCGCGGCCTCTCGGGGGTCTTCCCCTTGCCCTTCCTCCGTCGACGGGCGGTGGTGCCACCGCTCCCACTGCTGCCCGTGTCGGCCTCATCCAGCGCCATCCTGGAGGAGGCGTCCCCTTCGAAAAGCTTTCGAAGGGTCTCCACTCGTGATGCTCCCGGGGGAGTCTCGCGGCGGAGTTTGGCCTCTGCCTCCTCCATTGCGGCGGCGGTGGCTGCGGCAGCTCGCGCTTCGGCTTCCTCCCGAGCACGAGCCGCCTCGGCTTCCCGGGCCTGCAGCAGCCGCGCCTTCTGCGCTTCCAACGCTGCCAGCTCCGCCTCCGTCTTGGCCTTCTCCTCAGCGACCTTCCGTCGCGCGGCCTCGATGGCTTCCTTCTTGGCGGCGTCCTCCTGGGCCTTAGCCGTCGCTTCGGCGTGGGCCCTTTCCTCCGCCTCCTTCTTTGCCCTCTCTTGGGCAAGCGCCTCTTCCAGCGCCTTCACCTCGGCCTCCTTGCAGGCAATGGCCTCCTGCGTCAGGCGGGCTTCCTCGTCGGCTGCCGCCAACTCACCGTTGACCTGGGCAGTCGCTGCCCCGTGGGCGGCCACGGCCGTGAGTCCGGCCGCAATGGCCGCCACGGTCTGGGCGTGGATGGCCATGCCATGCGCCCACTCCGCAGCCTCCTCCTGGGCGATGCCGGCGGCGCTCTCCACGGCAGCGCTGTACTGCCTGGCCTGTTGCCGGGCAACCCGACGGTTGCAGGGCACCCCACAGGCGCGCTCACAGGCGCGCGCCACGTCCCTTTCGGGAGCGACGCTGCTGCTGGAGCTGGCCTGGTCGGCCGGCATCCTCCCGCGGTGGGCCGACTCCACGTCGCTGCTGGGGCCTGCTGGGGCCTGCCGGGCCCTCAGGAGCAGCGGACGGGGCTTGGCCTGGGTCTGCTTGGCGACTTGGATGTAGTCGCCAAGGGTGGTGGAGCCGGGGTGGTGACCACCATTGGGCCGTTGGGGACTGGGGGCTGGGGTTCCGCCCTTGGCGCCTTGGGCGGCTTCGGCGGCCAGGGACTCCTGGTACTCCCGCCACTTCCGGTCCCGCTTCTTGTCCCCGGCGGACCGCTTCTCCGTCGCCGGAGACGCGCTGCTGCTGCCCTGCAGCCTGCGCTCGCTCCCCGGTTCGGGGAACTTCTTCTCGATCACGTCCCACAAGGAGACGTTGATCGAGGCGCCCGACGGGTAGGCGTTGGGGTCCTCGTCCTCCTCAATCCCGTCGGGACGCAGGCCTTCGCCGGGCCTGTCCGGCCAGGTCCACGTCCTCCAGCGCCTCTGCTGGTGGCGGTACTCGTACCCTTCCGCCCGCAGCCAGCCCTCCACGGCCTGCAGGCGGTCGGGGGCGATGTCCGTGCGGAGCTCGAAGCTCCTGGGCATGCCGCCTTCGCACTGGGGGTTGCTGTGGCGGTAGTGCTGGTCCCAAACCAACGCACGCAGCAGGCGTGCTGCATGGGGGTGGGGCCGCGGCCACGTCCTGCCCGCTTCCTGCCAATTCACCATGGCAGCGGGGGCGTAGATGGTCTCGAAGTCCTTGATGTGCACTCGTTCAACTCAACGAACTGGTTGTGGTTGTTGAGGAGGGTGCTGCAGCACTGGATTGGAAGTGCGGCTGGTGCTGGTCAGCCGGTGGTTGTGGAGGTGGTTGACGCGGCCTTGCTGGTCGGCCGATGGGACTCCGGGTCGGCCGATGGGGCTGATGCAGGAGTCCTGGTCTGTGCACCTCTTTCACGGTTGCTGCGCGGTCAGGGCGATGCGCTGGACGGCGCTGCGGGCTCCGTGACGAACTCGGCGCTGTCGCTGAGTGGCGCTGCGAGCCGCTGCGCTGCGCTGCGAGACGCTGCGCTGCGCTGCGAGCTGCGAGCTGCGCCGCGCTGCTGCGACGCGCTGCTCGGGGTTGGTTGCCTCGAGTGGCACGCGAGGGCTGGGTAACCCCGCGGCGGTGAAACACTTTGGACGCGTTCCCGTGGGGGGCCAGCCACGGGACGCTGCGGTGACACGCACAGGTGAGCAGGCAGGCAAGGCACTACGCTCACAAGGGCATCAATACGCCTGTGTCATGTGACAAAGCGTTTCAGAATCCTTGCCACTCTGCAAAGAGGGAACGAAAGTATGTACAGCAACACATCAGGATATGTACACATGGGGTTAAGACTGGACTGGGGTAAGGGCATCACAGGACCATAGACACTCAGTCCCAACTCATATCCCAATCCCAGGTCCGACCCTCTCAGTGGCTGATGGGGGCGGGGGCTCAAACACAACCCATGCCCTGCTCAGTCCGGACCCTGAAACCCTGCCAATAGGGGGGGTGTCCCGCCCAGCCACAGGCGAGTTCCTGGGACCCAAGTGGCCCCAAGGCCAACCGACGGTAGCTCCCTATGCTCCCTTAATGGCAGGTCCCAACTCCACTCTGAGCCAGAGATATGGCCCCGCCATTATCACCCAGGAGTTGGTAGCTGAAAATGGGCTGTTTCAGCCCAAACTGAAATTAACTCAAGAATCCCCAAAATTGACCCCTCGTCCGGACCCGCCAGAGGTAGGGACGAGGCAACTGACCCTGTGCCCTTCGAGTACGAACCCCCTGGAGCCCTCACCCAACCTGGTTCCCTCTGAGGTCCCGGCATCAGGGCAACACGGATGAGTCATGTGGGGTCATGATGCCAAAATCACCAAAATTGGCGTCATTCCCACGCGTGGCTCGCCCGGCCAAGGTAAGGCCAATGGCTCACAGGGTAGGAGGCAGGACCTAGGACTTATATCTGAGTGTACAACTTGGAATTGGGTCCGGGCTCCCTATGGGCTTAGAGAAATGGGGCCGCCAATTGACCACACGGAAGGGGGAAATTGGGGTCCCAAAATGGGGTCATTTTGGCTGCTTGAAATGAGCCAAAATTCGGTGTGCTCCCAATAGTATATCTCCACGCCGGCTTGGAGATCGGATCCGCCATCCCATACGCGATCCACCGAGAGTCCAATGGAGACTCCCATGCCCTTGGCTCCCGAAGATCTCCATGCCACTCGGCGTGGTGACGATCCCAATTGGGTCCACAAATGTCAAAATTGCAAAATTGCCCACACTCACTTTGGGCTAGCGCCCTAACGAAGGTGGCTCCGCTTCGCCCACGTGGTGTGTGGACCATGGGGACCATCACCCATAACACCCATGTCATATATGGTCCATTGGTCCATGCGTCCGGCGTGCACGAAGGTTAGAACATGGGGCACGGCGGGCAGCAAAAGTGGAAAAATGCTCAAAATGGCCAAAAATGCGCACACTCATGGTTGGGGCAAATGAGGCACATGCCCGACTCGGACCGGAGTGTGCCATAGGATTGGTATCAAGTCATATTGGTCCAACATATCTTTTGGGCGTCGCCCAACTCCTCTGATATTGGGAATGGCAGGGTCGCCAAGTGAGCCCATGATTTGGGATAGTCCCAAATCGCCAACATGGCGGCCACGGTATGTCAAGCCTAAGAGGAGTTATTCGCCGGGTCCAAGATATGTTGGGCACCGAAGTATGTACCCTCATATCATACTTGGGTCATGATGTCAATTGAGCGCAACGTTGAGATACACGGTCGCCACTTGACATCATGACGAGCCAAAAATGGCAAAATTGGCACAATGACACACAAAAGTGCCTTGAAAGGTCTACAATTATATTATAATATCTCCGGCTTGGATCGTGCAATCACTTAATCCTTCTAAACACAATGACTTGACACCATTGACCTTCGATCCCACATATGTGCTCCACTTGGGGCGCCTTGAAAGGTTACGAGCGCTACTTCCCAAGTGGGCACATGCAAATATGGAAAATTGTAAAACACACACCTTGCTCCCAACGCATCGCTTCGGGATCACCACCCAAGCTTCCCTTCACGAAGGTTAGGCATGCAATTGACCGTAGGGAGTATGGAGAAGGGGCTTGCACAATATGAGGTCCATTGGCGGGTTTGACTTGGAGCAATGGACCCGCCAAATGGGCACGCAACACAACACATGGCACATACCACATATTGCCCAAAAAGGTAGCTCCCACCACGATATGTCATGCCCCTCCAAGGGCATAACTTTGTGTCAATTGCTCATAGGAACTCAAGGAGAGTTCCTATGCCACACCAACACTTGCGCGCTACACTCGAAAGTTATCTTAACGCACGCAATATCATGGCCAAAGAGTTATAACGCAAACTCTACCCAATTGACCATGATCCATTACACTAGCGCGCACGTGTGGAAACGCAGGGCATATAATGCTTCCTAAATTACGTCGGGAGTATTGTAAATACATCCCACGTTTCCTTATCGTAATTCCTCGCAAGCAACACGAGATATGACCTTCACAAGTCGCCTCACGAATCAACTTTGTTTTGCCCATATCTTTAAGACAAATGGAGGGCAGGATAAAAGGGAAGTTGATTCGTGCATACGGAAACACGTAGGTCCACTCGAAAGAGGTCAAATCAAGTGCGGGGATGTCGAAGTCGAAAATCCGATTTCGACATCCTGAAAAATTCGGATTAAGGTTGCGAGTATTAATTATGAAAATTGCGGAAGCATCCATGCAGTTCCTGGCGACTTTGGAGCCTTCGTGACGGATAGCGTTAAAATTTCGGTTATAAACAGTTAAACTGGCGGTTACGGTAAAGTCGCGAACCAACCGCCAGCAGTCAAAACAGTGAGTATCGGAACGGAAGCGTAAAAATTGACGGAAACAATATGAAAATAAAACCCTGTTGATTCCTGATATTCTGATACACAAATCTCCGCTGGCGGTGCATCGGTTGCCGATGCGGGGCTTCACGGCACGGAACACGCCGTGCATGGGGTTAGTGGACCGGAGACCGGTTGTATGCCGTAACCTGGCCATGGGGTTCTGGGTACCGCTTCAGAAGGTCATGCCATTTGGCGTGGCTAACGCACCCGCTCTGTTCCAAGAGCTGATGAACAAGATCTTGTCCATCCTACGAAGGAGACCTAAGGTGCAGGAGCTCATATCCCGTGGTGCCCAGATGGAGGCTCACATCGACGATGTATGCCTTGGGACCAATACCCAGGAGGATCACCTAATCCTCTTCGGTGAGTTCTTTGCGGTCTGCCAGGAGAACCACACACGACTCAAGCTGGAGAAGTGTGAGTTCATGCAGGAGACCATGCAGTACCTGGGGTTTGACGTTGGCTATGGGTGGTGGACCCCAGCGGCCTCTAAGGCCAAACCCCTGATGGATGCCAAGGTACGACACGAAGACCCCAAGAAAGGACTTCATGATGTACGCAGTTTCATTGGGGCGTGCAACTTCTATCGCCGCCACATCAAGAACTTCACCTATACCAGCGCCGTTCTGACGGACTTGATCAAGAAGAGTACTACTTGGCGCTGGGGCCCACAAGAGCAACAAGCGTTTGACGAGCTCAAAGACAAGGTAGCCAACGCTAAGTGCTTGGGCGTGCCTAGGGCACAAGGGGAGATTATCCTGGTGACCGACGCCAGCAATGTGGGCGGTGGTCGAACGTTGTTCCAATGGCAAGCACTAGAGAAGGAGGAGTTCGACTCGGCCATTTCCCAATGGGGGACGGAAGGTCTCAACCGAGACGGAACCCTCAAGCACAGCTACCCTGACGACAAGTGGGTCCTAGTACCTCTGGGCCACTGGAACTGGAAGTGGAACCAGGCCAGGGGGAACTACTCCACCTATGAGCAGGAATTGCTCGCGGGTATGCTGGTGCTATCCTCACAAGCACGACTGTTGGGGAGTAACCCTGTGGTCTGGCTATGCGACCAAGAACCGGTCCGCAGTTTCCAGAAGGGTCCCCCACCTGAGAAGGCCAAGCTACGGCGCTGGTGGACCTACCTCAGTCAACTACGGCTGACGGTACACCATATCCAGGGAGTGAAGAACGAGTGTGCCGACTACATCAGCCGCAACAACTTCGACGCCCTGATTGGTGCCCGGTCTGAAGCGCTGGCTAAGGAGGCGTTCAGCCGTATGGACGTACATCTGGACCTGAACATGACCATGATACGCCCCCTGGATGGACTCCAACAATCGGAGTACCTACAGGAGTTTGGAGATATCTACCGGCGCCTGGAGAAACGCCTTGAACCCCTCCTGGTCAACCAAGACCAGTGGAAGCGGGACAAGAGCTACCTCTGGCACGAGGACCGCATCGTGGTGCCTAGTGACCGAGTCCCAGCGCTGCTGAAGTGGACCCATGAGTCCAGTGGTCATGTGGGTGCTGACCGTACCCTGAGGCTGTTCAAGCAGTGGTTCCACACTACGTGGACCGACGACCAGCTGCGGAAGACGCTCCTGCCTATCGTGGACAAGTGCCCGTGCAGGTCCTGTAAACCAGGGGATATCAGGGACAGAGGTCTCTACTCGACCCTGCCCATCCCACACTGTGCCAACAGTGTTCTATACGTGGACTACACGGAGATGCCGAAGTTCGGGGGCTATGACTTCGCCCTCGTGGTAACCTGTGGGTTGACCAGGTTTACCAGGGTGTTCCCATGTACCAAGCACATTACCGGAGAGGAGACTATCAAGATACTCCTGGAGGAGTGGTTTTGTGTCTATGGGGCGCCCAAGGAGATCAACTCCGATGAGGACGCACGAGTACGCTCAGATACTGGCTGGTACACACCTATGATTTTAGCAGCTGTTTTTTCCCAAAATTCAAAAAGTCAGCAAAAGGCAGATTTTCGCGGGAAATGACCTACTTTTTTGATTTCTACGGCCCCAAAATAGGGGGGGGGGGGTTCCTCCTACCCGGCTTTTGTCCAAAAATATCAAAAACCCTGAAATTTGGCCTATTTTGGGGTATTTTTGCCTGCTCTGGGCTGGTCCTGCAGAACAGTGCTGCACACCAGTGTACCTGCCTAATGAGGATTTTCGACAGAAATTGCCCTTTTGTTGGGATTCTCTTGCCCCAAAATACGGATGGGGGGGTTCTTCCCACCCGAGCTTTCTCCTAAACCATCAAAAACCCTGGAACTCGGCCTATTTTGGAGTACTTTTGTCTGTTGTGGGGTGGTGCTACAGAACAGTGCTGCACACCAGCGTACCTGTATCCTATAGTACAGGCACAAAAATACCATGAAAAGAGGTTTTGTACCCAAAAAGACCAAAGGAAACCTTTTTTCTTTTATTCTGCACGCTCATAATAGGAGAGGGGGGTTCCTCCTACCCGATTGTTCTCCAAAAATACACTGTTTTTGGCCAAAAATTGGCAATTTACGGCCATTTTTGGACTAAAACTGTTTTTTTTCTGTGCTGACGGCCCTGCAACACCGAATAGGTTGCTCCAATACAATTCCAAACACATTTCACTGGATTGGGCACCCTAAGAATAGGGTATGGGGCCCTAAAACTCACGACCCCGGCTAAAAAAACACTATTTTCGGCAAAAAATTGGCAATTTTTGGCCATTTTTGGGCGAAAACTGTTTTTTTTTGTCCTGACGATCCTACAAAACGTTCGTGCATTCAAATCCAAGGAACCACCAACGGTAATGAAAACAAAGGACAATCGCAACAAGCCGCACCACTCTGAGCATCTGAGCATCTGGTTCTCTCAATCAGTTCAACATCGCACAAAGTGCATAATGAACACAGAGCTCAGGCATCTGCACTTCCAGAGATATGATCCTGCCGTATTCACAAACACGGCAATAAATTTAAATCACCAAACTCTAAACAGCACAAAGTTCTTTTTTGGGAGAGGGAAAAAAACAAAAGACATATATGCAGGCGCTGCTAATAGGGCCGGTACTTTGGAAAACCAAAGGGCTGCATGCTGCTCATCGTCGAACAAAGCTGCTGCATGGGCTGCATGGGCATTTGGAGCTGGTGCATGTTCATGGCTGGCATTGGCATGGCCATGGGCATGGCAACTGGCATGTTCATTTGCAAAGGACCCATATGCTGCTGCTGCTGCTGCTGCTGCTGGGCCTGCTGGTGCATCTGCTGGTGCTGCTGCTGCTGCTGCACTCCGGTCTGCATCTGCATCTGCAGCTGCAACTGCTGCTGCTGCTGCTGCTGCTGCTGCCGCTGCTGCTGCTGCTGCTGCTGCTCCTGCTGAAACACCTGCCCAGGGGGGTTCGGAGACACCTGTTGAGACACTTGAGACACCTGCTGAGACATGTGCTCTCCTGACTCCCGTTTAACCCTTCCTTTTTTTCGGGTGTTTTCACTGTTTTCACCTTGCCCGCGTTTGCGGTTCAGGGGGTTTGTTCGGTTGTTTTGTTGTTGGGTTGTTTGTTGCAGTGCAGCCAAGAGCCGCTGAACAAGGTCAGCCTCTTGTTTTACCGTCCCACTGCCCGTCTCTTCCTTCTTTGGCTGTTTGCTTGGTGGGCTGTTGTTTTTATGGCCTTTTGGTTTTGGTTTTGGTTTCGGTTTTGGTTTCGGTTTTGGTGGTGGCTTTGCGGTCGAATTCCGTTTCGGGTTCGGTTTGGGTTTCCCATTGGTAATGACAGATTCCTTCTTCACCGCTGTGGTACTGAGGTTTGTGATCTCAGGGAGACGTGTGCTCCGCCGACTGTCCTCATATGCCAGTTCACGCTTGGCCTGGTGCGGACCGCAGGACTGACACCTCTGAGGAAACTGGAAATAAATGCACTGCCCGGAATACAAACCTTCCATCCAGGTCTTCCCTGCTTCAGAGCCCTGCTTGTCAGCCAGGGCAATTTCTCTGAGGCTGGATTCTGAAAACCGTAGAAGGGATCTGAAGTCTGCCTGCCCTGCCGTACAGCAAAATGCACAGACGCCGACAACATCCCAGGAAGCCGGATTGGTAGGAATCACGGCTAATACTAAAACAGTGACGCCCCGTTCAAGCTGGACTGTCCACCTGCCTGGGAACAGGGGCTGCCCTTTTCGCGACAGACCGGGACAACGCACAGTGGGCCTCCACAACAATTGGGTGTGCAGCAGAACCGAAGCATCGCTTAGGCCGTCATACATCTGCACAGTGTCACCGTGCTGCAGGTCACTCCAGGTCACACTGGACGGCCGTAAATGTTTGCTGATCCAACAGCTATCGTCGGGCACGAATGGTGCATTTTGCGAATTCGAGAATGGTACAGCAGCAAAAAAATTAATGCCTGGACACAACTTTGGCAGCATCCAGTGCTTTTCAACTGGCAGAAACAAAGTGTCACCTGGTGACAGTGACAGAGGGGTTGCGCTGTACTGAATTGTGTCAAGAGTATGCATTACGCAAAAATGACTGGCCTCTCGGCCCAAGCACACAAGACAAATCATTAGCACGCTCTCCATGTTAGCCAGCTGACAGGGGACCGGACGATCTGTGAGCGTTATCACTTGGGCAGCACCGGGGCAAGCCATTCCGAGCACAGGGCAGATCCGCTCAAGATGCTTGATGATGTCAGCAGCAGGGACTCCACAGGCCCTTGAGCCCCCAGTCACGTCGTACCACAGACTTCTGCCCAATTTTTGAATTGCGTCAATCAGGGGCTTCATCAACGCCAGCGGCACCCCATTGGCTCTCTTCAATGGATCCTGTGGACGACAGAAGTGGAGAGAGATACAGAGGGGTACTGAAAATATCAGCATGAATACGTTCCAAAATCTACCCCAATCCATAAACAATGAAAGATTAGCAACATTAGCAAGAAATGGCCAAAAATAGTAAATCTATCACAAGCCAACGGATGTGGTGGCAAGAAGGTGGTATACCGCTAATTGTCAGCTGGCAATTTCGGTTCATGCGTGTACCAGAGAGTTGGAGACAGCCAGCCTTGCCTCCACAGCCCCAACCAGAGCCTAACGTGCTTCATGATCTCCACCAGCCCCACTGGGCATTTCCCTCGTGGGCGAGAGGGGCGTTTTTGCACGATCTTGGAGTGGGGCTGGTGGACATGCTCGCCCCCCTCCGATGACATGCCCACGAGGTTGCCATGTTTGCGTAGCCGGGGGGTGTAGTGCTCCAGAAAGTAATGAATTGGGACTCCAAACTGGCGCAGGGGAAACCCGAGGTCCCAAAAGAGCTGGTGTGCTTCACGGCACATGTCATCACGCTGGTCAACACCCTCCGGACTCCAGCTGTTCAGCTGGACCATCAGAATCCGCATCAGTTTCAAATATCGGTGTATTGGGTCCTGCAGAACCTCACCGTTCCGTTTGACTGTGAGACCATTTGCCGTTCGTGGGAACAGATCAGCTAGGGCTTTCCAAAAAGAATCCTCCTTCAGGATATCCTTCGTGACAATGTTTGGGGGTGACCAGTCCCTTTTGCCAATAGCTTCTTTGAAAGGTGGGTAGTATGGAAAGCGCGTAAAATGTTTCTCCAAAATTGTCTTCAATTGGACAGTGTATTCCTCAGGCAGGTTTGCTCTGGTCCAGAACCACAGGGGGTGGATCACCCCGTTTGCCAACACGTGATTGTTGCAGTGGTGTACATCATACACGCTGTTGAGGCGACATTTCATGAGGCGAAAGAAGGGAGCGCAGCGTGAAGGGTAGTTGTGAAAATCCCGCAAAGGCTGCCGTATCCAATCAGGGTGCTTCCAGAGTTTTTTTCAACCATAGCACTCCACACAACAGCAATCTGCTGTTGGTGGAGGCGTCCCTGTGGTTCGGTAGTAGGCGGCATAATCAGGAGAAAAAACCAGCTCCATGCTTTCACCACCCCAGCCGCTCTCCAACGCCTTCTCAAGGGCAGGAAGCAGGTCCATGCGCTCAAACGGCGACGAGGTTGTGATGTGATCATCCTGGTCCAGGTATCTCGCAAGGGGAAGTTGCAGAAGGAGTTGGTGTGGCTGACGTGCTTGCGGTAGATGTACGCTCAGCACCTGGCATTTGCGGCGCCCATACATTTCATTGGCGTCAAAAAAGACGCAGAGCTGCGGGGTTCTGACAGCGTCATGCAGGCAGCCATGTGCTCTTGCGAGCTCCAAATACAGTGGAAGGGCGGTACTCGGGTCTAGGTACGCACCTACCGGTGTGGTAGCAATCCCCATGTCGGCTGTCAAAAGCTGCATGAGTTTGGTCACGCCTGTCCTATACACCCCCTGACCATTGCCATCATTATTTCTGCGCGCGCGAATGAAATCTTCCCATGTATCATGGGTCGTAAACTTTGCAATGAGGGTATCCCTCAATTGCTCAAATGTGGCCGGTCTTGCCCTCAGTCTGTCTCGATTCAGTGATCGCTTGACTGCATGCTCCGCAATCAGGTGCCCGCAATGCAACTGCTTCGCATACGACCTCACAAGGCTGCGTCTGTTGGCCACAGATTTTTTTGAAAGCTGCCATTCAGGCAGTTTGGGCCGTCCCGGTCTGGAAGGTTCTACCATCTTAGGAAAAAGAAAATCAAAAAACAGCCTACAGCAACGTGGAGTGGTATGCGAAATAGTTGCTACAACGCTGATTGGTGCCTGCACCCAAGTACCGCCCTACCATTGTATTTGGAGCTCGCAAGAGCACATGGCTGCCGGTCTGGAAGGTTCTAGCATCTTAGGAAAAATAAAATCAAAAAACAGCCTACAGCAACGTGGCGGGGTATGCGAAATAGGTGCTACAACGCTGATTGGTGCCTGCACCCAAGTACCGCCCTGCCACTGTATTTGGAGCTCGCAAGAGCACATGGCTGCCTGCATGACGCTGTCAGAACCCCGCAGCTCTGCGTCTTTTTTGACGCCAATGAAACCTCGCATGGATCCTGTTCTCTGTTGCCAAGGCTTTGAAGAGTTGCTGATGTGGTGGCCGTTGGACAGGCAGATCATCCTACATTTTGCTGAGGGGTACAGTGACAGGAATGCAAAAACCTTGAGAGGCTCTGTTTGCTTTCAGCTGAATGGTGGAGGCGGTGGAAGAGCGATAATGTCGGGACCCTCGCTTTCGATCTTGCGCTCTGATGCCGTGTCGACGTTTTGCGCTTGGCGGTTCTCGTGTCGCTTCTCTGCTTCCTCCCGTTCGGTGCGCTCCCGGGGACATGCAAAAATCTAAATCCTATCTCCGTCAATTGGAAAGAAATGAACACGATAGGTATGCACAGAATCAAGAGAGCGTTACTGCAGAACTTTGCATGGTTACCTTTTGCTGTTGCTCCTCATCCCCTTGCTTTTGACGCTTTGCCGCCTCCGCCTTCTTTCTGTCCGCCTCCTCTCGTTCGGTGCGCTCCTGGGGACATGCAAAAAACAAAATCCTATCTCCGTCAATTGGAAAGAAATGAACTCGATACGTATGCACAGAATCAAGAGAGCGGTACTGCAGAATTTTGCATGGTTACCTTTTGCTGTTGCTCCTCATCCACTTGCTTTTGACGCTTTGCCGCCTCCGCCTTCTTTCTGTCTGCCTCCTCTCGTTCGGTGCGCTCCTGGCGACATGCAAAAAACAGAATCCGATCTCCGTCGATTGGAAAGAAATGAACACCATACGTATGCACAAAATCAAGAGAGCGGTACTGCAGAAATTTGCATGGTTACCTTTTGCTGTTGCTCCTCATCCACTTGCTTTTGACGCTTTGCCGCCTCCGCCTTCTTTCTGTCCGCCTCCTCTCGTTCGGTGCGCTCCTGGCGACATGCAAAAAACAAAATCCGATCTCCGTCAATTGGAAAGAAATGAACACGATACGTATGCACAGAATAGAGAGAGCGGTACTGCAGAAATTTGCATGGTTACCTTTTGCTATTGCTCCTCATCCACTTGCTTTTGACGCTCTGCCGCCTCCGCCTTCTTTCTGTCCGCCTCCTCTCGTTCGGTGCGCTCCTGGCGACATGCAAAAAACAAAATCCGATCTCCGTCAATTGGAAAGAAATGAACACGATACGTATGCACAGAATAGAGAGAGCGGTAGTGCAGAAATTTGCATGGTTACCTTTTGCTGTTGCTCCTCATCCACTTGCTTTTGACGCTCTGCCGCCTCCGCCTTCTTTCTGTCTGCCTCCTCTCGTTCGGTGCGCTCCTGGGGACATGCAAAAATCAAAATCTGATCTCCGTAAATTGGAAAGAAATGAACACGATACGTATGCACAGAATCGTGAGAGCGTAACTGCGGAATTCCGTGTGCGCTCCTGGAAGGTTACCTTTTGCTCTTGCTCCTCATCCGCTTGCTTTTGACGCTTTGCCGCCTCCGCCTTTTTTATGTCCTCTTGTGCTCCGTCTCGCGTCTCCGCTTCCTCTGGTTCGGTGCGCTCCTGGGGACATGCAAAAATCAAAATCCCATCTCGGTCGGTCGGAGAGAAATTAACGCGATATGCATGCACAGAATTGAAAGACCCTAACTGCACAACTTTGGAACGTTACCTTTTGCTGTTGCTCCTCATCCGCTTGCTTCGGTCGGTGCGCTGCCTCCGCCTTTTTTCTGTCCTCTTCTGCTCTGTCTCGCATCTCCGCCTCCTCTCGTTCCGTGCGCTCCTGGGGACATGGGTTCTCTGCCTTTCTGGGCCTCTCAACCTGAGTGGCACGAAGTTACACAAAGCACCGAACTGTTGGCCTATGAAGCGTGTCCCACCGGCCCAAATCCCAGCCAGCGATATGCACCGGTTGTGCCACCCATGCGGTGGGGTGATGGTCTATGTGTGAGTCACAAACATTTAATGCACCGCAAGCAACAACATCAACAAGCATTGAACAGCAATAGATGCCTGTCGAATGCTGCTCATTGATATGTCCATGGGTTTGAAGCTCACTTGCGGTTTGTGCGGTGGAAACAGCTTTTGGATTGTGAAGCCTCCAGTCTTACTTCTGTCCTCAAGCGCTCGAAGAATCTCTGGTATCGTTTTGGAACTCATACCGCTAACACACAGGTTCTCGCAGAGTTTGATCAAATAATGTTTTGAGTAAGCACTTGCCTGCTTAAACAGCTCCATACGCGTCATATGCTCAGTTGCTTCGGCTATTCTTGATGCCAACGCTTCCTCAGACACATCGGGTGACCTACTCTTTTTGGTATACTTCCTCAACTTTGGGGGCTTTGGTTTAGTTTTCTTGTTCTTTTCCTTTTTGGCTTTGGGTGTGCCACTTGCGCCATCCTCCGAGTTGTCGCCATCGTCACCATCGTCCTCATCATCACTACTTTCATGTTCCGAGCTCTCATCAGAAGGTGCCTCGCCGTAGTCGGATGTTTCATCACTCGGGACGTCACACCCATCGTTGAAGAAGGCAGGCAATCCAAGAGGAAGGGTTGGGAAGACGTCAGCGCGTTTGAACCAATAGAAGTAATTATTTGGGAACCTCATGCATAGGTCGTTCTTGTTTGGTTCCGGTATTTTTTTCGGTATAATCAGCATTCCGTACCAAAACAAGACCCGCTTTTCACCGGTTTGCACATTGGTGGACATGCCACATTTGATGTAATTGAAGGTCCCGACTTCAACACTTTGGTCTTCCTTAACACAATACCCTGCAAGGAGCCTTTCTAGCTCCGGGTCCAAACTTTCGCAATTTTCCCATGCTCCGCCTTCTCCTTGTTCGGCCCCATCTTCCACGTCCCCCTTGCCTATATGACAATCGGCAGGCACCAAGGCTGGCATGTCAGGCTTTGGAATCACAACCTTTTTCTTCTTGGAAGGAGCCATTGCTTAGCCCTGTGGGTTGTACCAAAGGGAAATCACATTTTGTCGCCATGCATGCTCCCATGACCATTCGTTCACCCTTAGTTCACTATCTTTTCACCCTTTGCTCACCCTACCTAGGAAGGCATAATACACACAAAAAGCACGCAACAAGGGCATGAAGGCAGTAAGACAATCGTTGCTTACGTATGAACCATATGGAAATGGACCACAAACGGTGCAAAATAGGGCCAAAAACACCTGAAATGTTCATCGCTCATCCCATTCTTATGCACATAGTATCATATTTTATGTACAACGATGACACACGGAGAAAGAAAATTCTCAAATGGCTCAAATAGTTCCAAGCCTACCTATGAACCATATGGATATTGGATCACAAACGGTGCAAAATAGGGCCAAAAACACCTCAAATCTTCATCGTTCATCCCATTCTTATGCACATACTATCATATTATATGTAGGACCTATCATACAAATGCTTACAATAACAACCTAAGCCCCAAACATGTGTGTGTACGGTGATAGGCACGCAAAAGCCCATCTATGACCCATATGGAAATGGACCACAAACGGTGCAAAATAGGGCCAAAAACACCTCAAATGTTCATCTTTCATCCCATTCTTATGCACATAGTATCATATTTTATGTAGTTCTTATCATTCAAATGCATACAATACCAACCCAAGCCCCAAACATGTGTGTGGACGGTGATAGGTGATCAAAACCCTACCTATGAACCATATGGATATGGAGCACAAATGGTGCAAAAACGGGCCAAAAACACCTCAAAACTACATTGTTCATCCCATGCTTGTGCCCGTAGTATCATATTTTATTTCTTACCCAGCATTCAAATGCTTACAATACCATCCTATGCCCCAAACATGTGTGTGGACGGTGATAGGTGATCAAAACCCTACCTATGAACCATATGGATATGGAGCGCAAAAGGTGCAAAAACGGGCCAAAAACACCTCAAATCTACATCGTTCATCCCATTCTTATGCACATACTATCATATTTTATGTCGTTATTATCATTCAAATGCATACAATACCAACCCAAGCCCCAAACATGTGTGTGGACGGTGATAGGTGATCAAAACCCTACATATGAACCATATGGATATGGAGCGCAAAAGGTGCAAAAACGGGCCAAAAACACCTCA
Source organism: Eutreptiella sp. 'Long Island Sound 2002' (assembly GCA_964036045.1). NCBI lineage: Eukaryota > Euglenozoa > Euglenophyceae > Eutreptiales > Eutreptiaceae > Eutreptiella > Eutreptiella sp. 'Long Island Sound 2002'. The sequence goes on from OZ038403.1 coordinate 25,360,391, forward strand.
AAACTACATTGTTCATCCCATTCGTATGCACATACTATCATATTTTATGTCGTTATTATCATTCAAATGCATACAACACCAACCCAAGCCCCAAACATGTGTGTGGACGGTGATAGGTGATCAAAACCCTACCTATGAACCATATGGATATTGGACCACAAACGGTGCAAAATAGGGCCAAAAACACCTCAAATGTTCATCGTTCATCCCATTCTTACGCACATACTATCATATTATATGTAGGACCTATCATACAAACGCTTACAATAACAACCTAAGCCCCAAACATGTGTGTGTACGGTGATAGGCACGCAAAAGCCTACCTATGAACCATATGGAAATGGACCACAAAAGGTGCAGAATAGGGCCAAAAACACCTCAAATGTTCATCTTTCATCCCATTCTTATGCACATACTATCATATTTTATGTAGTTCTTATCATTCAAATGCATACAATACCCATCCAAGCCCCAAACATGTGTGTGGACGGTGATAGGTGATCAAAACCCTACCTATGAACCATATGGATATTGGGCCCCATGGTGCATGAGAAAGGGATGAATAGCCTAGAATAAAGGCAAAGCATCGCTTGTCATGTAGGCTTCTACCAATGGTGATGACAATTTGTTCATATATCACCTCTATACCACCTCTTACAGCCCTGTAAGGCCCTCTATATGGCCTCCATAGACCCTAAAACCATGTAAAAAAGTGGTTTTTGGGTAGAGAAGCGTGAATTTCTCCAAATCTGTGCCTGCCAATCTGGATTTTTTTAGGTCAGCAGCAAGGTATTTATCTCGGGAACACGCTCATGCCTTTACTTTGCTGCCAACTGCGAAAAAAAGTGGACTTTTTGGCGATTTTCTATTGCGCACGGCGGTCGGGAATCTGAAACTCGCGTACGCGGCAGTTGCTGACAGTTTATCTGCGGCTCCAGCTTCAGCGACAGCATAATTTTAATAAACATTTGAGAAAACATAAAAACAACAGTACTACTGTGTACAGTTTGATATCGCGGTTCTGAAAATGCATGATTTTGAATTTTGGGAAAAAACAGCTGCTAAAATCATAGGTGAAGAGGGTCCTGAGGTCCCTCAATGTCCAGGTGTCTACGGGGATTCCCTACTCTCACACGAGCAACCCCCTATGTGAGCGACAGATTCGTGTCCTGAAGGAGAACGTCAGGATATGGTGCAAAACTGAACGCACCAGAGACTGGGTGAGACTACTCCCCGTCATATCCTTGATGATGAACTCCCAAGAGAGTTCAGCTACTGGCTACTCGCCACATGAGCTATTCATGGGGCGCCCGGCGTGGTTCCTACATGCCCCCTATCCAGAGGACACCCATTCTTCTGTGGGTGAGTGGGTCCAAGAGCAACAAGCGAAGGTGGACAAGGCCAAGGCTATGCTCCAGAGAGTGAGGGAGCGTCAGTGGAACAAGAAGAACAAGCACCGAGTACCGGCCACCTACCAAGAGGGGGACTGGGTGCTGGTGCACCACAGTCGACTACCCGCCTGGCCTCGCTCTACCAGCGATGACCCATACTTCGGGCCGTACAAGATTCTATCTGTGGATGGTCACCGTATCACGGTGCGGTGTTCTCCCCGTCTAGGGGGGACCCTGGTGTGCGCCGCTCAACACCTGAAGCGCTACCATGATCCTGAAGACCTCTGTGGGGAGGAGTGGGAGCTGAACGACGAGGAAACCGCCGCTCTGGACCTACAAGGGGCTGCCAGCCCTATGGAAGTTGAAGGTGAACTCCCCGACATGAACGCCGAGGACATGGCTAAGGAGGGCTTCTACCTGGTGAAGTCTGTCCTACGCCACCGCTATCGCCAGGGTTGGCGCTTCCTCACCCTCTGGGAAGGGTTTGGAGTCGAAGAGGCCACCTGGGAGCCCTTCTCTGCATTTGTTCTACCGGAGGGACGCCTAAACTCAGTTCTGGTTGACTACCTGTCCCAGAACAACCTTGGTGAGTTGCTGAGGCTCGCTGAGACGCTTGCCTCCAAGACTAAAGCTAGGGACTGAACCTTACCCTTACCTGCCAAAGCGTATGTGTAAGTGTGCTAGTCCTAAGGTCCTGAGAGCAAGCCGCAGAAGTGGTGTCCTAATTATACCCAAGTCTGCGCCCTTGCTAAACCTGGAGGGTTGGCTTATTGATGCGACGGGGTACGCCCCGGGTCTCCCCTCCCCTATGCGCCCAATTTCTGTGCTGGCGCAAAACCTTGGGGGAATACCCAGCGTGCTAATCCAGGTATTGTTTTCCCTACCTATCTGTCTACTACAGGGAGGGGTGGCCAAAAGCTATGAAGGCATACAAAACGCCTGTTTGCTATGTGGCCAAAACACTGACCTAACCACTGCCACAGCCCACCAACCCCGCTAAAATTGCAGGAAAAGGGTGGGACAGTGACACACCCCCTACAGGTCCTACACACCCTACAGTGGCACCATCCTGGTGGGCGAGCACTAGGCAACTGGCTCTAGCCCCCACTCAGGACTACCACTCCTACACGCACACTCTACTGGGCGTTGCGAAGATGAAGGTCTCTTGGGTCCTAGCGACCCTCCTGTGAAATGGCAAGAGAACACAGCGCTACTAAGCAACTGTGGCCTGACAGGGGACGCCACAACGCGTTTCCCCTGTTAGGGCTTGGAGGGAAGGAGTGCTCTCGTGTGCAAGGCGCAGATGTCGATGAAGTCGGACTCCCTGCTCTGCCACAGGCGGAGCGGAGTTACTTGTTTGTGTGATCTGCGCCCCTGTTTAGCAGGGCATAACAAAATGCTGCTGCACCACTCACCCTACCTGCCCACCCGTAAAACAAAGGCAAATGGAAGGGCGTTTGCGGCGGAGGAACCAAGGCACACTCCAGGTATTATACCCTTCTCAGTGTGCCCTATAATACACTGTCCGCAAACACGCTGCAGGAGCAGCTACCCTTATCAAGCAAGCAAGCGTTAAGGGACTCCTCAGGTTCTCTTAAAGAACGTACCGAGGAGCTCCTGAGTAGCCTAAACAAGGTTTACCGTGCGCACTTCGCGTGGCCTACCCTTTAATGCGTGTGTGCATGCACGAGTATGCGACAACACCGTGGGCAAACCTGCCCATCTGCGCAACAATCTTGACTCCACCAGGGGGTGGCCCCGCCTGGGCGTACCTACCTTACCTACCGCTGGGAAGTGAAGCAAGGTGAGAGTACAAAAGGGGCGCACGCGAAGAACGTTGCTATGCACTTGTGTGTATGTCTAATCACCCTGATCTGACCGCTAATCATCTGCAATCTTTCTAATCAATCCCTCTATCGCGTCCTATCGTTGTTATCATTGTTAGCGCTGCTACAAGGCTCGTTCACGGAGACACGAAGCGAGCAATGTGTATGCGGCATACGAAACAAGCATACCTGTAGTTTATACCTGATTCATTGAAGTCTTTTCAATTGATATTCGAATTCTTGAATTTTTGAAGCTTCTATTAGTGTGGGTGGAATCTGTATGTTTATTTATTAATGTGTGTCTCGTCATTTTCAAGACTACGTGAGACATACGTTTATAATTCCATTATTTCTCCATTTTCCGGCGCTTCGCTAGGAGCCGCTCCTGCGCGCCGCCATTTTATGCGTATGAATTTCTGGATTTAAAAAATCCGGAGATGACTATAATTTCTATAAAAATGTGCTAAAGATGCACAATTGGATTCTGCTCAGATGTGTCGTTTCAGAAAAATTCTACGCCGTCATTTGACGGATTTTGGTGTCGTTGCTTCGTTTTTGCGTGGATTCGTCCATAATTCTCCCATTCCTGCCTCTGCAGATACCCACGCGCAACCTCGCTGAGTAGGCCGTGTTCGGGCCGAAACGCAGGTGCCTGGAGAGACTGAGCAGAACCAAGACCCCACCAAGGGGCAATTTTAATTTTTTTACGACTCCCTTCGCCCTAAGACAGGTCACAGGTCGCCAGCAGGTTTACGAGAACCCATGCGAGAGTGTATAATGTGTCTTGCGTTTGGGTTGTGTCGACGCTGCGTCTTGGAGGGAGGGATGTATATGCACATGTTTGACATGCTCCCAATCTAGCCCAACCAAGCCACAGGAGCCGCGGCAGCGCCATGAGCGCTGAGTCTTCTGTAGGAAACTGTACAATCAGAGCAGCAAAAGGACGCCAGCCATGGTGAGCGCCCATTTTTCAGTGTGAGGAAGACTGTAGGTATTTTAAAGTAGATGTGGAAACCAAGGAAAGGCCAAGAAAAATACCCTTTTTCCTAAAATGCGACAGTGGTGGCCACCACAGCACAAGGGGGGAGTAAGAAAAAGTGCTTTTCCATTGCTTTGAGGCATACTCTAGTTGTATTAGAGATGCACTGAGCATCCATGCATTTTAATCTTAGTATTGGTCCAACCAAAACTGGTGATAACACATTTTGACCTATGGAACCAAACACCCAATCAGGATATGGAGTGGACCCCTCAATCCCCTTTCAATGTGAAGTAAAACATCTTTTCCTGAGTTGACTGAGCACTGACATACCTAAGGTAGAGCCTATGAATTTATCTATGTTTTTCCATGAATACTTATCTGCCCTAGTGGTATGCACCATAGGGGGCTAGGCACCTCTTTTTGAGAGGTCCTGGGTCCAATTCCTGGTCAGCCTAGCTAAGTAGGAAGATCCCATGTGACATGGCAGTGACCTCATCGCCACATACCATGCCACCTCAGCACATATGGGACCCAAAACAAAGAGTGCACATCTCCTAAGATGGCACTATGGAGAGAGAGTGATCCTGAGGCAGTTTTCTAACTCTTTTCCTAAAACATTTCAGCTATCTTTGTGAATATGCATTCATTTGTGACCTGAGCTGTAGTTTCTGTGAATATCCAATCATCTTTCACTGTTTACACTGCAGCCCTTCATGCTTTGATCCTGAATTACCTTCTCCTTGCATACTATTGGCTTGGGCTATCCTGGATGGACTTGGCTTAATTGTGTATCAACAAACAAAAGCTTTTCATCATCCAAAACCAGCAGCAGGACACCCTACAGCAACAACAAGCAGCAGGAGAAGCAAAAACACAGTGCTGAAAACACTATAAACCTTTCTCAGTCGACAGCAAAAGGCGATAGTGTCGTCGTGGTTGAGGATACAGGCCTTTCGGATCTTTGGATTGGAATCATCTACAATGAAGCACATGATTCACATGATGACCATGATGAGAATGATGGATGGAATGACCAGGATGTACCCAGAATGTCCCATCATCTGTCCATCGAACCACAAAGATGATGCGTCAGGACTGTATTGTCCCCATGCCAAGGGTATATGTCGACCGTAAACCTTTTCGAAAGTTTCGGCGAGTCAAATTCTGATCAGATCTTGTCTCGAATAGATTCTGCCACAATTGGAGCTTCTTCTTGTGCTTGTAAGTCTTCCTTGGTGACACAATCTTTGATCAGCGAGAGCTCACGGTCAATCTCAGGGTGTTTCTTCAGGAACTTGATGAAAGTATCCGTATACCCATGGATGAAACTTGAAGCTGGCTCCCATTTGTCCTCCTCTGGACCGAATCCTTTCCATCTGCACAGAAAGTACCACTTGTTTCGAGCATTCTTCTTGTAATCAAGGATCTTCTCCAACTGGAAACTGCTTGTGACCATCTTCCTGTCGCTCAGGGACTTCGAAGTCCAATAAAGAGGCTTGAACCTTCCTTTGGGGCAGGGTACTTCGGCCTTCAAACGATCTCGATGTACTTCTTGATGCCTGCCTGGCTCAATCTGAATGTTGAATGTAGTCTCACTTAGTTGACCACTGACTTGGAATGGGCCGTCCCACAAAGGTAACAATTTGTTGTCGTCCTTCAGGGTCTCGTCTGACTTACGAAACCAAACTTGCTGGCCTTTCTCGAAGGGTTTTCCTTGCGTTCTTGATTTATTTTTGAAATTCAACCAATCTGCTTGACTTTCCACTTTGGCTTGGATCCACTTGGACTCTAGATCCTTGATCCTTTCAAACCATTGCGAGGCGTCGTAGCACTGCCTTGGATGATACATCACTGGTCCTGGACCCATCTTCTCTCGACCAAAAACCAGCTCATTCGGACTTAATCCAGTGTAATTCTTGGTGCGATGGTATCTTCTCAAGACACAGTAAATGGTGTCCAACCAATTGTAGCCTTTTTCAGTCGCCAAGAATTTTCTCAGAATGCTGATAAGAATTCTTCCAGCGCGTTCAGCAGTAAGAGCTCGATGGTCGTAGACTCGGGCACGAAGATGATGAACTTCCAATAGAGCACACATGTTCTCCCACCAAGTCCCAATGAACTCCTTCCCACTGTCCGTCAGAATTTCACTGGGAATATCTGAGTTACTCATCCACTGACTTGCAGTCCACTTGGCAGCCATTTCAGAGGTGAGATGCTTCGTGTTGCAAGGGAGGACTTGGATGTAGCCACTGTGGCGGTCTTGAATTAACAAAACCCCATCGATAGGCTTCCTCGTGTAGAGACATTCCGTTTGGATTTGTCCCAACTCGAAGACATCCGCCGTCACCTTGTGGAACAACCTCTCAGGAATTGGTAATCCCTTCAGTAGTCCTTCTGCCTTTTGATTCTTGGGGATGGTCGCCTGACATTGCTTGCATCCTTTGGCAACTTGTTCACAGGCACCCTTGAGGTCCCGTGTGTACACTCTGTGTCGTAGCTCCTGCTCCAGAACACGAGAATGTGTGTGGGCTGTCTCATTCCGATGCCAATGTTTGACATATTGGTCAATCAGACAATCAGGAACACAAATCCGTCCTTGCCAAAATAACTTGTCGCCTTGGACTTTGAAATCAGACGTCTCTTCAGAGTCGTAAGGCTTGTCTCCTTTCAACTTGTGGTATACAGACCCAAAGAACCTGTCCTCCTTGTACATCTTCGTCCAATCCACATAGAGGAATGAAGTTTCCTTGTCCTTTTGTTGTGGAGGGAGCGTGTATTTCGCTTTGGATCTCGTCGTAGGAAACACATTCAGGAGTGGCAGCGACGACTCAGAGTCAGAGTTAACTCCTGCAGTCTGATCTGCCTTGGTAATCTCCTTGCATCTGACCAAATCCACCTTCATCCGATTTTTAATCGAACATTGGAGACAATGTTTCTTGATCAGTGCTTGTTCCTCCTTGTCGAACTCGATCACTTCAGCTTTATCCGTCGCTGTCCCATGAAAACTCACTTCAGAGTAAGCCTCTGAGGCTGGGTAGGCCCAGCGACTCAGGGCGTCCGCCACTGTATTGTAGCGACCCGGAATGTAAGTCACATGGAGGTCAAATCTGCTGAGAGTTTCATGCCAACGGCCTCTTCTCCCAGCTGGTCCACCAGCGGTATCCACATGTTCTGTCCTCCAGCTCTCCAGTGACTTGTGGTCAGTCAGTACCTCAACGCGATGGCCCAAGATCCAACCTTCATAATGCCGTAAGGCACAAAGGATTGCGTAGGCTTCTTGTTCCCTTGGACTCCAATTTCACTGTCTTGTTGTAAGCTTGCGAGACCAGAAAGCCAGAGGATGATGGTGACCTTCGTCATCGACTTGTTCGATCGTAGCACCAATGGCGTAACGACTGGCGTCTGTACGAATATGAAAAAGGTCTTCCATCCAACCACGGAGTCTTTAATGTAACCACATTTGCCAGTGCTTCCTTGAGACCAGTAAAGGTTTCTTCACATTCTGGCGTCCACTTGAGCTTGACTTGAGATCCCTTCTTTCCTTCTATTTTGCCAACCTTGAGTAACTCTGTCAATGGGCCAGAGAACTTGGCGTAGAGAGGAAGGAACTCGTGGTAATAATTGCAGCAGCCTAAAAAGGCACGAAGCTGCGTGATGGTTTTAGGCCTTTCCCAGAGCTGCAGGGCAGCCATTTTTCCTGGGGCTGGTTTTCTTGTCCCATCTTCCAAGACACAGGCACAAAATTCCACACTCTGGAGGAACATCTTGCCCTTCTTGGGTCCACACACGAGCTTCTCTTGTCGAAGGACTTCGAGAACTTTTCGAACTTGTTCTTCGTGCAACTTCAGGCACTCATCAAAGTTTTTTCCCAACGGCGTGGCAATCAGAAGGTCGTCAATGTAGATGCTGCAGAATTCTTGTAAATCCAGAGACTTGTGCTTCTGAAATAAAATAGTCTCCATCATCTTCTGGAACATCGACGGCGCATTCTTCAGACCCATCGGCAGTACAGTTCACTGCACAGTGCCACAGGGCGTGCACATTGCCGTCAAATGCCTATCCTCCTTTCGAAGTGGCATTTGGTGAAAGCCATGGCGCAAATCCAACACAGTAAAGAGCTTGCCTTTGGCTCTCGCGGCGATCTCCTTCTCGATTAAAGAAAGTGTAACGGCAGCAGTGACAGCACGCAATTATACACTGATGTGATCAGAATTTCAATGATTCTCAGATGTACATTAGTGCAGTAAATTTTCCGCTTCATTTCATGTTTTCCGTTCGCCGCCAGATGTCGCCTGTGAGCGCGCGTCGAGTCGCATTTGTCTTTCGTGATTTCCCAATCGGATTTATTTAAATTATTTCGAATGATTTCACGTTGTGTCATTATGTGCGATGAATGCGCATTGAGATTCTATGTCTGCTCCATTTTTGTAGACCGGGTTTTCGTACTCTTCATATTCCACCATGGAGTTCACTGGACTTACAAGTGCTTCCCATATGTCGCTCCCAGAGGCTGGATATGGGTCCAAAGAGGGTTATGTGGGTTCGGAGACATCAGGGGCAGTGTCGGGCGTTACGACCCCTGGGGCATCAAGGCTACAGGCTTCGCAGTTACAACAAAGATCAACCACTATGCAGCGGTTACATGGTAGCAGAGGAAATCATGACTCTGCTTCTGGAATCTCCACTGATACTCTGAGATCGTCGGACTTTAGCGGGGCTATTACTCCTTCTGGGTCGCTGCGTGTTCCCCCTGAGGTTACCTTCGTGGCATCTCCCCAGCAAACCGAGGATCATCCTTCAGAGTGCCCTTACTGTGGCCATAGGCATTGGCCTGGAGTTCATACTTGTGCAGATTGTTGTGTGAACACCCCACCCAACCTTAAACCCGGTCGAGAATCTCCCTCCTCGAGTGAATCTGGTTCCTCCTCTCACGCTTTGCCTGATCTGGAAGACAGCAGCAGCGAAGGAGAGCAGTCTGGTACTGGAACTAGTGGTGATTACTGGGAAAACCACTTCCAGCAGATCTGGAATGAGGAATTCCTGCACAGGCAGAATTGGCTGCTGGCGGAGGCGGGCTATGGTGGCCGCCTGAGGGACTGGTTCAGGGCGTCGTGCCAGTTCCTCAGGGACAGCGGCCGGTCGAGATTCGACGCCAAGTTGCAGGACCAAGAGGATTGGGAAGAACTGCTGGACCAGTTCGACCACCAGGCCGCCGTGATGGTGCAGATGGCCATCATTGCCGAGGAGAGACGCCAGAATGTGCATCCGCACGCTGGTCCGTCGGGCGCCTGGGGTCGGAACGACGACGAGGTCGACGAAATGAGGTGTGATTCGACACATTCTCACCTCTCCAGGGAGCAGCTGTCCAAACTCCCCAGCTCCACCTCCAGTGTTGACACTTGGGTCGACGAGGTGAGAAGCAAAGGAAAAGGGACGAGATGCCCTTCCTGTGGCGAGTGCGCCAAGGACTGCTCCTGTCGAAGACAGATTTCGTCCCTGGAGAACAGGGTGAAGGAGCTGAAGAAGGCCGCCAAGGAGAAAAAGAGGGATGATGACAGCAAGTGGAAGGAGATGGAGCAGAAGCTGGAGAAGCTTACAGATCTGGTACAAAATCTGAGCACTACTGGGCTCACTGGACCAGCGCCTACGATGGCAAGCCACCCAGCACCTACCATCTCAGCTGCACCCACATCCACGCCTTACGGCGCTCCACATTCTCCAGCACCCCCAGCTTTTACTGGCCACCATCCAGCTTATACTGGAATTTCTGGTATCCCCCCTACTGGATTTACAAGTCCTATTGGGTTCAATCTGGGTACCGAAGGAGGAGAATCTTCGTCGGAGAGGTCTGTACTGTCGGTTGGTACTGTCGGAGATATTGATGGAGAAGCAAGGACCACCGTGAAGGAGCGATCCATGGCCTTGAAGAAGAAGGACCATCAGCAGAAAGAAAACGAGGCCAAGATCAAAGAAAAGCAGAAGAAATTGAAGGAGATGAGGCTGCATCAAGCTCAACCAACGCCGTTCGTGCAGCCTACTGTGGACCAGGCGTTGCTGGCGGCCGCAATTGCGCAGGCACAGGCAATGGGAGGCGCCGCAGTCAACCCAGTGTTCGTCAATCCGGTTGGCACAGCCACAAATTTTAACCTGAACCACCTGCTGAACCCTTTGCACATGAGGCTGAGAGGGTCAGTAATGAAACAGCCGAAGTTCTCAGGACACCCAAATTACTGGGCGTCCTTCGAGAGGCAGTTCATGCTGTGGCTGCAGACGGAGAAGCTGGACAAGGAACTCTGGATCCTTGGGCTGATGGACTGCTTGACTGGCAAACTCAGGGAAAGTACCTACAATCTTTATGTCGAAAGACAAAATCAAGGGAATCCCCTGACTTATGAGGAGTTGTACCGAAGTCTCAAGAAGAAAGGCTCTCGACTTCCTGAAGATCATTACAGGAACCATCTGGAAAACTTCAGGGCGATCAAGAAACTGTTTCTGGAAGAAATTCAAATTGCAAGGCAAGATTGGGAGTTTTTGGTGCAAGAGGCGGAGAACTCTGGAGAAGGACTTTCTGAAGGCGAAATGAAGAAGATCCTCCTGAGCAAGCTCACGCCGGAGACCAAGCAGAAGATCAGGGACTCTCAGGCGGACCAAAAAGTCCTGGGCAACTGGGTTGAAGTCCGAGGATTGCCGGAAACTATGGGAAAAATGGCTGTTCTCGAGTTGCTACACTCTATCAGTGCTACTGGATTGAAGGATATCACTATTCGTGAGGGCAGATGGAGAGTTCGTTTCCATGATTCTGAACAGTCGGAGTTTTTCTGCAGCATGGTGGATGGAAAAGTGAAGTATAAGGGAACAGTTTTGAAGGTACGACCGTGGATCTTCTCGTATGGAGTCGAGCAGATCTGGGACCAACTTGAAAAGTATGCAAACTTAGAACGCCAGAAGTCCCAGGATGCACATGGCTTCGGAGGCAAGGTCAACGCCGTTGGTGAGAAGGGATGCTCTGTGTGCATTGCCCTTGGAAAAGAAGGTCGAGCGGCGACTCACACGACCGCAGATCACAGATGGACGCCCTCAGATCTCAAAACAATTCAGTCCAAAATGGATGGAAAGGGAAATTCTCCCAAAAATCCCCAGCAGGATGGAGCACGAGATGCTGACCAGCATGGAAGGGGAAAGGATAAAGGGCAGTCCAAAGGAAAGAACAGAGACTGGACACCAAAAGATTACTCGCAGCAAGGCGGAGATCCAAGCGACTCAGGATGGACTGATGCTGGTGGAAAATCTGGTGGAAAATCTGGCCAAAAAGGTGGAAATGGCAAGGGAAAGTCCGGGAATCAAGATGATTCCAAGGTGAATGGCAACCCCCTGTACGCGGAGACGCCAGCGAACAAGACCTTCGGCAACAACAAGGATACTGGAGGTCGAGGCAAGGGCAGATCCAACAAATCCAACCCCAATTCCAACACCTCCAACAACAAAGGTCAAGGTGGTAAGAAAGGTGGTGGTGGAAAGTCATTTGGTGGTCGTGGACGTGCAAAAGGAGTGAATGCTGTCGAAGCAGGAGAAGAATGGGTTGACGAAGGACAAGTACAGGACGTACAGCGGAACGAAGAGGAAGAATGGCAATAGGGAAGCCAACTTGACCCAAATCCCAACACTGGGGTTGAGTGGCAGGAGACAAAGCCCATCAGGGTAGTTGGGGCGGTGGATGGACGCTGCTGGGACCGGCTGGCGCGCTCCTCCGGCCTCCTGTACCCTGCCTGGGTCCTCAGCGCTGTCCGGCGAGGCAAGCAGCGCCAGTTTGTCTGCTGGATCCAGGTCAGATCGACGGATGGTAAGGTTAAACTTGCCAGATGTCTGATTGACAATGGTTCAGAGGTCAATCTGGTGAGGAAAGGCTTTCTGCAGGAGGATGAGACGAAGATGTCCTCGACACCTGTCCAGCTGGAGGGAGTCAGCGGAAATCGCCTTGACGGTGGCGACAGAGAAGCAGAATTGGCGGTCAGATTGGTAAAACAATCTGTCTGGAGCGTGGAAGAGACGGTCACTGAGGAGTGGTTTGCTGGAAAATTCTACGAAGCCAGCATAAAGTATGATTTATTCCTGGGTCAACCCTGGCTTCACGCACACCGTGTGTCGCCCATGGGACACAGGACATGCTTCCTCCAAGATCCGTCGACCCGCGACCCGTCTGACCTGTATTATCTGCACCCATATACCAAGTGTATCCACCAATTCAAGGAGAGAAATAAGCTGCATTTTCAGCAAGATGGGCAGGAATGGACAGGGAATCAAGAAGATTTCGACGAAGGAAAGGTGGATTCGTTGAACAGCAAAAAGTGGAAGTCAGTTTGCTATCGTGTGGTCGACAAATGGCGGGACAATCTGGTGGATTATTTCGAAAGGAACCACAATTTTCGTCCTCAAGTTGATGCTTTTGCAAACAAGAAGAATAAAAGATTTCCGAAGTTGTACGACGATGCCTGGAGTGAAGACTGGTCTGCACCTCTTTGGATCAATCCGCCCTTCGACGTTTTTCCTCGTGTGGTGCAGAAGCTGAAGCAATCCGGCGCAAAGGCGATTTTAATTGTCCCCAATTGGCCAAGACAAGAGTGGTTCAAGGACATTATGGACATTTCAATCGACATTGTCGAGCTACCTCACAAGGGAGTGAAGCTGTATTGTGAAGACAATGGCAAGCCTTTACCACAGCGTTCGTGGAGCACGTTGGCGTGCTTAGTTGACGGGAATCTGGGAGATTATTGGCAAGATGACAGTGAAATGGGAACAGAAGAGGTCATATCAAATTCCTCAAGAATCGACGAAATTGAGGTGGATGAGGACGATCGAGAGCAGAATCCCGACGTATCGTCGCGGAAGGAGGGAAGGACAATCGGCGTCCCTCAAGAGAACGCCTCCATCCATTACAATTCGTCCCCATCAGACAAGAATCAAGCCAAAAAAGTCAAGATTTGAAGCAAGAATGATGACAAATCTCCAAGAATCTCGCCTGAATTGACAAGAATGAAGCTGAATTCGTCCGACCATCCCTTCAAGACATTCGTGGACCCCTTTCATTGGTGGGATCCCACGGAGGAGCGAGCTCAGGTGAGCTTCATCCGCCAGCAATGCGACGAAGAAGTTTGGAATGAAGTGGCCAAGAACATGAGACCACGACCAACAATTCGCAAATTGGTGGACATAATGTCGGTGATTAAATGTGGGAATCAGGTCGACGGAGACAAGATATCTGCAAGAAGGGACGCAGTGTTCGAAGATTATCAAGATGACGTGCTGAGTGGGAAGTTGTGGAAAATCCCCCCAATTCGATGTGAAAATGGGGAAGCCAGGATTGAGATAATCGAAGGCTCAAAGGTGCACAAACAACGTCCATTCTATCTCCACGGCACCAAAGCAGATGCCCTGCGAAAGATAATTGAGCGCAATCTCTATGAGTTCGGTTGGTTGGAGGGCTGCATGAGTTCTGAGTGGTGTTCAGCACCATTTACTGTGCCAAAACCCCCGCCTGCTGACCAATCCATTATAGATGCTTGGCGTCTAGTGGTGGATTACAGAGCCCTGAATGCCGCCACAGTACCAGACGCGCATCCTCTTCCTTTAATTGAGAAGGAGATCGCCGCGAGAGCCAAAGGCAAGCTCTTTACTGTGTTGGATTTGCCTCACGGCTTTCATCAGATGCCCCTTCGAAAGGAGGATAGGCATTTGACGGCAATGTGCACGCCCTGTGGCACTGTCCAGTGGACTGTACTGCCGATGGGTCTGAAGAATGCGCCGTCGATGTTCCAGAAGATGATGGAGACTATTTTATTTCAGAAGCACAAGTCTCTGGATTTACAAGAATTCTGCAGCATCTACATTGACGTCCTTCTGATTGCCACGCCGTTGGGAAACAACTTTGATGAGTGCCTGAAGTTGCACGAAGAACAAGTTCGAAAAGTTGTCGAAGTCCTTCGACAAGAGAAGCTCGTGTGTGGACCCAAGAAGGGCAAGATGTTCCTCCAGAGTGTGGAATTTTGTGGCTCCGTCTTGGAAGATGGGACAAGAAGACCAGCCCCAGGAAAAATGGCTGCCCTGCAGCTCTGGGAAAGGCCTAAAACCATCACGCAGCTTCGTGCCTTTTTAGGCTGCTGCAATTATTACCACGAGTTCCTTCCTCTCTACGCCAAGTTCTCTGGCCCATTGACAGAGTTACTCAAGGTTGGCAAAATAGAAGGAAAGAAAGGATCTCAAGTCAAGCTCAAGTGGACGCCAGAATGTGAAGAAGCCTTTACTGGTCTCAAGGAAGCACTGGCAAATGTGGTTACATTAAAGACTCCGTGGTTGGATGGAAGACCTTTTTATATTCGTACAGACGCCAGTCGTTACGCCATTGGTGCTACGATCGAACAAGTCGATGACGAAGGTCACCATCACCCTCTGGCTTTCTGGTCTCGCAAGCTTACAACAAGGCAGCGAAATTGGAGTCCAAGGGAACAAGAAGCCTACGCAATCCTTTGTGCCTTACGGCGCTATGAAGGTTGGATCTTGGGCCATCGCGTTGAGGTACTGACTGACCACAAGTCACTGGAGAGCTGGAGGACAGAACATGTGGATACCGCTGGTGGACCAGCTGGGAGAAGAGGCCGTTGGCATGAAACTCTCCGCAGATTTGACCTCCATGTGACTTACATTCCGGGTCGCTACAACACAGTGGCGGACGCCCTGAGTTGCTGGGCCTGCCCAGCCTCAGAGGCTTACTCTGAAGTGAGTTTTCATGGGACAGCGACGGATAAAGCTGAAGTGATCGAGTTCGACAAGGAGGAACAAGCACTGATCAAGAAACACTGTCTCCAATG
Organism: Eutreptiella sp. 'Long Island Sound 2002'; assembly: GCA_964036045.1. NCBI lineage: Eukaryota > Euglenozoa > Euglenophyceae > Eutreptiales > Eutreptiaceae > Eutreptiella > Eutreptiella sp. 'Long Island Sound 2002'. The sequence goes on from OZ038403.1 coordinate 25,375,452, forward strand.
TTCGATTAAAAATCGGATGAAGGTGGATTTGGTCAGATCCAAGGAGATTACCAAGGCAGATCAGACTGCAGGAGTTAACTCTGACTCTGAGTCGTCGCTGCCACTCCTGAATGTGTTTCCTACGACGAGATCCAAAGCGAAATACACGCTCCCTCCACAGCAAAAGAACAAGGAAACTTCATTCCTCTATGTGGATTGGACGAAGATGTACAAGGAGGACAGGTTCTTTGGGTCTGTATACCACAAGTTGAAAGGGGACAAGCCTTACGACTCTGAAGAGACGTCTGATTTCAAAGTCCAAGGCGACAAGTTATTTTGGCAAGGACGGATTTGTGTTCCTGATTGTCTGATTGACCATTATGTCAAACATTGGCATCGGAATGAGACAGCCCACACACATTCTCGTGTGCTGGAGCAGGAGCTACGCCACAGAGTGTACACAAGGGACCTCAAGAGTGCCTGTGAACGAGTTGCCAAAGGATGCAAGCAATGTCAGGCGACCATCCCCAAGAATCAAAAGGCAGAAGGACTACTGAAGGGATTACCAATTCCTGAGAGGTTGTTCGACAAGGTGACGGCGGATGTCTTCGAGTTGGGACAAATCCAAGAGGAATGTCTCTACACGAGGAAGCCTATCGATGGGGTTTTGTTAATTCAAGACCGCCACAGTGGCTACATCCAAGTCCTCCCTTGCAACACGAAGCATCTCACCTCTGAAATGGCTGCCAAGTGGACTGCAAGTCAGTGGATGAGTAACTGGGATGTACCCAGTGAAGTTCTGACGGACAGTGGGAAAGAGTTCATTGGGACTTGGTAGGAGAACATGTGTGCCCTATTGGGAGTTCATCACCTTCGTGCCCGAGTCTACGACCATCGAGCTCTCCCTGCTGAACGCGCTGGAAGAATTCTTATCAGCATTCTGAGGAAATTCCTGGCGACTGAAAAAGACTACAATTGGTTGGAGACAATTTACTGTGTCTTGAGAAGATACCATCGCACCAAGAATTACACTGGATTAAGTCCGAATGAGCTTGTTTTTGGTCGAGAGAAGATGGGTCCAGGACCAGTGGTGTACCATCCAAGGCAGTGCTACGACGCCTCGCAATGGTTTGAAAGGATCAAGGATTTAGAAGCCAAGTGGATCCAAGCCAAAGTGGAAAGTCAAGCAGATTGGTTGAATTTCAAAAATAAGTCAAGAACGCAAGGAAAACCCTTCGAGAAAGGCCAGCAAGTTTGGCTTCGTAAGTCAGACGAGACCCTGAAGGACGACAACAAATTGTTACCTTTGTGGGATGGCCCATTCCAAGTCAGTGGTCAACTAACACAATACCCTGCAAGGAGCCTTTCTAGCTCCGGGTCCAAACTTTCGCAATTTTCCCATGCTCCGCCTTCTCCTTGTTCGGCCCCATCTTCCACGTCCCCCTTGCCTATATGTCAATCGGCAGGCACCAAGGCTGGCATGTCAGGCTTTGGAATCACAACCTTTTTCTTCTTGGAAGGAGCCATTGCTTAGCCCTGTGGGTTGTACCAAAGGGAAATCACATTTTGTCGCCATGCATGCTCCCATGACCATTCGTTCACCCTTAGTTCACTATCTTTTCACCCTTTGCTCACCCTACCTAGGAAGGCATAATACACACAAAAAGCACGCAACAAGGGCATGAAGGCAGTAAGACAATCGTTGCTTACGTATGAACCATATGGAAATGGACCACAAACGGTGCAAAATAGGGCCAAAAACACCTGAAATGTTCATCGCTCATCCCATTCTTATGCACATAGTATCATATTTTATGTACAACGATGACACACGGAGAAAGAAAATTCTCAAATGGCTCAAATAGTTCCAAGCCTACCTATGAACCATATGGATATTGGATCACAAACGGTGCAAAATAGGGCCAAAAACACCTCAAATCTTCATCGTTCATCCCATTCTTATGCACATACTATCATATTATATGTAGGACCTATCATACAAATGCTTACAATAACAACCTAAGCCCCAAACATGTGTGTGTACGGTGATAGGCACGCAAAAGCCCATCTATGACCCATATGGAAATGGACCACAAACGGTGCAAAATAGGGCCAAAAACACCTCAAATGTTCATCTTTCATCCCATTCTTATGCACATAGTATCATATTTTATGTAGTTCTTATCATTCAAATGCATACAATACCAACCCAAGCCCCAAACATGTGTGTGGACGGTGATAGGTGATCAAAACCCTACCTATGAACCATATGGATATGGAGCACAAATGGTGCAAAAACGGGCCAAAAACACCTCAAAACTACATTGTTCATCCCATGCTTGTGCCCGTAGTATCATATTTTATTTCTTACCCAGCATTCAAATGCTTACAATACCATCCTATGCCCCAAACATGTGTGTGGACGGTGATAGGTGATCAAAACCCTACCTATGAACCATATGGATATGGAGCGCAAAAGGTGCAAAAACGGGCCAAAAACACCTCAAATCTACATCGTTCATCCCATTCTTATGCACATACTATCATATTTTATGTCGTTATTATCATTCAAATGCATACAATACCAACCCAAGCCCCAAACATGTGTGTGGACGGTGATAGGTGATCAAAACCCTACATATGAACCATATGGATATGGAGCGCAAAAGGTGCAAAAACGGGCCAAAAACACCTCAAAACTACATTGTTCATCCCATTCGTATGCACATACTATCATATTTTATGTCGTTATTATCATTCAAATGCATACAACACCAACCCAAGCCCCAAACATGTGTGTGGACGGTGATAGGTGATCAAAACCCTACCTATGAACCATATGGATATTGGACCACAAACGGTGCAAAATAGGGCCAAAAACACCTCAAATGTTCATCGTTCATCCCATTCTTACGCACATACTATCATATTATATGTAGGACCTATCATACAAACGCTTACAATAACAACCTAAGCCCCAAACATGTGTGTGTACGGTGATAGGCACGCAAAAGCCTACCTATGAACCATATGGAAATGGACCACAAAAGGTGCAGAATAGGGCCAAAAACACCTCAAATGTTCATCTTTCATCCCATTCTTATGCACATACTATCATATTTTATGTAGTTCTTATCATTCAAATGCATACAATACCCACCCAAGCCCCAAACATGTGTGTGGACGGTGATAGGTGATCAAAACCCTACCTATGAACCATATGGATATTGGGCCCCATGGTGCATGAGAAAGGGATGAATAGCCTAGAATAAAGGCAAAACATCGCTTGTCATGTAGGCTTCTACCAATGGTGATGACAATTTGTTCATATATCACCTCTATACCACCTCTTACAGCCCTGTAAGGCCCTCTATATGGCCTCCATAGACCCTAAAACCATGTAAAAAAGTGGTTTTTGGGTAGAGAAGCGTGAATTTCTCCAAATCTGTGCCTGCCAATCTGGATTTTTTTAGGTCAGCAGCAAGGTATTTATCTCGGGAACACGCTCATGCCTTTACTTTGCTGCCAACTGCGAAAAAAAGTGGACTTTTTGGCGATTTTCTATTGCGCACGGCGGTCGGGAATCTGAAACTCGCGTACGCGGCAGTTGCTGACAGTTTATCTGCGGCTCCAGCTTCAGCGACAGCATAATTTTAATAAACATTTGAGAAAACATAAAAACAACAGTACTACTGTGTACAGTTTGATATCGCGGTTCTGAAAATGCATGATTTTGAATTTTGGGAAAAAACAGCTGCTAAAATCATAGGTGAAGAGGGTCCTGAGGTCCCTCAATGTCCAGGTGTCTACGGGGATTCCCTACTCTCACACGAGCAACCCCCTATGTGAGCGACAGATTCGTGTCCTGAAGGAGAACGTCAGGATATGGTGCAAAACTGAACGCACCAGAGACTGGGTGAGACTACTCCCCGTCATATCCTTGATGATGAACTCCCAAGAGAGTTCAGCTACTGGCTACTCGCCACATGAGCTATTCATGGGGCGCCCGGCGTGGTTCCTACATGCCCCCTATCCAGAGGACACCCATTCTTCTGTGGGTGAGTGGGTCCAAGAGCAACAAGCGAAGGTGGACAAGGCCAAGGCTATGCTCCAGAGAGTGAGGGAGCGTCAGTGGAACAAGAAGAACAAGCACCGAGTACCGGCCACCTACCAAGAGGGGGACTGGGTGCTGGTGCACCACAGTCGACTACCCGCCTGGCCTCGCTCTACCAGCGATGACCCATACTTCGGGCCGTACAAGATTCTATCTGTGGATGGTCACCGTATCACGGTGCGGTGTTCTCCCCGTCTAGGGGGGACCCTGGTGTGCGCCGCTCAACACCTGAAGCGCTACCATGATCCTGAAGACCTCTGTGGGGAGGAGTGGGAGCTGAACGACGAGGAAACCGCCGCTCTGGACCTACAAGGGGCTGCCAGCCCTATGGAAGTTGAAGGTGAACTCCCCGACATGAACGCCGAGGACATGGCTAAGGAGGGCTTCTACCTGGTGAAGTCTGTCCTACGCCACCGCTATCGCCAGGGTTGGCGCTTCCTCACCCTCTGGGAAGGGTTTGGAGTCGAAGAGGCCACCTGGGAGCCCTTCTCTGCATTTGTTCTACCGGAGGGACGCCTAAACTCAGTTCTGGTTGACTACCTGTCCCAGAACAACCTTGGTGAGTTGCTGAGGCTCGCTGAGACGCTTGCCTCCAAGACTAAAGCTAGGGACTGAACCTTACCCTTACCTGCCAAAGCGTATGTGTAAGTGTGCTAGTCCTAAGGTCCTGAGAGCAAGCCGCAGAAGTGGTGTCCTAATTATACCCAAGTCTGCGCCCTTGCTAAACCTGGAGGGTTGGCTTATTGATGCGACGGGGTACGCCCCGGGTCTCCCCTCCCCTATGCGCCCAATTTCTGTGCTGGCGCAAAACCTTGGGGGAATACCCAGCGTGCTAATCCAGGTATTGTTTTCCCTACCTATCTGTCTACTACAGGGAGGGGTGGCCAAAAGCTATGAAGGCATACAAAACGCCTGTTTGCTATGTGGCCAAAACACTGACCTAACCACTGCCACAGCCCACCAACCCCGCTAAAATTGCAGGAAAAGGGTGGGACAGTGACACACCCCCTACAGGTCCTACACACCCTACAGTGGCACCATCCTGGTGGGCGAGCACTAGGCAACTGGCTCTAGCCCCCACTCAGGACTACCACTCCTACACGCACACTCTACTGGGCGTTGCGAAGATGAAGGTCTCTTGGGTCCTAGCGACCCTCCTGTGAAATGGCAAGAGAACACAGCGCTACTAAGCAACTGTGGCCTGACAGGGGACGCCACAACGCGTTTCCCCTGTTAGGGCTTGGAGGGAAGGAGTGCTCTCGTGTGCAAGGCGCAGATGTCGATGAAGTCGGACTCCCTGCTCTGCCACAGGCGGAGCGGAGTTACTTGTTTGTGTGATCTGCGCCCCTGTTTAGCAGGGCATAACAAAATGCTGCTGCACCACTCACCCTACCTGCCCACCCGTAAAACAAAGGCAAATGGAAGGGCGTTTGCGGCGGAGGAACCAAGGCACACTCCAGGTATTATACCCTTCTCAGTGTGCCCTATAATACACTGTCCGCAAACACGCTGCAGGAGCAGCTACCCTTATCAAGCAAGCAAGCGTTAAGGGACTCCTCAGGTTCTCTTAAAGAACGTACCGAGGAGCTCCTGAGTAGCCTAAACAAGGTTTACCGTGCGCACTTCGCGTGGCCTACCCTTTAATGCGTGTGTGCATGCACGAGTATGCGACAACACCGTGGGCAAACCTGCCCATCTGCGCAACAATCTTGACTCCACCAGGGGGTGGCCCCGCCTGGGCGTACCTACCTTACCTACCGCTGGGAAGTGAAGCAAGGTGAGAGTACAAAAGGGGCGCACGCGAAGAACGTTGCTATGCACTTGTGTGTATGTCTAATCACCCTGATCTGACCGCTAATCATCTGCAATCTTTCTAATCAATCCCTCTATCGCGTCCTATCGTTGTTATCATTGTTAGCGCTGCTACAAGGCTCGTTCACGGAGACACGAAGCGAGCAATGTGTATGCGGCATACGAAACAAGCATACCTGTAGTTTATACCTGATTCATTGAAGTCTTTTCAATTGATATTCGAATTCTTGAATTTTTGAAGCTTCTATTAGTGTGGGTGGAATCTGTATGTTTATTTATTAATGTGTGTCTCGTCATTTTCAAGACTACGTGAGACATACGTTTATAATTCCATTATTTCTCCATTTTCCGGCGCTTCGCTAGGAGCCGCTCCTGCGCGCCGCCATTTTATGCGTATGAATTTCTGGATTTAAAAAATCCGGAGATGACTATAATTTCTATAAAAATGTGCTAAAGATGCACAATTGGATTCTGCTCAGATGTGTCGTTTCAGAAAAATTCTACGCCGTCATTTGACGGATTTTGGTGTCGTTGCTTCGTTTTTGCGTGCATTCGTCCATAATTCTCCCATTCCTGCCTCTGCAGATACCCACGCGCAACCTCGCTGAGTAGGCCGTGTTCGGGCCGAAACGCAGGTGCCTGGAGAGACTGAGCAGAACCAAGACCCCACCAAGGGGCAATTTTAATTTTTTTACGACTCCCTTCGCCCTAAGACAGGTCACAGGTCGCCAGCAGGTTTACGAGAACCCATGCGAGAGTGTATAATGTGTCTTGCGTTTGGGTTGTGTCGACGCTGCGTCTTGGAGGGAGGGATGTATATGCACATGTTTGACATGCTCCCAATCTAGCCCAACCAAGCCACAGGAGCCGCGGCAGCGCCATGAGCGCTGAGTCTTCTGTAGGAAACTGTACAATCAGAGCAGCAAAAGGACGCCAGCCATGGTGAGCGCCCATTTTTCAGTGTGAGGAAGACTGTAGGTATTTTAAAGTAGATGTGGAAACCAAGGAAAGGCCAAGAAAAATACCCTTTTTCCTAAAATGCGACAGTGGTGGCCACCACAGCACAAGGGGGGAGTAAGAAAAGGTGCTTTTCCATTGCTTTGAGGCATACTCTAGTTGTATTAGAGATGCACTGAGCATCCATGCATTTTAATCTTAGTATTGGTCCAACCAAAACTGGTGATAACACATTTTGACCTATGGAACCAAACACCCAATCAGGATATGGGGTGGACCCCTCAATCCCCTTTCAATGTGAAGTAAAACATCTTTTCCTGAGTTGACTGAGCACTGACATACCTAAGGTAGAGCCTATGAATTTATCTATGTTTTTCCATGAATACTTATCTGCCCTAGTGGTATGCACCATAGGGGGCTAGGCACCTCTTTTTGAGAGGTCCTGGGTTCAATTCCTGGTCAGCCTAGCTAAGTAGGAAGATCCCATGTGACATGGCAGTGACCTCATCGCCACATACCATGCCACCTCAGCACATATGGGACCCAAAACAAAGAGTGCACATCTCCTAAGATGGCACTATGGAGAGAGAGTGATCCTGAGGCAGTTTTCTAACTCTTTTCCTAAAACAGTTCAGCTATCTTTGTGAATATGCATTCATTTGTGACCTGAGCTGTAGTTTCTGTGAATATCCAATCATCTTTCACTGTTTACACTGCAGCCCTTCATGCTTTGATCCTGAATTACCTTCTCCTTGCATACTATTGGCTTGGGCTATCCTGGATGGACTTGGCTTAATTGTGTATCAACAAACAAAAGCTTTTCATCATCCAAAACCAGCAGCAGGACACCCTACAGCAACAACAAGCAGCAGGAGAAGCAAAAACACAGTGCTGAAAACACTATAAACCTTTCTCAGTCGACAGCAAAAGGCGATAGTGTCGTCGTGGTTGAGGATACAGGCCTTTCGGATCTTTGGATTGGAATCATCTACAATGAAGCACATGATTCACATGATGACCATGATGAGAATGATGGATGGAATGACCAGGATGTACCCAGAATGTCCCATCATCTGTCCATCGAACCACATAGATGATGCGTCAGGACTGTATTGTCCCCATGCCAAGGGTATATGTCGACCGTAAACCTTTTCGAAAGTTTCGGCGAGTCAAATTCTGATCAGATCTTGTCTCGAATAGATTCTGCCACAATTGGAGCTTCTTGTTGTGCTTGTAAGTCTTCCTTGGTGACACAATCTTTGATCAGCGAGAGCTCACGGTCAATCTCAGGGTGTTTCTTCAGGAACTTGATGAAAGTATCCGTATACCCATGGATGAAACTTGAAGCTGGCTCCCATTTGTCCTCCTCTGGACCGAATCCTTTCCATCTGCACAGAAAGTACCACTTGTTTCGAGCATTCTTCTTGTAATCAAGGATCTTCTCCAACTGGAAACTGCTTGTGACCATCTTCCTGTCGCTCAGGGACTTCGAAGTCCAATAAAGAGGCTTGAACCTTCCTTTGGGGCAGGGTACTTCGGCCTTCAAACGATCTCGATGTACTTCTTGATGCCTGCCTGGCTCAATCTGAATGTTGAATGTAGTCTCACTTAGTTGACCACTGACTTGGAATGGGCCGTCCCACAAAGGTAACAATTTGTTGTCGTCCTTCAGGGTCTCGTCTGACTTACGAAACCAAACTTGCTGGCCTTTCTCGAAGGGTTTTCCTTGCGTTCTTGATTTATTTTTGAAATTCAACCAATCTGCTTGACTTTCCACTTTGGCTTGGATCCACTTGGACTCTAGATCCTTGATCCTTTCAAACCATTGCGAGGCGTCGTAGCACTGCCTTGGATGATACATCACTGGTCCTGGACCCATCTTCTCTCGACCAAAAACCAGCTCATTCGGACTTAATCCAGTGTAATTCTTGGTGCGATGGTATCTTCTCAAGACACAGTAAATGGTGTCCAACCAATTGTAGCCTTTTTCAGTCGCCAAGAATTTTCTCAGAATGCTGATAAGAATTCTTCCAGCGCGTTCAGCAGTAAGAGCTCGATGGTCGTAGACTCGGGCACGAAGATGATGAACTTCCAATAGAGCACACATGTTCTCCCACCAAGTCCCAATGAACTCCTTCCCACTGTCCGTCAGAATTTCACTGGGAATATCTGAGTTACTCATCCACTGACTTGCAGTCCACTTGGCAGCCATTTCAGAGGTGAGATGCTTCGTGTTGCAAGGGAGGACTTGGATGTAGCCACTGTGGCGGTCTTGAATTAACAAAACCCCATCGATAGGCTTCCTCGTGTAGAGACATTCCGTTTGGATTTGTCCCAACTCGAAGACATCCGCCGTCACCTTGTGGAACAACCTCTCAGGAATTGGTAATCCCTTCAGTAGTCCTTCTGCCTTTTGATTCTTGGGGATGGTCGCCTGACATTGCTTGCATCCTTTGGCAACTTGTTCACAGGCACCCTTGAGGTCCCGTGTGTACACTCTGTGTCGTAGCTCCTGCTCCAGAACACGAGAATGTGTGTGGGCTGTCTCATTCCGATGCCAATGTTTGACATATTGGTCAATCAGACAATCAGGAACACAAATCCGTCCTTGCCAAAATAACTTGTCGCCTTGGACTTTGAAATCAGACGTCTCTTCAGAGTCGTAAGGCTTGTCTCCTTTCAACTTGTGGTATACAGACCCAAAGAACCTGTCCTCCTTGTACATCTTCGTCCAATCCACATAGAGGAATGAAGTTTCCTTGTCCTTTTGTTGTGGAGGGAGCGTGTATTTCGCTCTGGATCTCGTCGTAGGAAACACATTCAGGAGTGGCAGCGACGACTCAGAGTCAGAGTTAACTCCTGCAGTCTGATCTGCCTTGGTAATCTCCTTGCATCTGACCAAATCCACCTTCATCCGATTTTTAATCGAACATTGGAGACAATGTTTCTTGATCAGTGCTTGTTCCTCCTTGTCGAACTCGATCACTTCAGCTTTATCCGTCGCTGTCCCATGAAAACTCACTTCAGAGTAAGCCTCTGAGGCTGGGTAGGCCCAGCGACTCAGGACGTCCGCCACTGTATTGTAGCGACCCGGAATGTAAGTCACATGGAGGTCAAATCTGCTGAGAGTTTCATGCCAACGGCCTCTTCTCCCAGCTGGTCCACCAGCGGTATCCACATGTTCTGTCCTCCAGCTCTCCAGTGACTTGTGGTCAGTCAGTACCTCAACGCGATGGCCCAAGATCCAACCTTCATAATGCCGTAAGGCTCAAAGGATTGCGTAGGCTTCTTGTTCCCTTGGACTCCAATTTCACTGTCTTGTTGTAAGCTTGCGAGACCAGAAAGCCAGAGGATGATGGTGACCTTCGTCATCGACTTGTTCGATCGTAGCACCAATGGCGTAACGACTGGCGTCTGTACGAATATGAAAAAGGTCTTCCATCCAACCACGGAGTCTTTAATGTAACCACATTTGCCAGTGCTTCCTTGAGACCAGTAAAGGTTTCTTCACATTCTGGCGTCCACTTGAGCTTGACTTGAGATCCCTTCTTTTCTTCTATTTTGCCAACCTTGAGTAACTCTGTCAATGGGCCAGAGAACTTGGCGTAGAGAGGAAGGAACTCGTGGTAATAATTGCAGCAGCCTAAAAAGGCACGAAGCTGCGTGATGGTTTTAGGCCTTTCCCAGAGCTGCAGGGCAGCCATTTTTCCTGGGGCTGGTTTTCTTGTCCCATCTTCCAAGACACAGGCACAAAATTCCACACTCTGGAGGAACATCTTGCCCTTCTTGGGTCCACACACGAGCTTCTCTTGTCGAAGGACTTCGAGAACTTTTCGAACTTGTTCTTCGTGCAACTTCAGGCACTCATCAAAGTTTTTTCCCAACGGCGTGGCAATCAGAAGGTCGTCAATGTAGATGCTGCAGAATTCTTGTAAATCCAGAGACTTGTGCTTCTGAAATAAAATAGTCTCCATCATCTTCTGGAACATCGACGGCGCATTCTTCAGACCCATCGGCAGTACAGTTCACTGCACAGTGCCACAGGGCGTGCACATTGCCGTCAAATGCCTATCCTCCTTTCGAAGTGGCATTTGGTGAAAGCCATGGCGCAAATCCAACACAGTAAAGAGCTTGCCTTTGGCTCTCGCGGCGATCTCCTTCTCGATTAAAGAAAGTGTAACGGCAGCAGTGACAGCACGCAATTATACACTGATGTGATCAGAATTTCAATGATTCTCAGATGTACATTAGTGCAGTAAATTTTCCGCTTCATTTCATGTTTTCCGTTCGCCGCCAGATGTCGCCTGTGAGCGCGCGTCGAGTCGCATTTGTCTTTCGTGATTTCCCAATCGGATTTATTTAAATTATTTCGAATGATTTCACGTTGTGTCATTATGTGCGATGAATGCGCATTGAGATTCTATGTCTGCTCCATTTTTGTAGACCGGGTTTTCGTACTCTTCATATTCCACCATGGAGTTCACTGGACTTACAAGTGCTTCCCATATGTCGCTCCCAGAGGCTGGATATGGGTCCAAAGAGGGTTATGTGGGTTCGGAGACATCAGGGGCAGTGTCGGGCGTTACGACCCCTGGGGCATCAAGGCTACAGGCTTCGCAGTTACAACAAAGATCAACCACTATGCAGCGGTTACATGGTAGCAGAGGAAATCATGACTCTGCTTCTGGAATCTCCACTGATACTCTGAGATCGTCGGACTTTAGCGGGGCTATTACTCCTTCTGGGTCGCTGCGTGTTCCCCCTGAGGTTACCTTCGTGGCATCTCCCCAGCAAACCGAGGATCATCCTTCAGAGTGCCCTTACTGTGGCCATAGGCATTGGCCTGGAGTTCATACTTGTGCAGATTGTTGTGTGAACACCCCACCCAACCTTAAACCCGGTCGAGAATCTCCCTCCTCGAGTGAATCTGGTTCCTCCTCTCACGCTTTGCCTGATCTGGAAGACAGCAGCAGCGAAGGAGAGCAGTCTGGTACTGGAACTAGTGGTGATTACTGGGAAAACCACTTCCAGCAGATCTGGAATGAGGAATTCCTGCACAGGCAGAATTGGCTGCTGGCGGAGGCGGGCTATGGTGGCCGCCTGAGGGACTGGTTCAGGGCGTCGTGCCAGTTCCTCAGGGACAGCGGCCGGTCGAGATTCGACGCCAAGTTGCAGGACCAAGAGGATTGGGAAGAACTGCTGGACCAGTTCGACCACCAGGCCGCCGTGATGGTGCAGATGGCCATCATTGCCGAGGAGAGACGCCAGAATGTGCATCCGCACGCTGGTCCGTCGGGCGCCTGGGGTCGGAACGACGACGAGGTCGACGAAATGAGGTGTGATTCGACACATTCTCACCTCTCCAGGGAGCAGCTGTCCAAACTCCCCAGCTCCACCTCCAGTGTTGACACTTGGGTCGACGAGGTGAGAAGCAAAGGAAAAGGGACGAGATGCCCTTCCTGTGGCGAGTGCGCCAAGGACTGCTCCTGTCGAAGACAGATTTCGTCCCTGGAGAACAGGGTGAAGGAGCTGAAGAAGGCCGCCAAGGAGAAAAAGAGGGATGATGACAGCAAGTGGAAGGAGATGGAGCAGAAGCTGGAGAAGCTTACAGATCTGGTACAAAATCTGAGCACTACTGGGCTCACTGGACCAGCGCCTACGATGGCAAGCCACCCAGCACCTACCATCTCAGCTGCACCCACATCCACGCCTTACGGCGCTCCACATTCTCCAGCACCCCCAGCTTTTACTGGCCACCATCCAGCTTATACTGGAATTTCTGGTATCCCCCCTACTGGATTTACAAGTCCTATTGGGTTCAATCTGGGTACCGAAGGAGGAGAATCTTCGTCGGAGAGGTCTGTACTGTCGGTTGGTACTGTCGGAGATATTGATGGAGAAGCAAGGACCACCGTGAAGGAGCGATCCATGGCCTTGAAGAAGAAGGACCATCAGCAGAAAGAAAACGAGGCCAAGATCAAAGAAAAGCAGAAGAAATTGAAGGAGATGAGGCTGCATCAAGCTCAACCAACGCCGTTCGTGCAGCCTACTGTGGACCAGGCGTTGCTGGCGGCCGCAATTGCGCAGGCACAGGCAATGGGAGGCGCCGCAGTCAACCCAGTGTTCGTCAATCCGGTTGGCACAGCCACAAATTTCAACCTGAACCACCTGCTGAACCCTTTGCACATGAGGCTGAGAGGGTCAGTAATGAAACAGCCGAAGTTCTCAGGACACCCAAATTACTGGGCGTCCTTCGAGAGGCAGTTCATGCTGTGGCTGCAGACGGAGAAGCTGGACAAGGAACTCTGGATCCTTGGGCTGATGGACTGCTTGACTGGCAAACTCAGGGAAAGTACCTACAATCTTTATGTCGAAAGACAAAATCAAGGGAATCCCCTGACTTATGAGGAGTTGTACCGAAGTCTCAAGAAGAAAGGCTCTCGACTTCCTGAAGATCATTACAGGAACCATCTGGAAAACTTCAGGGCGATCAAGAAACTGTTTCTGGAAGAAATTCAAATTGCAAGGCAAGATTGGGAGTTTTTGGTGCAAGAGGCGGAGAACTCTGGAGAAGGACTTTCTGAAGGCGAAATGAAGAAGATCCTCCTGAGCAAGCTCACGCCGGAGACCAAGCAGAAGATCAGGGACTCTCAGGCGGACCAAAAAGTCCTGGGCAACTGGGTTGAAGTCCGAGGATTGCCGGAAACTATGGGAAAAATGGCTGTTCTCGAGTTGCTACACTCTATCAGTGCTACTGGATTGAAGGATATCACTATTCGTGAGGGCAGATGGAGAGTTCGTTTCCATGATTCTGAACAGTCGGAGTTTTTCTGCAGCATGGTGGATGGAAAAGTGAAGTATAAGGGAACAGTTTTGAAGGTACGACCGTGGATCTTCTCGTATGGAGTCGAGCAGATCTGGGACCAACTTGAAAAGTATGCAAACTTAGAACGCCAGAAGTCCCAGGATGCACATGGCTTCGGAGGCAAGGTCAACGCCGTTGGTGAGAAGGGATGCTCTGTGTGCATTGCCCTTGGAAAAGAAGGTCGAGCGGCGACTCACACGACCGCAGATCACAGATGGACGCCCTCAGATCTCAAAACAATTCAGTCCAAAATGGATGGAAAGGGAAATTCTCCCAAAAATCCCCAGCAGGATGGAGCACGAGATGCTGACCAGCATGGAAGGGGAAAGGATAAAGGGCAGTCCAAAGGAAAGAACAGAGACTGGACACCAAAAGATTACTCGCAGCAAGGCGGAGATCCAAGCGACTCAGGATGGACTGATGCTGGTGGAAAATCTGGTGGAAAATCTGGCCAAAAAGGTGGAAATGGCAAGGGAAAGTCCGGGAATCAAGATGATTCCAAGGTGAATGGCAACCCCCTGTACGCGGAGACGCCAGCGAACAAGACCTTCGGCAACAACAAGGATACTGGAGGTCGAGGCAAGGGCAGATCCAACAAATCCAACCCCAATTCCAACACCTCCAACAACAAAGGTCAAGGTGGTAAGAAAGGTGGTGGTGGAAAGTCATTTGGTGGTCGTGGACGTGCAAAAGGAGTGAATGCTGTCGAAGCAGGAGAAGAATGGGTTGACGAAGGACAAGTACAGGACGTACAGCGGAACGAAGAGGAAGAATGGCAATAGGGAAGCCAACTTGACCCAAATCCCAACACTGGGGTTGAGTGGCAGGAGACAAAGCCCATCAGGGTAGTTGGGGCGGTGGATGGACGCTGCTGGGACCGGCTGGCGCGCTCCTCCGGCCTCCTGTACCCTGCCTGGGTCCTCAGCGCTGTCCGGCGAGGCAAGCAGCGCCAGTTTGTCTGCTGGATCCAGGTCAGATCGACGGATGGTAAGGTTAAACTTGCCAGATGTCTGATTGACAATGGTTCAGAGGTCAATCTGGTGAGGAAAGGCTTTCTGCAGGAGGATGAGACGAAGATGTCCTCAACACCTGTCCAGCTGGAGGGAGTCAGCGGAAATCGCCTTGACGGTGGCGACAGAGAAGCAGAATTGGCGGTCAGATTGGTAAAACAATCTGTCTGGAGCGTGGAAGAGACGGTCACTGAGGAGTGGTTTGCTGGAAAATTCTACGAAGCCAGCATAAAGTATGATTTATTCCTGGGTCAACCCTGGCTTCACGCACACCGTGTGTCGCCCATGGGACACAGGACATGCTTCCTCCAAGATCCGTCGACCCGCGACCCGTCTGACCTGTATTATCTGCACCCATATACCAAGTGTATCCACCAATTCAAGGAGAGAAATAAGCTGCATTTTCAGCAAGATGGGCAGGAATGGACAGGGAATCAAGAAGATTTCGACGAAGGAAAGGTGGATTCGTTGAACAGCAAAAAGTGGAAGTCAGTTTGCTATCGTGTGGTCGACAAATGGCGGGACAATCTGGTGGATTATTTCGAAAGGAACCACAATTTTCGTCCTCAAGTTGATGCTTTTGCAAACAAGAAGAATAAAAGATTTCCGAAGTTGTACGACGATGCCTGGAGTGAAGACTGGTCTGCACCTCTTTGGATCAATCCGCCCTTCGACGTTTTTCCTCGTGTGGTGCAGAAGCTGAAGCAATCCGGCGCAAAGGCGATTTTAATTGTCCCCAATTGGCCAAGACAAGAGTGGTTCAAGGACATTATGGACATTTCAATCGACATTGTCGAGCTACCTCACAAGGGAGTGAAGCTGTATTGTGAAGACAATGGCAAGCCTTTACCACAGCGTTCGTGGAGCACGTTGGCGTGCTTAGTTGACGGGAATCTGGGAGATTATTGGCAAGATGACAGTGAAATGGGAACAGAAGAGGTCATATCAAATTCCTCAAGAATCGACGAAATTGAGGTGGATGAGGACGATCGAGAGCAGAATCCCGACGTATCGTCGCGGAAGGAGGGAAGGACAATCGGCGTCCCTCAAGAGAACGCCTCCATCCATTACAATTCGTCCCCATCAGACAAGAATCAAGCCAAAAAAGTCAAGATTTGAAGCAAGAATGATGACAAATCTCCAAGAATCTCGCCTGAATTGACAAGAATGAAGCTGAATTCGTCCGACCATCCCTTCAAGACATTCGTGGACCCCTTTCATTGGTGGGATCCCACGGAGGAGCGAGCTCAGGTGAGCTTCATCCGCCAGCAATGCGACGAAGAAGTTTGGAATGAAGTGGCCAAGAACATGAGACCACGACCAACAATTCGCAAATTGGTGGACATAATGTCGGTGATTAAATGTGGGAATCAGGTCGACGGAGACAAGATATCTGCAAGAAGGGACGCAGTGTTCGAAGATTATCAAGATGACGTGCTGAGTGGGAAGTTGTGGAAAATCCCCCCAATTCGATGTGAAAATGGGGAAGCCAGGATTGAGATAATCGAAGGCTCAAAGGTGCACAAACAACGTCCATTCTATCTCCACGGCACCAAAGCAGATGCCCTGCGAAAGATAATTGAGCGCAATCTCTATGAGTTCGGTTGGTTGGAGGGCTGCATGAGTTCTGAGTGGTGTTCAGCACCATTTACTGTGCCAAAACCCCCGCCTGCTGACCAATCCATTATAGATGCTTGGCGTCTAGTGGTGGATTACAGAGCCCTGAATGCCGCCACAGTACCAGACGCGCATCCTCTTCCTTTAATTGAGAAGGAGATCGCCGCGAGAGCCAAAGGCAAGCTCTTTACTGTGTTGGATTTGCCTCACGGCTTTCATCAGATGCCCCTTCGAAAGGAGGATAGGCATTTGACGGCAATGTGCACGCCCTGTGGCACTGTCCAGTGGACTGTACTGCCGATGGGTCTGAAGAATGCGCCGTCGATGTTCCAGAAGATGATGGAGACTATTTTATTTCAGAAGCACAAGTCTCTGGATTTACAAGAATTCTGCAGCATCTACATTGACGTCCTTCTGATTGCCACGCCGTTGGGAAACAACTTTGATGAGTGCCTGAAGTTGCACGAAGAACAAGTTCGAAAAGTTGTCGAAGTCCTTCGACAAGAGAAGCTCGTGTGTGGACCCAAGAAGGGCAAGATGTTCCTCCAGAGTGTGGAATTTTGTGGCTCCGTCTTGGAAGATGGGACAAGAAGACCAGCCCCAGGAAAAATGGCTGCCCTGCAGCTCTGGGAAAGGCCTAAAACCATCACGCAGCTTCGTGCCTTTTTAGGCTGCTGCAATTATTACCACGAGTTCCTTCCTCTCTACGCCAAGTTCTCTGGCCCATTGACAGAGTTACTCAAGGTTGGCAAAATAGAAGGAAAGAAAGGATCTCAAGTCAAGCTCAAGTGGACGCCAGAATGTGAAGAAGCCTTTACTGGTCTCAAGGAAGCACTGGCAAATGTGGTTACATTAAAGACTCCGTGGTTGGATGGAAGACCTTTTTATATTCGTACAGACGCCAGTCGTTACGCCATTGGTGCTACGATCGAACAAGTCGATGACGAAGGTCACCATCACCCTCTGGCTTTCTGGTCTCGCAAGCTTACAACAAGGCAGCGAAATTGGAGTCCAAGGGAACAAGAAGCCTACGCAATCCTTTGTGCCTTACGGCGCTATGAAGGTTGGATCTTGGGCCATCGCGTTGAGGTACTGACTGACCACAAGTCACTGGAGAGCTGGAGGACAGAACATGTGGATACCGCTGGTGGACCAGCTGGGAGAAGAGGCCGTTGGCATGAAACTCTCCGCAGATTTGACCTCCATGTGACTTACATTCCGGGTCGCTACAACACAGTGGCGGACGCCCTGAGTTGCTGGGCCTGCCCAGCCTCAGAGGCTTACTCTGAAGTGAGTTTTCATGGGACAGCGACGGATAAAGCTGAAGTGATCGAGTTCGACAAGGAGGAACAAGCACTGATCAAGAAACACTGTCTCCAATGTTCGATTAAAAATCGGATGAAGGTGGATTTGGTCAGATCCAAGGAGATTACCAAGGCAGATCAGACTGCAGGAGTTAACTCTGACTCTGAGTCGTCGCTGCCACTCCTGAATGTGTTTCCTACGACGAGATCCAAAGCGAAATACACGCTCCCTCCACAGCAAAAGAACAAGGAAACTTCATTCCTCTATGTGGATTGGACGAAGATGTACAAGGAGGACAGGTTCTTTGGGTCTGTATACCACAAGTTGAAAGGGGACAAGCCTTACGACTCTGAAGAGACGTCTGATTTCAAAGTCCAAGGCGACAAGTTATTTTGGCAAGGACGGATTTGTGTTCCTGATTGTCTGATTGACCATTATGTCAAACATTGGCATCGGAATGAGACAGCCCACACACATTCTCGTGTGCTGGAGCAGGAGCTACGCCACAGAGTGTACACAAGGGACCTCAAGAGTGCCTGTGAACGAGTTGCCAAAGGATGCAAGCAATGTCAGGCGACCATCCCCAAGAATCAAAAGGCAGAAGGACTACTGAAGGGATTACCAATTCCTGAGAGGTTGTTCGACAAGGTGACGGCGGATGTCTTCGAGTTGGGACAAATCCAAGAGGAATGTCTCTACACGAGGAAGCCTATCGATGGGGTTTTGTTAATTCAAGACCGCCACAGTGGCTACATCCAAGTCCTCCCTTGCAACACGAAGCATCTCACCTCTGAAATGGCTGCCAAGTGGACTGCAAGTCAGTGGATGAGTAACTGGGATGTACCCAGTGAAGTTCTGACGGACAGTGGGAAAGAGTTCATTGGGACTTGGTAGGAGAACATGTGTGCCCTATTGGGAGTTCATCACCTTCGTGCCCGAGTCTACGACCATCGAGCTCTCCCTGCTGAACGCGCTGGAAGAATTCTTATCAGCATTCTGAGGAAATTCCTGGCGACTGAAAAAGACTACAATTGGTTGGAGACAATTTACTGTGTCTTGAGAAGATACCATCGCACCAAGAATTACACTGGATTAAGTCCGAATGAGCTTGTTTTTGGTCGAGAGAAGATGGGTCCAGGACCAGTGGTGTACCATCCAAGGCAGTGCTACGACGCCTCGCAATGGTTTGAAAGGATCAAGGATTTAGAAGCCAAGTGGATCCAAGCCAAAGTGGAAAGTCAAGCAGATTGGTTGAATTTCAAAAATAAGTCAAGAACGCAAGGAAAACCCTTCGAGAAAGGCCAGCAAGTTTGGCTTCGTAAGTCAGACGAGACCCTGAAGGACGACAACAAATTGTTACCTTTGTGGGATGGCCCATTCCAAGTCAGTGGTCAACTAAGTGAGACTACATTCAACATCGAGATGGAGCCAGGCAGGCATCAAGAAGTACATCGAGATCGTTTGAAGGCCGAAGTACCCTGCCCCAAAGGAAGGTTCAAGCCTCTCTATTGGACTTCGAAGTACCTAAGCGACAGGAAGATGGTCACAAGCAGTTTCGAGTTGGAGAAGATCCTTGATTACAAGAAGAATGCTCGAAACAAGTGGTACTTTCTGTGCAGATGGAAAGGATTCGGTCCAGAAGAAGACAAATGGGAGCCAGCTTCAAGTTTTATCCATGGGTAGGCGGATACTTTCATCAAGTTCCTGAAGAAACACCCTGAGATTGACAAAGAGCTCTCACTGATCAAGGATTGTGTCACCAAGGAAGACTTACAACCACAAGAAGAAGCTCCAATTGTGGCATCATCCATTCAAGACAAGATCTGATCAGGATTGAGATCGCCGAAACTCTCCAAAAGGTTTACGGTGGACATATACCCTTGGCATGGGGACAGAACAGTCTAGACGCATCGTCTATGTGGTTCGATGAACAGATGATGGGACATTCTGGGGTCATCCTGGTCATTCCATCAATCATTCCCATCATGGTCATCATGTGAATCATGTGCTTCATCTCAGATGATTCCAATCGGAAGTTCCGAAAGGCCTTTATCCTCAACCAGGACGACACTATCGTCTTTTGCTGTCGACTGGACCCCTTTACTCGCCTTGGGAAGGACTCGTTCGAGTTCGTGCTCATTACAAAGATTCTGGCACATGACTGAGTCTGATCCATTTCATGTGTTTGACGGATCTGCTCAGAATGTCATTTCCATCAGCTCTTACATTGAGACGGTTGGTTCGTTTTCCACTAGACCACTGTCAAAGGGCTTATATAGACCAAGTGACGACGATGGTGTTCTTACTTGTGTCGACTCGCTGTTCATCTGTGGATTGTGTTGGAATCCCCCTCAGAATCAGCTCAATTTTGGCAAATTCCCAGTACCAAGCATTGGATGCTTATACATTCTGGGACTATAACGAGTCAATTACCCCTTCTGGCTCATACTGGATTAAACATGAAGCCCTGGAGACGATACTGACAGTGTGGTTGCTCGCACTGGGTTTTCTTGACTATCATTACTTTAAATGATTGGATTCCCATCATGGGATTCATCATCATCATGAGGATTTCACCTGGATTGGCTATGAATGAGAACTGGATTTCCGTTCAACACAACACACAGAGTCTATCGACAAGAAATTGGACCTATATTGGCCTACTGCAGACTTCGCCACCCTCAATCCGTGTGCGATTCGCTGATTTTGGTCTCAATTCTAGCACATTTTGT
Organism: Eutreptiella sp. 'Long Island Sound 2002'; assembly: GCA_964036045.1. Taxonomy (NCBI): domain Eukaryota; phylum Euglenozoa; class Euglenophyceae; order Eutreptiales; family Eutreptiaceae; genus Eutreptiella; species Eutreptiella sp. 'Long Island Sound 2002'. The sequence continues at coordinate 25,395,843 of OZ038403.1, forward strand.
ACCATAATCTGGCATCTGGTCTCATGACTGCAAATGACACCAGCCAGTTTCACATATCTAGGACTCCATGAAGGGATACCCTATTTTTTTGACGCTCGACGACATGGCGACACTCGTTTTCTGTTTTCTGGCAGTGGGATGTCAGATCCTGATTTCATCATGAATCATGGATCATGGATCATCATGTACATTCTTCACTCAGACTTTCAATTTTCGAATTTTCGAGCTTGAACGAAGCTTTTTCTGTGTGCCCTGAGGTACCTTTCTGTTTCATTCAAGTCGATGGCCATCGCGAAGCACAGATCTCAGCACAATTTTGCTCAATTCAGCTCAATTTCACACATTTTGCCTTAGATTAGTCGGTTTTTGGTCACTTTCGCCGTTTCGTTCACTTCACTTGACCCAGCCTGACATACTGGCGTATGTTTTCAGAGGGGGAGTGTAACGGCAGCAGTGACAGCACGCAATTATACACTGATGTGATCAGAATTTCAATGATTCTCAGATGTACATTAGTGCAGTGAATTTTCCGCTTCATTTCATGTTTTCCGTTCGCCGCCAGATGTCGCCTGTGAGCGCGCGTCGAGTCGCATTTGTCTTTCGTGATTTCCCAATCGGATTTATTTAAATTATTTCGAATGATTTCACGTTGTGTCATTATGCATCCCCCCCGGCATCCAACAGATGCCGGCGCACCACACCCACCACCACCACCACCACCACTACCACCACCTCTACAACATCGACCCTGACGCCGGCGAGCTCGTCCCCCTCCAACCCCCACGACACCAGCACCAGCAAGCCCCCCCCCGCGCCGAGGGCGGAGCCGGCGCGGATGACCTCGGCGGAGGGGGGACGGGGCGCGGCATCGGCGCCGCAGGCGCAGGAGCAGCGAGGGGGGCCGGCACGGGGGGCGGAGGAGAGCCGGCCATGGGACCGGGACTGGGGCGCAGTCCCGGACCCGCTGGGGGAGGAGACCCTCCCCCTGGTGGGGGAAGTGTACGGGTGGTTGTGCTGGGCCAACCAGGGGACCTCCAGGAGGTCACGGAACCGGCCCTTCGATGCCGTGCTCCTCCGGAGGGACGGAGGAAACCGAGAGGCACCCCCGGGGGGGTGGGCGGCCCCAGAGGACCACGAGAGGGTCCTCAGGTCAGTGATGCGGGCGGCGTGGCCCGACAGGGAGCCGACGTGGCCGGCCTTCCTGGAAGGGGGAGCGGTGCTCCGCATCACGGATGCGGACGCCAACAACTGGCTCCCCCGGGCTTTGCGTAGCGCCCTCGCCCACTGGCGCTACCGCCAGCACAACCCGCCACCGCCGCAGCCCCAGCCCCCACACAAGCGGCGGCGCAAGTGAAGGCCCAGACGGCGGGTACGGGAGGGTTGGGGGGGAGGGATGGGCCCCCTGACCCACGCCCCCCCCACGGTATGGCACAACATGCGAGGGCGCGCCGCCTCCCGCGGGAGGGAGTGCGGAGACAGCGAGCGCGGGGAGGAACCTGCTGCCCTGCAACCCGCTAACCACTGACCGCTAACCCCCACGCCCTCCGCCCCCCCAGGGCCGGGGGGGCGCCCCCCCCTCAGGGGGAACGGCGGCGCGATACGGGCAACGGCGGCTGGGCCTGCTCCCGCGAACCCACACCGGCGTGCCGGAGCAACGCGCACAACGGAGCAGGAAGGAGGCCGCGCCCCACATGACCCTCCCGTAACCACAGCCCACTCCGAGGTGACAGAGGGAGGGTTTCAAGTCAGATGGGGCCCCCAGGGGGGCGGTCCACGGGCCGCCCCTCACCCCCTCCACCCCGGGGCGGCACTTCAGCCCCGACCGCACGCGCGCGCCGGAAGGGAGCGCGCCGGCGACACGGAGAGAGCCAGGAAGGAGTACCGCAGGCCGCCGCCTGGAACGAGAGCAGGGAGGCCGCGGCGCGACACCCCCCCCCCCCGCCCCCCCACCGGCCCGCCAGCCACGGGGGCCCCGGCCCCCACCCCCCGAGGCAGAAGGAATGGACCCCCCCCGCCCGAGAGGGGAGCCGGAGTGTGACCCGCCCCCACGCCCCAACCGCCGGCTCAAATGGGGGCCGCGCAGAACGAGTGGGCCCACGCCTGCGCACCGGGACGCCGCGCAGATTGTGCCCAGAGAAGCCGGGTGGGCGCGAACCGGAATGGTATGGGTGGCCATGCCCCCCATGGACAGCACGACACTGGTGACGCCCGCTTTGTTGCCTACCCAGGGAACGCGGCGCGCCACCTCCCGCGGGGGGGAGTGCGGAGACAACAAGCGCGGGGGGAAACCTGCTGCCCCGCAACCCGCTAACCACTGACCGCTGACCCTCACGGCCACCCCCGGCCGGCCAGCGCCGCGCGACAACGGCCGGGAGATGAGGGGCCCCAGAGAGAGACCGCGAGAGAATCCGGCTCTCGGTAGAGGGGGGCGGGGGAAGGGCGCGACCCCCCTGGCCGATGGCTGGCCCCCGGGGCCGGGACCGCCAAGCCGCCCCCCCCGCCCTTTTTGGCCGACAGGAGGCATCGCCAGGGGACCGAAGGCCCCCCCCACTCCCCCCCCCCCCCTTCCACACAGACCCGAGAGCGGGCGGGGGGGCGGCCCCCCCCCCCCCCTCCGCGCACCCACCCCAGCTGGGGAGCCACAGGCGCGGCCCTCCGCCCCCCCAGGGCCGGGGGGGCGCCCCCACCCACAGGAGGGACGGCGACACGGTAAGGGCAACGGCGGCTGGACCTGCTCCCGCGAACCCACGCAGGCGTGCCGGAGCAACGCGCACAACGGAACACGAAGGAGGCCGCGCCCCGCATGACCCTCCCGTAACCACAGCCCACTCCGAGGGGACAGAGGGGGGGTTTGCAGGTCTGCTGGGACCCCCAGGGGAGCGGTCCACGGGCGGCCCCTCACCCCCCCCCACCCCGGGGCGGCACTCCAGCCCCGACCGCACGCGCGCGCCGGAAGGGAGCGCTCCAGCGACGCGAAGAGGGCCAGAAAGGGGTACCGCAGGCCGCCGCCTGGAACGAGAGCGGGGAGGCCGCGGCGCGACACCCCCCCCGAGGCAAGGGGGATGGGCCCCCCCCACCCGAGAGGGGAGCCGGAGTGTGACCCGCCCCCCCGCTCCAGCCGCCGGCCCACAGGTGGGCCGCGAAGAACAAGCGGGCCCACGCCTGCGCACCGGGACGCCGCACAGATCCTACCCAGAGAAGCTGGGTGAACACGAACCGGAGTGGTATGGGGGGCCACGCCCCCCATGGACAGCACAACGCCAGTGACGCCCGCTTTGTTGCCTGCCCAGGGAAGGCAGAGGGACGGAAAGAGGCAGAACGACCCCCCGCCCTACAGTCAGTCGGCGACCTGGCGGTGCTACTGTCCGCCTCTTACCCCTGTGCACGTCAGTCGGCGATCCAACGCACCCCACCCAGCCCCCTCCCCCCCTGTCCCGACCCCGTGCACGTGGACTGGGGCCTCCCGGCACGCGCAACACGCTTCACAACGCACAGCCCCACCCTCAGGACTGGATTCATAGCCGACGACACCCCTAAGTGGCGTAAGAGACACCCGCGGCCCAGTAGTGAGAGCGTCGGTCTTCAATCGTCCAGTGCGGGGGTTCGATCCCGGGCGTTGGTGCTCCTGGGATCCCTGCACGTAGAGCTCTCTAGGCGACGTGGGAACCACCCCCCCCTCCAGCAACTCGCGCCACCACCGATACCGGTGGATCGGGTGGAGGTCTCGTCCGTTTTACCCCCCACCCAAGAAAAACAAAACACATGGGAGCCACCCACCCCTGCAGCAGTGCGCACCGTCACCTGTACTCAAACAGGTCGATGGGAGGCCTCGTCCGGTATTCGAAGGGATCGGTGGGAGACCACCGATCCCGGGGTTCGAACCAGCTCCTTCACGGCGTGCGCCTGGTGCGCTACCTCCGGGGTGGCTGCCTTCTGAGATACACTGGCACCCGGGTCGCAGAACACACGCCCCCGCAACCCCCTCCCCCTGTGCTAAGAGTAAGCCCGCGGTAGGGGTGCTCTGCTGGGCCATGAACCGGAGCATTGGTGCACCACTCCAGCCACGGTCACCCCAACCCCCCCACGCATCCCGCAGGGCGAAGCTCCGTGCGCATCAGGCTCGTCATGGGAATCCGGCGGGCCAGCGCCTGGACACGAAGTCGACACCCCTCTCCCCCCCCGCAAGAACAGAGCGGGGCCCCCACAACCGCACGCCCGCAACGCAGACCCCGACAGCCCACCTAGTGGACGGGCAGTCGGGGGAAGAGAAGCGCAAGACCCAGAACACCCCACGCAACGGTCGAAGACACCCCCCCGGGGACGCCCGGCCGCCGCCCCCACAACCCCAAGCCAAGTAGGGGGGAACCGGGACCGGACCGCCCCCCCCCAAGCACGCCAGACGGAGCACGGGACCGGGGCAGGACACGCGGAGGGGCACGGACCACATGGAACGGCCCTACCAGCGCCCAGTGCCGGGACCACGCGAAATGCGCGCGCCACACCACCCAGCGGGGAGCGGACACCGCGAGAGCGCGAGCGCACACACACGAAAAGGACACGCGGGGACCACCAGAAGGGCAACCGGACCGAGCGCGCGGAACGCACAGACCGCATGGAATGGCGTACCAGCGAGCGAGGATAAGGGACACCCGGACGGGACGGCCCGCCACACGCAGCGCGGAACACGCGGGGCGGGAAGGGGGAAGAAGGGGGGACACAACACCAGGTACCGGCCCGAACCCCCCCGAACCGGCCGCGAGCGCCGCGCACACACAGACGGGACACTGCACCCGCCAAGGCAGTAGTGGCGCACAGCGCCACGCCCCAACCCCTAGGCTAGGCAGCCTCCGCGCCAGCCCAAGGGGGTCCCACTGGCGACAAGCCAGTAGCACGGGCCCGGCGGCGCCGGTGCCCCGGGCGACCACGCATTAGGAGGGCGACGCAGTGGGTAAGCGCCCGCGGCCACGGCTGCGAATTGATGCACTGACCGGGGAGTGGCGAAACGGGGACGCCGGGGAAGGACGGGGCTCCGAGCTCTGTGAACCCGGGGGACTCCGCCACCAGGCAGGAGGTGCGTCTTGGAGGGCCCCCCACTAGGGCCCGGTGGGGAGGATATCACCTGGCCCGACCAGGTGGCCCCCCGGGGCCGAAAGGCGTCTAGTACCCGCAAAATCAAACCTCAAACCTCAAACCTCTTTCGTGATTTCCCAATCGGATTTATTTAAATTGTTTCGAATGATTTCACGTTGTGTCATTATGTGCGATGAATGCGCATTGAGATTCTATGTCTGCTCCATTTTTGTAGACCGGGTTTTCGTACTCTTCATATTCCACCATTGCGTTCACTGGACTTACAAGTGCTTCCCATATGTCGCTCCCAGAGGCTGGATATGGGTCCGAAGAGGGTTATGTGGGTTTGGAGATATCAGGGGCAGTGTCGGGCGTTACGACCCCTGGGGCATCAAGGCTACAGGCTTCGCAGTTACAACAAAGATCAACCACTATGCAGCGGTTACAGGAAGAGGATGCGCGTCTGCTACTGTGGCGGCATTCAGGGCTCTGTAATCCACCACTAGACGCCAAGCATCTATACTTGATTGGTCAGCAGGTGGGGGTTTTGGCACAGTAAATGGTGCTGAACACCACTCAGAACTCATGCAGCCCTCCAACCAACCGAATTCATAGAGATTGCGCTCAATAATCTTTCGCAGGGCATCTGCTCTGGTGCCGTGTAGATAGAATGGACGTTGTTTGTGCACCTTTGAGCCTTCGATTATGTCAATCTTGGCTTCCCCATTTTCACATCGAATTTGGGGGGTTTTCCACAACTTCCCACTCAGCACGTCATCTTGATAATCTTCGAACACTGCGTCCCTTCTTGCAGATATCTTGTCTCCGTCGACCTGATTCCCACATTTAATCACCGACATTATGTCCACCAATTTGCGAATTGTTGGTCGTGGTCTCATGTTCTTGGCCACTTCATTCCAAACTTCTTCGTCGCATTGCTGGCGGATGAAGCTCACCTGAGCTCGCTCCTCCGTGGGATCCCACCAATGAAAGGGGTCCACGAATGTCTTGAAGGGATGGTCGGACGAATTCAGCTTCATTCCTGTCAATTCAGGCGAGCTTCTTGGAGATTTGTCATCATTCTTGCTTGAAATCTTGACTTTTTTGGCTTGATTCTTGTCTGATGGGGACGAATTGTAATGGATGGAGGCATTCTCTTGAGGGACGCCGATTGTCCTTCCCTCCTTCCGCGACGATACGTCGGGATTCCGCTCTCAATCGTCTTCATCCACCTCAATTTCGTCGATTCTTGAGGAATTTGATATGACCCCTTCTGTTCCCATTTCACTGTCATCTTGCCAATAATCTCCCAGATTCCCGTCAACTAAGCACGCCAACGTGCTCCACGAACGCTGTGGCAAAGGCTTGCCATTGTCCTCACAATACAGCTTCACTCCCTTGTGAGGCAGCTCGACAATGTCGATTGAAATGTCCATAATGTCCTTGAACCACTCTTGTCTTGGCCAATTGGGGACAATTAAAATCGCCTTTGCGCCGGATTGCTTCAGCTTCTGCACCACACGAGGGAAAACGTCGAAGGGCGGATTGATTCAAAGAGGTTCAGACCAGTCCTCACTCCAGGCATCGTCGTAGAACTTCGGAAATCTTTTCTTCTTTTTGTTTGCAAAGGCATCTTGAGGACGAAAATTGTGGTTCCTTTCGAAATAATCCACCAGAATGTCCCGCGATTTGTCGACTACTCGATAGCAAACTGACTTCCACTTCTTGCAGTTCAATGATTCCACCTTTCCCTCGTCGAATTCTTCTTGATTCCGTGTCCATTCCTGCCCATCTTGCTGAAAATGCAGCTTATTTCTCTCCTTGAATTGGTGGATACTCTTGGTATATGGGTGCAGATAATACAGGTCAGACGGGTCGCTGGTCGACGGATCCTGGAGGAAGCATGTCCTGTGTCCCATGGGCGACACACGGTGAGCGTGAAGCCAAGGTTGACCCAAGAATAAATCATACTTTATACTGGCTTCATAGAACTTTCCAGGAAACCATTCCTCCTTGACCGTCTCTTCCACGCTCCACACAGATTGTTTCACCAATCTGACCGCCAATTCTGCTTCTCTGTCGCCACCGTCAAGGCGATGTCCGCTGACTCCCTCCAGCTGGACAGGTGTCGAGGACTTCTTCGTCTCATCCTCCTGCAGAAAGCCTTTCCTCACCAGATTGACCTCTGAACCATTGTCAATCAGACATCTGGCAAGTTTAACCTTACCATCCGTCGATCTGACCTGGATCCAGCAGACAAACTGGCGCTGCTTGCCTCGCCGGACAGCGCTGAGGACCCAGGCAGGGTACAGGAGGCCGGAGGAGCGCGCCAGCCGGTCCCAGCAGCGTCCATCCACCGCCCCAACTACCCTGATGGGTTTTGTCTCCTGCCACTCAACCCCAGTGTTGGGATTTGGCTCAAGTTGGCTTCCCTATTGCCATTCTTCTTCTTCGTTCGGCTGTACGTCCTGTACTTGTCCTTCGTCAACCCATTCTTCTCCTGCTTCGACAGCATTCACTCCTCTTCCACGTCCACGACCACCGAATGACTCTCCACCACCACTTTTCCTACCTCCTTGGCCTTTGTTGTTGGAGGTGTTGGAATTGGGGTTGGATTCGTTGGATCTGCCCTTGCCTCGACCTCCAGTATCCTTGTTGTTGCCGAAGGTCTTGTTCGCTGGCGTCTCCGCGTACAGGGGGTTGCCATTTACCTTGGAATCTTCTTGATTCCCGGACTTTCCCTGGCCTTTTCCACCTTTTTCACCAGATTTTCCGCCAGATTTTCCACCAGCATCGGTCCATCTTGAGCCACTTGGATCTCCGCCTTGCTGCGAGTAATCTTTTGGTGTCCAGTCTCTGTTCTTTCCTTTGGACTGCCCTTTACCCTTTCCCCGTCCATGCTGGTCAGCATCTCGTGCTCCATCCTGCTGGGGACTTTTGGGAGAATTTCCCTTTCCATCCATTTTGGACTGAATTGTCTTGAGATCTGAGGGCGTCCATCTGTGATCTGCGGTGGTGTGAGTCGCCGCTCGACCTTCTTTTCCAAGGGCAATGCACACAGAGCATCCCTTCTCACCAACGGCGTTGACCTTGCTTCCGAAGCCATGTGCATCCTGGGACTTCTGGCGTTCTAAGTTTGCATACTTTTCAAGTTGGTCCCAGATCTGCTCGACTCCATACGAGAAGATCCACGGTCGTACCTTCAAAACTGTTCCCTTATACTTCACTTTTCCATCAACCATGCTGCAGAAAAACTCCGACTGTTCAGAATCATGGAAACCAACTCTCCATCTGCCCTCACGAATAGTGATATCCTTCAATCCAGTAGCACTGATAGAGTGTGGCAACTCACGAACAGCCATTTTTCCCATAGTTTCCGGCAATCCTCGGACTTCAACCCAGTTGCCCAGGACTTTTTGGTCCGCCTGAGAGTCCCTGATCTTCTGCTTGGTCTCTGGCGTGAGCTTGCTCAGGAGGATCTTCTTCATTTCGCCTTCAGAAAGTCCTTCTCCAGAGTTCTCCGCCTCTTGCACCAAAAACTCCCAATCTTGCCTTGCTATTTGGATCTCTTCCAGAAATAATTTCTTGATCGCCCTGAAGTTTTCCAGATGGTTCCTGTAGCGATCTTCAGGAAGTCGAGAGCCTTTCTTCTTGAGACTTCGGTACAGCTCTTCATAAGTCAGGGGATCTCCTTGATTTTGTCTTTCCACATATAGATTATATGTACTTTCTCTGAGCTTGCCAGTCAAACAATCCATCAACCCAAGGATCCAGAGCTCCTTGTCCAGCTTCTCTGTCTGCAGCCACACCATGAACTGCCTCTCGAAGGACGCCCAGTAATTTGGGTGTCCTGAGATCTTCGGCTGCTTCATTTTTGATCCTCTCAGCCTCATGTGCAAAGGGTTCAGCAAGTGGTTCAGGTTGAAATTTGTGGCTGTGCCAACCGGATTGACGAACACTGGGTTGACTGCGGCGCCTCCCATTGCCTGTGCCTGCGCACTTGCGGCCGCCAGCAACGTCTGGTCCACAGTAGGCTGCACGAACGGCGTTGGTTGCGCTTGATGCAGTCTCATCTCCTTCAATTTCTTCTGCTTTTCTTTGATCTTGGCTTCGTTTTCCTTCTGCTGCCGGTCCTTCTTCTTCAAAGCCATTGATCGCTCCTTCACGGTGGTCCTTGCTTCTCCATCAATATCTCCGACAGTACCAACAGACAGTACAGACCTCTCCGACGAAGATTCTCCTCCTTCGGTACCCAGATTGAACCCAATAGGACTTCCAAATCCAGTAGGGGGGATACCGAAATTCCAGTAAAAGCCGTATGGTGGCCAGTAAAAGCTGGGGGTGCCGGAGAATGTGGAACGCCGTAAGGCGTGGATGTAGGTGCAGCTGAGGAGGTAGGTGCTGGGTGGCTTGCCATTGTAGGCGCTGGTCCAGTGAGGCCAGTAGTGCTCAGATTTTGTACCAGATCTGTAAGCTTCTCCAGCTTCTGCTCCATCTCCTTCCACTTGCTGTAATCATCCCTCTTTTTCTCCTTGGCGGCCTTCTTCAGCTCCTTCACCCTGTTTTCCAGCGACGAAATCTGGCGTCTACAGGAGCAGTCCTTGGCGCAATCACCACAGGACGGGCATCTTGTCCCTTTTCCTTTGCTTCTGACCCCGTCGACCCAAGTGTCAACACTGGAGGGGGAGCTGGGGAGTTTGGACAGTTGCTCCCTGGAGAGGTGAGAATGCGTCGAATCACACCTCATTTCGTCGACCTCGTCGTCGTTCCGACCCCAGGCACCCGACGGTCCAGCGTGCGGATGCACATTCTGGCGTCTCTCCTCGGCAATGATGGCCATCTGCACCATCACGGCGGCCTGGTGGTCGAACTGGTCCATCAGCTCCTCCCAATCCTCTTGCTCCTGCAATTGGGCGTCGAATCTCGACCGGCCGCTGTCCCTGAGGGACTGGCACGACGCCCTGAACCAGGCCCTCAGGCGGCCACGATAGCCCGCCTCCGCCAGCAGCCAATTCTGCCTGTGCAGGAATTCCTCATTCCAAATCTGCTGGAAGTGGTTTTCCCAGTAATCACCACTAATTCCAGTGTCAGACTGCTCTCCTTCGCTGCTGCTGTCTTCAATATCAGGCAAAGCGTGAGAGGAGGAACCAGATTCACTCGAGGAGGGAGATTCTCGACCGGGTTTGAGGTTGGGTGGGGCGTTCACACAGCAATCAGCACAAGTATCAACTCCAGGCCAATGTCTAGGGCCACGGTAAGGGCACTCTGAAGGATGATCCTCGGTTTGCTGGGGAGATGCCACGAAGGTAACCTCAGGGGGAACACGCAGTGACTCTCTACGAGTGATAGCCCCGCTAACGTCCGATGATCTCAGAGTGTCGGTGGAGATTCCAGAAGCAGAGTCGTGATTTCCTGTGCTACCATGTAACCGCTGCATAGTGGTTGATCTTTGTTGTAACTGCGAAGCCTGTAGCCTTGATGCCCCAGGGGTCGTAACGCCCGACACTGCCCCTGATATCTCCAAACCCACATAACCCTCTTCGGACCCATATCCAGCCTCTGGGAGCGACATATGCGAAGCACTTGTAAGTCCTTTGAACTCCATGGTGGAATATGAAGAGTACGAAAACCCGGCATACAAAAATGGAGCAGACATAGAATCTCAATGCGCATTCATCGCACATAATGACACAACGTGAAATCATTCGAAATAATTTAAATAAATCCGATTGGGAAATCACGAAAGACAAATGCGACTCGACGCGCGCTCACAGGCGACATCTGGCGGCGAACAGAAAACATGAAATGAAGCGGAAAATTTACTGCACTAATGTACATCTGAGAATCATTGAAATTCTGATCACATCAGTGTAGAATTGAGTGCTGTCACTGCTGCCGTTACACCTGAATGACCAGTCGGCCGCGGAGAGAGACATGGCGGAGCTGCGAGCGGAACAGGATTGGTACCGGCAGAATCCGGAGCTGGCCCTGGAGAAGCAGCAGCGAGTGGTGGACAGCCTCCTCCACCTGGTGGAGGACATGTCAGGACGCCTGAAAAGGCTAGAGGAGCTACAGCCCCTCACTTCGGGTCCGGAGCTCCCGGCAAAGCCAGCAGCGGCAGAGCTGGTGGAGCGGGTTAAGACCCTCCGGAGCGCCATGGATAAACCCATGGGCGGCCCGGCAGAGGCACCCTACGCGCCTCCGCGTGTTGACCCGGGTGCGCTGCTGTTTGTTCCCATGTTCAGCGAATCCACAATGCTCCGGGAACACACGGCACCAGCTGGGTCCATGCGGGAAGGGCACGTAACCACGGACCCGAGGAGCCTGACGGTATAGATGTCCCACGCCGCCCAGGATCTACCGCCAACCACGACTACCCATGCAGTTTATGCGGAACAGGAGATCCAGAGTCAGACCATGCAGGGGCGAACCATAGGAAGCGCCGACGGACATGGTCAAGGACACCCGGGCGGAAACCTGTGGGCGAAGGACCCCAATACGGGGATATGGACGGCCGATGGAGCAAGTCCTTCCCGCATTCCAAACCCCATGGGTTCAGGCCCGACTGGACCGCACTCCATGGAGGAGAGGGATGTACAGGGAGTGTACTCACACCCCCCGGCCACAGGTGGTATCCGTCTCGGTGGAGTGGTGGCTGGGGACGTCGGAGGCGCCATCAGGATTGACGACCTCAGGGGAATCAAAATCCCTTACTACGATGGCAACCCCTCCAACCTGGATGACTTCATCCTGGATTGGGATGACTTTGCCGAGGAGGTCGTCGGTGAGATGCCGGGAGCGCCGCGGGACAAGTGGGTATCCCGGACATTCCCACACCGGCTGGCGCAGGACCTGAAGGAGCAGCTGCGGGATCAGATCCGGGAAGGACTGATCCGTACAGAGCAGGCCTGCCTCCAGTGGTTGGAGGATGAGGAGCGGGTGGACGCTCCGAACCAGAAGCTGGAGGACTTGTGGTCCATCCCGCTGCAGCTGGACCGCGGTGAGTTGCGGGTCCGGGAGTGGAACCGGTACCTGCGGAAGTACCGACGGAGCCTCAAGCTGGTTGAGGACTGGAACGAGTCCAGCGAGATCCGTCACTTGCTGAAGGACGTCCTCCCCGGCCACTGGAAGAGGCGAGTGGAGGACGAGGAAAAGAAGCGAGCCAAGAAGCGGGTGGCGGTGAGGATCATGGCGGCGGAGGATACCCATGCGGGTATCATGGAGTTCTTCAGGAGGAACCTGGGCGAGCCCAACCGGATGTTGGGACTGAAGAACGCCGTGTACGTGGAGGTATTTGGAGACACCATGGGGCAAAGGTTGCTGCGCCTCAACAACGTGGAGTGGAGGCGCGGGGAGCCGCTGAGGATGCAGGTCATCTTCGCCCGCATGAGCCTGGACGAGATCGTGAAGTACATCACGGTGGAGTTGAAGCTCAATGCGAAGAACGAGGCCCACGTGCAGGATCGACATGGTCATGGACAACAAGGCCACCGAGAAGACCGCCATCATCGGGAGATCCAGGAGGACACAGCCAACTCCGCGGAGAATGGTAGTGGAAGTGGCCAAGACCACTGGACCTGGTCCCGGGAGGATCACGAGGAGGCCCATTTCTTCGCGTTTGTGGCGCACAACGTGAGAAACCATGGGCAGGATCGGTCCAGATGGAGCCGGGTGGGACCCAAGAAGGACAATAAGCCAAGGAGGATCGGGAACCCACCGCTCTCGTTCCGGGAGTACAGGTCTCAGCACGACGGGTGCTGGGTCTGTTATGGCAAGGGAAACAACCATGCACACGACCACCGTCAGTGCAAGGTGTATGAGGCAGACAAGAAGGCCTACTTCGCCGCCCACCCCAAGAAGAAGCCCAAGGAGCAGCGGATTTCTGATTGGAAGGCAAAGGGCGGAGACGGGGGAAAAGGCCAAGGCAAAGGCCAAGGAAAAGGCAGAGGAAGAGGCTATGGTGGTGGACCTGGCCAAGACCGACGAGTGAGGTCGATCGAGGAAGTTGCTGAGGACATGTTGAGGACGTTGGAGGAACTCAAAGCCCAGCAACGTGGTGGACAAAGTCCTGGCGTATCGCAGCCGGAAGGGGCTGCGGGAAGTCAAGTCTAGAGGAGCTCCCACGGGAGTGGGACCTCCGAGGTCTCTCTTCCGAAAATCAGTGGAATCCCAGGGAAAGCGAAGGCACATCGGGTGTCGAAGAAGGCTCCAGAAGAGCCAAAACCACTGAGTTTCGCCACTCCCAACCCCTGGAGCGCCCTGCCAAGGGAAGTTTATGTGGGCAAGGGACGTGGCAAGAAGGAAGGAGCGACCACGGAGAGCCCCGTGGACGGGCAGGACCAGCCCAAGATCTACACCATCCGTGACCATACCCTCGAAGTCCTGATGCACCCGGATGTGCTAGAGTTGCATGCCGTGAGAGTCGTCCATACTCCGCATGGCGACGAGCGGCAGTTGCACTTGAAGGTGCGTGTACGGTGCGGACAAGAGGAATTGGTGGTGGATGTTCTGGTGGATACGGGTGCCCAGGTGAGCCTGGTCCGGAGAGGGTTGTTCAAGGAGGAATCCCTGCCGCCGAGCCGTAGACCGGTGCGCCTGAAGGTGGCCAATGGAGAGATCATGGGTGGTGGTACCCATGAGGCCACTATCAGTATGGAATTCTGGGAGCATGAGCGCTTGAACCGCCCTGATTTGGCGAAGAGAAGCACTCTATACGGGAACTTCTATGTGGCCGACATTACAGATTGGGATATGATCATGGGGTATGACTTCATGGTGGCAAATGCCATTGGAGCCCTTCGCCATCGTGCAACGCTGGGCCGGGAGGATGATGAATGCCTCACATGGCTGTCCACGGACAATGCATGCGGATCATCCCAATGGAATGCTGAGGAAGAGGATCGGATCGTCCAAGCGGTGCAAGCTGTGGGTGCCAAGTCCAGAGGAGACCGTGGAGTTCAGCTCACGGAGTATAGAATGGCCCCGCAGGTGTATGCCAGGATGATCCAGATGCTGGGAGCCGAAGCGCCCGAGACGGATGTCTTCGCTTCCCGGGATGCCTCACTTTTGCGGGAGTGTAGGAGGCATTGGCATCGAGGAGACTCAGCCTGGCATAGGCATTGGGGTTTGAAGGAGTGGGGGCCCATGTATTGGCATGGCTCCCTGGATAACACCAGACGTATGGTGGAGAAGATCGTCGCGGATAGGGCGAAGGGGATCCTGGTCATAACCGGCATAGGATCCGCCCCATGTCCGCTGGAGGGTCTCAAGTCGACGCTGGACTCCATCACCCTGAACGAGATGTCATTCGGGCCAGAGGAGGAGTTGTTCATCGACGCCAAGGGTGTATCAATGCCCTCCCCGGGTCAAGCGTGGGGTACCAAGGCTTTCCTGGTGGATGGGGCGCAAGCCCAGCCCACGGGTGATGAAGCATTCATCCGTAGGGTGGAGGCGGTGCCCATGAAGGTCATGTTTGAGCCCAAGGAGGGGACGGATCAGCCAATCGATGGCATTGACGTCCTGTCCCACGCCGAGATCGACAACGTCGTCAACTACATGCGGATGGGGATGCACGACCGTGTGGCAGCCAAGAAGGGGCGGGCCATGGTCACATCTCCGCATTGGTGGGATGACAAGAGGTTGGTCACCGGCAAGTACGAGAAGGATAAGTTCGTGGCGAGGGTCATGGATCACATCGCGGACCAATATGATGGTCCGGTTGGGTCGGACCCGCCGACATTAGATTTTCCAAGAATGGGTGCTGAGAGCGACAAGAACCAGCCCGATGCCGCAAATTTTCGAAGATTATCGGTGGGAAGCATGCCCCACGACGATGAAGACGGCATATCGGACAAGGAGAAGTCGGATTCGGACCCTGAAGAGGCCTACACCGCAGTGCGGTCGGTTGTATCGATACCGAAGCAAGCGGCTGAAGAGGCCCAGGAGAACCCGAAGGTCGCCGGGCTGAAGGAGAGGCTGATCAATTCCTATCCGCGGCTATTCAGTGGCGTCGCCAACAAGAACCCTCCAGATCGTGGGAGATTTGGCACAGCGAGGATCAAGCTGAAGCCGAACCCCAAAATCTATCGTCATCGGGAGTACCAACTTCAGGGCGATCGGGCCGAGGCCATGAAGAAGTTGTTGGCCGAGTTCATTGAGCGAGGATGGATCGAACCCTCCGACAGTGAGTGGGCCAGCCCAGCCTTCATCGTGCCCAAAAAAGAGAAGGGCGAGTGGAGGTTGGTGGTGGATTACAGGGGTTTGAACGAGCAAACCGAGCACGACTCGTACTCGCTTCCCCTGATCGACTCCATCCTCCAAAAACAACAGAAAAAGCGGATCTTCACGGTGTTGGACCTGAAACACGGTTATAACCAGATGCCGCTACACCCAGACTCCAGGCCCTGCACAGCGATGTCGACGCCGCTGGGGCCCATGCAGTGGAAAGTGGTGCCTATGGGCGCCAAGAATGGCAACGCCGCTTTCCAGCGCATGATGGAGGACCTACTCGGTCCTGTCCGGGACTGTGCCGATCCCTTCGTGGATGACATCATCATCGGGTCCGGCACGGAGAACATGACTGAGGACGAGCTCATCGACGCGCATGAGAAGGATCTGCGCCGAGTGCTCAGCGAGTTGGACAAGCACAACATGGTGTGCAAGCCCACCAAAGCCTTACTCTTCGTGAAGGAAGTGGAGTTCGCGGGTCACGTGGTTGGTCACGGGCAACGCCGTCCCATGCCTGGGAAGCTGGCGTCCCTGCACCACTCGGAGAAGCCCCAGACCATCAGCGAACTTCGGTCCTTCATGGGGTTCTGCAATTACTATTCGGGCTATGTCCGGATGTATGCAGAACTCTCGGGGCCGCTGCACAAGATGCTGCAGGTGGGGAAGTTCGATGGCCGGAAGGGGAGCAAGAAGAAGCTTGCCTGGACCCCTGAGGACGAAGATGCGTTCAGCCGCCTGAAGGAGCGACTCCTGGGGCAGCTGGGGTTATTCCTGGTGGACCCGGACAAGGGATTCGTGCTACGGACGGACGCCTCGGACTATGCTGTAGGGGCAGTCCTCGAGCAGATCCGGGACGACGGGTCGCACGTACCCGTGGCGTTTTGGAGTCGAATCCTGGCCGAGGGCCAACGCCGCACCTGGACTGCGAGGGAGAAGGAGACGTACACCATTGTTTGTGCGCTCAGGAAGTGGTCTGGCAACATCGGATTGCAACCGGTGGTGGTTTGCACGGACCATCAGTCCTTGCAGAGCTGGCACAAGGAGCACGTCGACACCCCCTCGGGACCGGCGGCAAGGAGTGCCCGGTGGCACGAGACGTTCGCCAAGTTCGACCTCAGCGTCGTATACGTCGCGGGGAAGGACAACACTGTGGCAGATTGCCTCAGTCGATGGGCCTACCCCGCGGGCAAGGCGTGGATGGACATATCCAGCCATGGGGACGCCGAGGAGACCGAGGAGGCCAAGCGCATGATCGAGATGGAGAAGGCCATGGAGCAAGAGGGGGTCAAGTGCTTTGTGGTGATGGCAAACCGTACGGACCTGGCCAAGTTCCGGGGCGCCCGCGTCCAAGCTATTCGAGAGGAAACTCTCGAGCAATGGATGGTGGCGCCTGTAGAGCTAGTCAGGTCGGTGCTCACAGAGGACTGGTCGGATGACTATGCGGCATTCGACCACTGGAGCAAGTAGTGGAATGCCGTGAGCGCCCCGTCGGACAACGAATGGCCCGAGGGCTTGACCGAGGATGGGGACAAGTTGTTCCTCAAGGACAAGCTATTGGTCCCTGAAAACCGAATGGAGGAGCTCATTGACCACTGGCATAACGCCCAGCTCATGCATCCTGGTCGGGACAAGATGCAGCAGGACCTGGAGTGGCGCTTCAAGTTCCCACCGGGGTACTACGCCCTCCTGGACAAGTACTGCAGCGACTGTGCCGTGTGTTGGGCCACGAAGAGCCTCAACCACTCCACAGCGGGCAACCCGGTGTATACGGTTATACCGGAGGCCCCTATGCGGTCCGTGGCCATCGATGTGTTCGCCATGCCTGAGGTCACCGTGGACGGAGAGACCTACGACTGTGTCATCCTGGCTGTGGACAGGCACAGCGGGTATATCGTGGCAGTCCCGGGCAAGAAGTCCAAGAAGAAGGACAAGAAGGACAAGCATGGAGTGGGGCTGCAGGCCAAGACCGTCGCTAATGCCATGATCAGGGATTGGCTGACGATTTTCGATGTCCCAGCTGTCATCTGCAGCGATCCGGGCAGTCAATTCGTGAAGACGTGGTTCAAGACGATGTGCAAGCACATGGGGATTCGGCACGCCAAGACCGTGGCATACCACAGCCGGTCGAATGGCTGGGCTGAGGTGGCCGGGCGGCAGATGTTCGAGAAGTTCCGCCAGCTGCACATCGACGAACCGGGCCGGAATTGGTACCATTCGCTGTGGAGGGTACTCCAAGCGTACTGAAGCATTTTCGGCGGGGGTGATGTCCGTGCGTCCACAGAAAAATCGAAAATCCTTCAACCCATCACCCCAACCTGTCCAAGTACTACATGAAGTCTATTCCAAACTTCGATTCCATTGGAGTTGCGTAAATGGTCTTGGAATCCTTGCTCACCCCACGGGGAGCGTCCGCGGACACAATCTGGCGTCTATGGACAAAGAGATGGTATATGTAACAAAATAAATGCGCAGACATGTACAATGTATATGTATCACCTCTAAACTATAAAATAGCTTAGAAAAAGGGACGAAACGATGGTGGCGGCGTCGCCGCCATCAGAAAAACTGACGGCTACGAGTCGTCGCCATCAGGATCCCCACTGAGATCCTGCCCAAACTGGGCCAAACAGTGATTTTTGGGCGAAAAACAGTGAAATATAGTGTTTTTTTGAGCCAAAAACGCTCATTTCACGCGTCTCCCCCCAACGCGTCGCGTAGCCGACACGACGCGTTTCTGTACCAATTCAACCCACACATGAAAAGGCCCACTGTTGGGCCACACCATGGGCGTCTGGGCGATTCCTGGAATCGCCTCAGCATTTTTTGAAAAATGCGTGAACGTGCTTAACTTCGCAAAAATTGACCTTCGCGGAACGCCGCGAAAAAGGTCACGCTACAATCTTTTAGTTCTAAAAACGATAAAACAATAATAAAATTGCCTAAAATCTTTAGAAATCGAGAGTTAAATCCTCGATCTGGGGCTGCGTCGCGCAGGCGACGACTGTCGTCGCCAGCCCAAAAAAGACGTAAAATGACGATTTCTGGGGTATTTTACAGAAATCCCACAGAAATCAGGATGCCGTAGCATCCACAGGAAAATTCCTGATCTGGCCTGGCGAAGAGCGCCACAGGCTGGGCAGCGGGTATGGGTGAAGCACCGCATACCGCTTCACCCCCCTCCTTAGAAGCCTTGCCTATATCCAAAGGAAGGCAAGGCCAAGGAGGCGCTCTGACCCCTGCAGTGCCCTGGTTTCAACTCTGATTCAGCAGGACAGTGGGGGGGGGGGCTTCGTGAGTAATTTACATGCCACACACATGTAAAAAAAATTTTTTTTTTGATCTTGAAATATTCATAGGGCAATTGCCCCTCAGGCGACCACACTGGTCCCTGGCACTCCTCGTAGCCCCTGGTGACCAAAACAGGGGCGCTGCAGGGCCTTCCGCCCTGACTGATGGCGCTTAGGCGCACATATTGGCCCTTTTTCTCCATGGGCATGGAAATCAATAATTCAATAAATTCGGAAAAATTTATTTAGGGTCAAACCCAAGGCAACGACTTCCTCGCGCCTGAATTTAGGGCCATTTCCTGCCCAAGGCGACGAATTCCTCGTGCCTTTTAGGGTCGATTCCCAACCCAAGGTGACGAATGAAGGCACCTGATTTGGGAGATCTAGGGTCATTTCCTACCCAAGGCGCCCCACGCCTATTTAGGAAGGGACCTCCCGGAGGGTCAACCAACCCAAGGCGACGAATTAACGCGCCTGATTTGGTTACTGGTGGACGAGCAGCGCCTTCCGCGCAGCATGCTGTCGTCGCTTCAAGGATCAACCATTGTAGAAGTCCACGCCACTTGTCAAGCTGCTGCAGGGTCCAGAATTCCTCAAGACCTCTGCTGGGATCGTCGTCGTCACCGCAGGAGCTCCTGGCGCTGATCTCAGGGCTGTTGTCGTCGCTGCTGTTGCCTTGGGGGCCAGTCTTGGCCCAGGCGTCCCTTCTTGCACTGTATTTCCACCAGTGCAATACCTTAGGCTGCAGTCTGTTGCGCTGCGGGAGTTGTCGAAAACCAGGCAGCAGGGCAGGACCTCGACGTTGTGGGAGCTCATCGACAGGTCCGCCAGTGAACCACGCGGACAGCGGTAAGACCATTTTGAAGCATTTTCGGCGGGGGTGATGTCCGTGCGTCCACAGAAAAATCGAAAATCCTTCAACCCATCACCCCAACCTCTCCAAGTACTACATGAAGTCTATTCCAAACTTCGATTCCATTGGAGTTGCGTAAATGGTCTTGGAATCCTTGCTCACCCCACGGGGAGCGTCCGCGGACACAATCTGGCGTCTATGGACAAAGAGATGGTATATGTAACAAAATAAATGCGTTGACATGTACAATGTATATGTATCACCTCTAAACTATAAAATAGCTTAGAAAAAGGGACGAAACGATGGTGGCGGCGTCGCCGCCATCAGAAAAACTGACGGCTACGAGTCGTTGCCATCAGGATCTCCACTGAGATCCTGCCCATACTGGGCCAAACAGTGATTTTTTGGGCGAAAAACAGTGAAATATAGTGTTTTTTTGAGCCAAAAACGCTCATTTCACGCGTCTCCCCCCAACGCGTCGCGTAGCCGACACGACGCGTTTCTGTACCAATTCAACCCACACATGAAAAGGCCCACTGTTGGGCCACACCATGGGCGTCTGGGCGATTCCTGGAATCGCCTCAGCATTTTTTGAAAAATGCGTGAACGTGCTTAACTTTGCAAAAATTGACCTTCGCGGAACGCCGCGAAAAAGGTCACGCTACAATCTTTTAGTTCTAAAAACGATAAAACGATAATAAAATTGCCTAAAATCTTTAGAAATCGAGAGTTAAATCCTCGATCTGGGGCTGCGTCGCGCAGGCGACGACTGTCGTCGCCAGCCCCAAAAAGACGTAAAATGACGATTTCTGGGGTATTTTACAGAAATCCCACAGAAATCAGGATGCCGTAGCATCCACAGGAAAATTCCTGATCTGGCCTGGCGAAGAGCGCCACAGGCTGGGCAGCGGGTATGGGTGAAGCACACCATACCGCTTCAGTACCACGACCTTCCGGGGCCCACTGGACTGTCGCCCCATCGCATCCTGTTCCTACGGGATGGAGTGTCACGCACTCTCCCGTGGTTGAACCATGGCAAAGTGGCCCGGGATGCGAACGCCATGATGGCTGAGGCGGACGACACGGCGGCCAAGGTGTGCAAGGCACTTCAGGATGAGCATGACAAGAGGGCCAAGTACTTCAAGCAGGGAAAAGTCCAGAAGTGTGCTCTACAAGACACCGTGTGGGTGGAGCGGCACCACAAGGATGTCCTGTCCAGGCATCGGCAGGCGTCTTGGTATGTGCCGGGGGTAATCGTGCGGAAGGTCGGGCAGGATGTGTATGCGGTTCGTGTGGGGGATAACAAGATCCTGGACCGCGACCATACCCAGCTTCGTCCCCGAGCACCAGACCCCAGCGGACGTTCCGTCACCTTCGAGTTCACGGCCGGCGATGTGGACTCGGACGACGAGGGTGAGGACGACGACTTCACCGCCGAGAGGATCCTGGCGGACAAGCCGGACCCGGGGACGCCTGGGGGGAGGCTTTATAAAGTCCGTTTGAAGGGATTCCCCGCATCCAGGGATTCGTGGGAGCCTCCGAGCAGCTTTGTGCCGAGGTACACCACGGTCTGGATGGACTATCTGAAGAAAAAGAACATTTCTTTGGATGTCAAGGACGTGTTGGTCCATTTGGTGGCTGCTGTAGCACCGTAATGGATCCCCCTTGGCATTTTGTTTGTTTCTGTGCTTGGGGAGACGGGTGAGGGCGTTCATCCGGGGATCTTTCGGCCTTGATTGGCCATATACCCCCTTCACTCGATCTCCACATATATATTTCATTGTGGTATACTTGTTTAGGTCGACCGACGACGTTTTTCTATCTTTGATCCCCTTGATCCATGTTGTAGATCAACAGGAGACCGGATATGGCGTAGGGCACCGATTATCAGTGTCCTCACCCCTCCCTTGGGGCATGAGGGACGCCTACGACGCGTGTGGGGCCTCCATGTGTCCTTGGGACATGGGGGAGGGGGTTTGGAGCCCATTGGGGTCCTCCCGTCCTCTCTTCAATGACTTCCGAGCGGTAACAACGCTCTGAGAAGGGGGGTGAAGCCGGTTCGGACCCCCGTGGCCATCTTTGGGTCACTTGGGGTGTGTATCTATGTGCCGGCAAGCCGTAATTGGCTGATATCATACTCTCCCATCCACCTGACCTAACCCGATGTGATAGTGTGGTAGGTTTGGCCATTCCGGCTGTGAGCGGCCACATTCAGTACCGAGGCGCCGCCAGCGGAGATTTATATATCAGAATATCAGGAATCAACAGGGTTTTTTTATCATAATAGTTCCGTAATTTTTCAGCCTTCTGTTCTGATTGTCAATGTATCGGCGACGAATGGTTAACTGTTATTTACAGATATTTTGGCGGAAACCCTGATGAAGGGTCAGATTTCATCAGTAAAGGGTTCGTTGCTTCCGCATTTTTCATATTATACACTCGCAAAATTAATCCGATTTTTTCACACCTTCAGAATCGGATTTTCGACTTCGACATCGCCGCACTTGATATGATGAATCTCGAGTGGTCATACATTTTATCCCCGATCACGAATCAACCTTCCTTTTGTTGTGCCCTTCATTTCGCTTGGTGTTATAATCGAAACCAAAGTGATTCGTGAGACCACTTTGGAGAATCATATCTCCGGCTCACGGCGGGGAATATCAATTTTGAGAATTGGGTTGGAATTGCCTTGGTCTCAACTTAATTTAGGAAGCATCAAACGCCTTTGGTGTGTACACATGCCCGGTAAAGCAAGGGATAATGGTCAAGAGGGTAGAAAGTGATATATAACTCTTGGACCGTGCAACCGAATATTTTATTGCGACTTTTGAGTGTACCGCATGAGTTTTGGGGTTGCATAGCAACTTTCCTTGGGTTCCTACGTATTTTTAACGTGAAGTTATGTCCATGGAGGGACATGGTATATCATGGTGGGAGCCACTTTTTGAGGGTATGTGTTATATGCATGGTATGTGCTTCGATATGCTCACGCCCATGTTATATATCTCCGTTTGTAGGAAGATATATGGAGTCATACGTGGCAAGGGCTTCGCCCATGTCCCAATGATGAACTCCATAGCGCTAGACTAAGTCTACTGCTCATATAGTGCATGTCGGAGGGCTTACGGAGCGACCCACAAGCGCCAATATCAATTTTCCCATTTTCGTGGTGCGTGTTGGGAGGAGGTCCGAAGGTGTCCCTATGCGTTCATGTGGGGATCCAAGTGGGGGGATTGTTCGCAAATGGTCCCAAGCAGGTGTGTTTTGAATCATAGGTTGATACCATGGGTGAGCGAAGTTATATACTATTGTAATTATCTTGAATTTGGCATTATTTGCATGTTTTGACCTCATTTTATGCTCATTTTTGTATTTTATGTGCTCAACTGGTCGGCTAACAGTAAAGTGCCTAGAGATCTGTGAACTATGGTATGTTGCTTGCATGTTGGCATATGCTTCGGTGTTGTACCTCACCATATGCCGGATCATATGGTCACTTTGGCGTGGCACACGAGGCGTCACAAGATTAGGTCTCAAATTCATGAGTTTACTTGTGAAGCATGTCATGTACATAACCGGAGGGGTTTCGGAGCCAATGATGGGATATTCTTGGGCATGGACCTTTGGTCTATATCACCCTTGTATATTACTTTCCGGTTTGACACATGCATGGAGCATTTGGGTATTTGCCGTATGCATTTTTGACTATATAATTGAATATTGGGCACTATGGTTTGTTTTGCCTGATTTTGTTAGGTTGTGAGGTCATCTTGATGGGGCAGTTCTCCAAGCCCATTCGACTCCAAGTCCAACCCAGGTTATGTCAGGGTAGGGCATGGTCCTGAGCGCCACTCTAGGCCATGACCCGCCACATCCCCTATTGGGCTAGGATTTAGAGGCTTGGGAGTGAACACATTTTTGGGGTTTGTGTAGTGACTTTTGACACATGGCATTTAGACATCTTATTGGACTGGGTTCAGGGCAGCATGTTGGTGAGTCAAGGGAAGGTCTTGAGTCCAGGGAATGAGGGGTCTATGGCTGTGATTGTGTACATTTCCATCTTTCCCCAACTTTGCTTTATTTGTGTTCATATGCCACTTTCAGGGCTTTCTTCCTTGGTGCAATTCTTGTACATGCCCGCCACCGTGAGACAACCGGTGTGCTGAACGGAAGCCCGCAGCGTGTATTGGATTGTGGATTGGGTTATTGCTGTATTTGTGGGATCAGGTTGCTGTTCAGGGTTGAAGGAGGATTTTATTTTCTATATTTTTGGATTTTGGACCCTGGAATTTGAGGAATGCAATCGCTGATCCGGAGCAAGTCAGCAGGGGTAACAGGCGGAAGGGGAACAGCGGGGGCCGGTCCTGGTACGGACCTTCTTTACCATACAGAAATATAGAGATAGAAACCCTGAAACACCTACCAACTCACCATGGAAGGTTGCACCCTTAACTATAAAAAATATTGACGCGTTCCCGTGGCAGGCCTGGCCAAGGGACGCTGCGGTGACACGCACAAGCAAGCAGGCAGGCAAAGCACTGCGCTCACAGGGGCATCAATACGCTCGTGTCATGTGACAAAGTGTTTCAGGATCCTTGCCACTCTGAAACAAGGGAACAAAAGTATGTACAGCAACACATCAGGATATGTACACATGGGGTTAAGACTGGACTGGGGTAAGGGCACTGCAGGACAATAGACACTCAGTCCCAACTCGTATCCCAATCCCAGGTCCGACCCTCTCAGTGGCTGGTGGGGGCGGGGGCTGAAACACAACCCATGCCCTGCTCAGTCCGGACCCTGAAACCCTGCCAAAAGGGGGGTGTCGCGCCCAGCCACAGGCGAGTCCCTGGGACCCAAGTGGCTCCAAGGCTAACCGACAGTGGCTCCCCGTGCTCCCTTCACGGCGAGTCCCAACTTCGCTCTGAGCCAGAGATATGGCCCCGCCATTATCCCCTAGGAGTTGGTAGCTAAAAATGGGCTGTTTCAGCCCAAACTGATATTAGCTCAAAAATCTCCAAAATTGACCCCTCGTCCGGACCTGCCAGAGGTAGGGACGAGGCAACCGACCCTATGCCCTTCGAGTATGAACTCCCTGAAGCCCTCACCCAACCTGGTTCCCTCTGAGGTCCCGGCATCAGGGCACCACGGGTTCGTCAAGTGGGGTCATGATTGCCAAAATGGCAAACTTGGCCGTCTCGGGCGACCGTCCAGGGTAGGAAACCTTGGCGATTTTGTCGCGCCAAGCCTCGATTCACGACCCTTGATATCTCCTCTGGTCCCATGCCCTGGGTTATCGCTTGCTGTCACGCTGGCTACTTACTGTTCACCGAGGGGATGAACACGCGGATGGGGCAGAAAGCAGCATGCGGTGCAAACGGGGGGATCATGGATCGCACCAAAAGTTGAATAACTCCAGATGAGCCGAAGGAGCAAATACGAAACTCAATGGCGTTCAAACCTTGGTCATAAGCTAAAATAATCGCCCTTCGTTCATGGCTAGATCCCGTGCCCCATGGAGATATGGTAATTCCAATATGGCCTACAATGGCAAAAACAGCGAAATTTGGCCAAAATGGCCCGCACTCATGATTCCATATCTCCATGTCCACAGCGTGGATCCTTTCAACCAAAGATGCTATGGACACATGGGACTTAGGTCCGAATATATGCCACTTGCCAACCCTCATGGTCGCCTCTAGCTATTTTCCCCATTGGGAGGAAAGTGATACACAAATGGGGCAGAATGGCAACATACCCCAAATTGGGTGACCCACAACTCTCCCATCGAGAGGAGAGGCCACATGGGGAAATACCCCATTCGATGCGGGTTTATGTGCCCTCTCCGAATTGCCCTTACCCTTGGTCAAGTGGCGCACGCAACCTCGGGGGCGAAATCAGGGGGAGATGGGGTTTGTGGCCATTCCGGGCAAAACGGCCAAAATTCATCCAAAAGTGGTCCCTCCAAATATCGTATCTCCGTATCGCAAGAGAAAGGAGCCTCGGGCTTTTGCATGGATGCAAACCGAAGCTTTGCTTCCCTTTTGCAACAAGGGTTGAGGTTCAAAGCATAATGGAAACCATTTTTAACACCTCAATCCTTGAAGCACACTATTTATGGGAAAAAATGCATATATCGGCGCTATTGGCATGAACATATCTTTGGGACCTTGAGGAGCAAAAATATGAGTAAACACTTTTGGAGTAGGCCCATAGTAGGTGCTTTGAAATATGCACACTATGGTTAGATTGTCTCCGCCCACTCGTGTCATTAGTGCTTGCATATGAGCGCGTGTGCAAAGAGGCAATATGGCACGCGTGATCACAAGGTGAAATTATATAAAATAGAAGACAAGGTTGTAAAAATCAACCAAGCCATCCACGATGTTATTCGTGGTCTCCACTTTACATATTGCCTTGGTTCGAGGCTCAACTCCCCATAGGCTTCGAGTACGAGCCTCGGGGGTTGGGCCATTTTGGCCTAATTTTCGACCAGAACTTGCCCTCTTTCGAAGATAGAGTTTTGGTACGCATTGAATTGCGTGGAGCCATCGTTGAGTTGGCTCGAAAAACGAAAATAGCCTCGGGCATTTGGTCTTGTGAGCATTGTGTTCGGTTATTAACATTCATGCTCACAAGGCCACAAAGTTAGCGTTTGCGCACGCAAACGACTTGGGTTTGCAAGACCCATAGGCTGCCCAAAACATCGCCATTGCCCGCTTCCCTATACAAAATCATATGCCCACGTGAAAGGGGCATGGATGAAAGGCATAGGGGGGGAATATAGGGTTCCGTCCGAACTCATGGTCCTTGAGAACCATGAGTTCGAGCGATCGACGGAAAAGCTTGCGCGCTGATTTTCTCGAAGACGCAACGGCAAAAAATTCTGCTGAACACACCAGATGAAAGTACATTAAATACCCTCTAGATTCAGCTCTTAAGTTCTCTTAGAACCTCACAGGTACTCGAGAAAATTTCATCACAAAACTCGCCACAGAGAAGCGACGAAGGCGCGCGAACAGGCGACATCAGGCGGCGATTTCACGACAATTAGAAATCGCGGTAGAAATCGGGTATTTCACCGATTTCTTACCGAAAATCGATCAAGACAATAAAATTACGGTAATTCTACATCGATTTATTGGTTAGAAATCGGATTCCAGATTTCGCGGGTTAGAGAACAGGGATATGCCGCTGACAGCCAGTGTCAACGGCTTCCGCACGGGTGTGACGGCTCACAAGCCTCCGGGCCATGGGCCATAGGTTCTGGGTACCGCTTCACCCCCCTCCTTGGAGCAAACCCTGTGGGGGGCTCGATAACACCCAAGCATGGCAGCGGGTACCCAGGACCATCCCCTGAAGGGGGGGGGGTGTCACATCCTCACTTCAGGCTGATTTGCGGGTTAGGCTGCCCAAATCTTACAGTAAGACAGGTAAGCTGGTGTAGCTGTTTGTAACTGCAAGTATAGTATCAAGTATCAATTCCCGGGTCCTGGCGGCGATTGTTCGGCATCCAAAGGACCCGTTAACCCATACCAGGCGCACCGGGTGCCGGCTGCGACGGTCACTACCACAGTGGCACTGGCATACACGGCCAACATAGGCATCACACGACGACCGAGGTGGTCCCGCAGGTCGAAAGCGACCACAAAGATCAATCAGGCTACCCCAGGCTTCCCAAGGCCGCAGGCTGGGGGAGCGTCCCCACGGGTCCTTCCTTGGGCGCACCATGTCCATATCCACGACGCGAGTCCAGAGTGGTACAGCCGAACGAGCTCCTCCATAAGGGATCGGGCATCAAGGCCGTCTTTTCCCTCGCCCCATTACCACGAAGGCCATGCATGAGGGAGTCCTCATGCAGTCTGGGCGGAGGCGTCGACTCCTCAAACCACCAGTTTCCCAGGCAGACTGACCGAGGTCAGGACACCGGAGGTCGCCACCCGACTGCAAGTGCGTCTGCGAGTCGGTAGGCTCACACTGGGACTGACAGTGGCGGACCGCTGGGAGTATAGTCAGGCAACTGGGCTTCCCGCCTGGCGCCATCAGGATCTCAGCACATCACAGCCACTAGGGCACACGGTATCACGGGCACTCAAACAGAAGAATCTGTACTTAGGTATTGGTCCAGGCTGGACCTTATGTAAAAGCATGTAAACGGCGACTCAAGGCGCCTTCGTATTCCGATTCGCATCCCTCCGGGGGGGAAAAACAGTCAACCGCGGTGATGGACTGACAACACTTAACATACAGGTGCACATATCCCTGGGGGCCAGAAGGACAAGCAAAAAGCGGGGTAATAGGTGTGTAAACACACTCTGGATAGAGCACCAAACCACGCCCCGGTTAGGATAAGGCATATGCAGGAGGGTGGACAGGAAAACGCCTGAGTTCAGGCCATATATAATCTGCAGACACACGTAGACTGGTCTGGATCCCGCAAGTGCCATGGGACCAGACCACACACCAAAAAAATCGCAATGCCGATGACAGCGGCATCCGTTGCGCAACGTCGTATGGGCTTCAAGGCCCCAGGAGCTCAGGAAATATGAAGGTCAGTCGCCCTGCCCGGTTTCCCAAGGATTCAGCAGGCGGGGAGTGACGAATACAAGTAGAAGAGAGGGGCCATCCTCCTCTGGATTCAGCAGGGGGGGGTATATGGCCATTCTGATGGCAGGTCACCGGAAGATGGAAGAGAGCAAGCAAGTGAGGGACGATCCGTCGACCAAACAAGCGCTCAAAACGCATCAGGGCAGAGCCGAGGGCGATGATCAGGCGCCCCTGGCTGCAATCGCCCGGGTGAGTGCTGCCGAGTCCGAGACATGGATCTTGGTCTTGTGGTTGCGGATGTAGTCCATGAAGGGGGTATTGATCCGCGGCACGAACGGGGAGACGGGTTCCCAGGTGTCGTGGGACGGCCCATAGCCTCGCCAACGAACCTTGAACTCCAGGCCTCCGGGTGCCGAGGCGTTCGGACGCTGGGCCAGGATTTTCTCGACGGTATAGTCGTCCTGCTCAGCATAGTCGTCGTCCGAATCAGCCTCATGTGCGGCATAGTCCAGGGACACATGTTGGCCACGGAGGTCGGGTTCCCGCACACGGAGTTGACTCTCGTGGCGCTCCCGGAACTGTCCGTGACCCACCTTGATGCGATAGGTGTCCTCACCAAACCTGCGGACCACCTCTGCAGGTGTGAACCAGGTTTTGGTGCGGTGAGTCCCAATAGGGCGGGGTCTGATCACCAACACCGGGTCTCCCACCCTGAACTTCTGCGCTGTGGAGCTCGGGGCGGACTTCTGACGCTCAGCATGCTCCTTCTCGAGCTGCTGGGGGATGTCCCGCGCCGTCGCCTCTTGCCGCGCGAAGAATTCCTTGGCGTCCATAGCCATACCATCACCGGACAAGGGAAGTCCCCGACCCAGGGGGTCCCTGCCGAACAGAACCTGGTGAGGGGACAAACCACCCGGAGTGGGGGTGTCATGATGGGCCTTCAGAGCGGGCCACATCTCCTCAAACCAGTTCCGACGTGGATTGGTGATGTGAATCTTGCGCAGCTTCTCCAACAGCTGCCGTCCAGCCACTTCAGCCCGGCCGTTAGACCGGCTGAGATAGGCGACGCTCTTGGCGTGACGTATTCCCATGAGGGAACACATGGCCTTGAACCAGCCACCAGTAGACTGGGGCCTTCGGTCACTGCAAATGGTGCGGGGGATGTCAAAGACGGTCAGCCAATGACGGATCATCATGACTGCCACTTCCGTGGCAAGCAACCCCTTTTTGCGTGCCGGAACGGCTACTACGTAGCCACTGTGGCGATCCACACAAAGAACCACACAGTCAAAGGTCTCCTTGCCAATGTGCACTTCGGGCATGGAGAAGACGTCCATGGCCACGCTCTCCATGGGCTGGTCAGGCACCGGAGTCCATTGGGCTTCCCCCTTGACGTTCCGGTTATCGGGATTGCAGGCCTGAGAGAGCGAGCAACCCTTCCTGACCTTTTTGATGGCGGTGTAGAGACCGATCTGGTCGATCTCGAACCGGCGCTGCATGTCAAGGGCTTGCCTCTTGACCCCTGGGTGCAGCATGTGGTGGTGCCAAGCTTCACATAGCTTGAGCACTCCGGACTCTGGTACTAGCAGCTTACCGGTCCGGTAGAGCTTGCCATCTTCCTCAGTCAGCCCCTTCCGCCACTTCTGCCCGTCATCAGGGTCGGTCACAGCCCTATACTCGGCCGCAAAGTCCTCAGACTTAGCGTAGTCGTCGGTCCAGTCGTCCTGGAGGCAAGACTCAGGGAAGAGGTGCTTGTCGGACTCAGCTCCATCAGGGGCGAGTACTCGGACCTCTCTGCCCATCCTCGTTCCGAGGGGGGCATCCGCAGCCATGACGACGAAGCATTTAACACCCTCCTCCTCCATCAGGCGCTCCATTTCAATGATCCTCTTGGCTTCAGCGGTGTCAGCCTCATCGCCACGGGCAGAGACATCCGTCATGCCCTTGCTGGCGGGATAGGCCCACCTGCTGAGACAGTCCGCCACGGTGTTGTCCTTGCCAGGAACATACACAACCGTGAGCTCGAACTTGGCCAAGGTCTCATGCCATCTTGCCCGTCGGGAGGCGGGACCAGAGGGGGTGTCCACGTGCTCCTTGTGCCACGACTGCAGACTCTGATGATCGGTGCAGACGGTGACGGGATGGAGGGCTATGTACCCAGCCCATTTCCTGAGAGCCATGACGATGGCATACGCCTCCTTTTCTCGGGGCGTCCACGCCCGTCTCTGGCCTTCCACCAGGACTCGGCTCCAGAAGGCCACGGGCACGTGCCTCCCATCGTCAAGCACGCGTTCCAACACAGCGCCAACGGCGTAGTCGGAAGCGTCGGTGCGCAGGACGAACCCTCGGTCGGGATCCACGAGGTGCAGACCCACTGCGGATAGCAGCGCCTGCTCCATCCCCTCAAAGGCACGGCCGGACTCAGCAGTCCAGACCAGAGCCTTCTTGGACCCCTTCTTGGTCTCCTCTCGGTTGCCCTTGAGCATGGTCGTCATGGGGGCTGCATACTCGGCATACATCTTGATATACCCCGAGTAGTAGTTGCAGAACCCCAAGTACGCCCGTAGCTCAGAGACCGTTTCGGGCTTTTCCCAGTGCTCGATCACAGCCACCTTGCCAGGTATGGGCTTTCGCTGCCCGTTCCCAACTACGTGGCCAGCGAAGACCAGCTCGCTTACCGCAATGGTGGCCTTGTCACTGCTGCCCGTGAGTTTGTGCCGAACCAGAAGGTCCAGCACTCGAGTGACGTCCCTCTCATGTGCCTCCAGGAGCTCCTCGTAGCTCATACTGGGGTCCCCGGACGCGATGATCACGTCGTCCACGAAGGGGTCCGCACAGTCACGCACCGGCTCAAGCAGGTTCTCCAGCATCCGCTGAAAAGCCGCATTGCCGTTGGTAACGCCTATGGGCATCACCTTCCACTGGAGAGGTCCAAGTGGGGTGCTCATGGCTGTGCAGGCACGGGACTCCTCGGCGAGAGGCATCTGATGATAACCATGTTTCAGGTCAATCACCGTGAAGATCCTCCGCCGGTGTTGTCCTTGCAGCATGTCCTCAATGAGGGGCAGCGTATAGCTGTCATGCTGCGTTTGGGCGTTCAGGCCGCGGTAGTCGACCACGAGCCGCCACTCACCGGCCACCTTCTTGGGGACGACGAGGCACGGAGAGGCCCATTCGGAGTGGCACGGCTCCAGCCAGCCTCTCTTGATGAAGTCACGGAGCATCTTCTCCATGGCCTCCTTCCTCTCGTTCCTCAGGGCAAACTCCCGGTGCCGATACACACGGGGGTCCTGCTTCAGTAGTATCTTGGCCTCGCCATACGGTCCACGTACCGGTGGGGGAAACACAGGTTTTCCGCTGAAGAAGGTATCACCATACTTCTGCTTCAGCCTGGCCCTCAATGCCTGGATCTTGGGGCAGTCATTGGACTCCGCCTTGGCTTTTCCGGGCACCTGGACCACTTAGCTTACTTGAGGGGTAGCGACCCCACTCGGCTTCGGCTCAGGTGGTCTTCCCAGGTGGCCCAAAGGGCCATCTCTGGTCTTGCCTCGGAAGAGATCGCCGTAGGTGGATGGGTTACCGCCGATTGGCTCGTCCTGGCTGGACATGTGGTCCAGCACCCTCTGCACGAAGGTGTTCCAATCATAGGAACCAGAGACGATCGAGTCCACCTCCCACCAGGCTTTGTCCTGGCCCTTGCCCTCACGCTGGCTTCCCCAGTCGTGAAAGGGCTGATCCATATACCCCTGAACCAGATCCAACTCCTCTTCTGTGAGGGGGTCTTCCGATTCTCGGATGTCAACGGGGTGTAAGGCATTCGGCGGAGGTAACCCAAAACTCTTGCGATTTCTCCAAAACCCGTTCTCCTTGTTTTCTCAAACTCTTGTAACCTCTTTTTCAAACTCTCAAAACCTTTGACGTTTCTTCCCCTTAGTGGTTGCTGCTTTTCCTTGCTTGTTCTGCACTCCGTGGATCCTGCTTGTTCTGCACTCCTTGTATTTTGCGCTGTGCATGCACTGATCTACAAATCCCGCACCCAAACCTTGCACCTTCATAAGCACCAAGCAGTTTTGATCTCCATTGCCGTTGTTCAGCACGGAGTCCCTTGCTTGCCTGAGCGGTCACTGCCGGCGCCACGAGCGTGGGCAGTTTGGGGACTCTGACACCCCTCCATGCAACATATCTACAACAACCAAAAGAATGCCAAGCACAGAATTAATAATAAATAAACAACCACAAAATAACGTAACACAGAGCTTCTCTCTTTATTTCTCTGTTCTGATTCCACGCTGGCATTTGCGCGATGCGCGATGCGCGACGCGCAACGCGCGATCGCGGTAGGGCTCCCGCAGCCCTGTCCTAGTTGCCCCTGCTGCCCATTACACTCCCCTCCTAAGACCTGACAGGACAATGAGGGTCTGATACAAAGGCAAATACCAATATATGGGCAGCAGGGGCAACACAACGTATTGCCATACTGCATCTCCGGGGAGGGGGCCTGCAGCGGTGGGGGACCCAGTACAACAGGATCACCCCACATACAGCTTCCTTGACAGAAAATGGCCCCCTTCCCTGACGGGAGCATAACTGGGGGGTGAGGGATCCGCCAACGCTGCACGGCTGCCCAACAGTCGCAGCCCATGCCAAGCATGGTGGCCCCTCCTGTGCAAAGGGGGAGGCGCGGCACTCCTGCGGGCTGTCCTCAGCCCTTGCCTGACCCCCAAGGATAAATATACAGGCGTTCTGCCTGAACTTGCAGAGGCATGCCACACCCCAACTACACCCGACGCTGACCAACACTGCCTGACATGGACACATGCAACGTCAGTGGATAGCTGCTCTCAGCTGCCGAACAGCGACACACAACCCCAACAGACACCCACACAGCTCGTACAATACCCGCCCCCGCCAGACCTTGTGCCATACACGATGAACCACCCACAATGTGACCCACCACGCACTTTCACTGAAACAAATATAAAATAATAAGATCCGAAACTTAAAATTTACTCGGCGACTGAGATCGCCTTAGTCGCCGTTCGTCACTGCCGACTTCCAGATCGCCAACGGGCAGCAGCTCTTAGGACCCCAGAGTTCACTTCTCCTCCTCCCATGCTGGATGAGGCTCCTTCGTTCCTTCGAACTTCACTTCTCCACTCAACCTTGGATGTGGCTCCATCCTCGGCTGCCCGCGAAGAACTGCTCCTTGGCTGAGCGCTCCTTCGTTGAACGCTCCTTCGCTCTGCGCTGAGCGCTCCTTCGCTCCTGCGCTGAGCGCTCCTTCGCTCCTGCGCTGAGCGCTCCTTCGTCGCGCTCCTTCGCTCCTGCGCTGAGCGCTCCTTCGTTGCGCTCCTTCGCTGCTGCGCTGAGCGCTCCTTCGTCAGGCGCTCCTTCGCTGCTGCGCTGAGCGCTCCTTCGTTGCGCTCCGTTGCTCCTGCGCTGAGCGCTTGTTCGCTCCTTCGGGGCTCTCGTACTTAGCTGAGAGTTTTGTAAGGCATTCGGCGGAGGTAACCCAAAACTCTTGCGATTTCTCCAAAACCCGTTCTCCTTGTTTTCTCAAACTCTTGTAACCTCTTTTTCAAACTCTCAAAACCTTTGACGTTTCTTCCCCTTAGTGGTTGCTGCTTTTCCTTGCTTGTTCTGCACTCCGTGGATCCTGCTTGTTCTGCACTCCTTGTATTTTGCGCTGTGCATGCACTGATCTACAAATCCCGCACGCAAACCTTGCACCTTCATAAGCACCAAGCAGTTTTGATCTCCATTGTCGTTGTTCAGCACGGAGTCCCTTGCTTACCTGAGCGGTCACTGCCGGCGCCACGAGCGTGGGCAGTTTGGGGACTTTGGCACCCCTCCATGCAACATATCTACAACAACCAAAAGAATGCCAAGCACAGAATTAATAATAAATAAACAACCACAAAATAACGTAACACAGAGCTTCTCTCTTTATTTCTCTGTTCTGATTCCACGCTGGCATTTGCGCGATGCGCGATGCGCGATGCGCAACGCGCGATCGCGGTAGGGCTCCCGCAGCCCTGTCCTAGTTGCCCCTGCTGCCCATTATACGGGGGAAACCGCAAAGCATTGCCGCCATGGCTCCGCTATGATGCGGTTGACACACACGAAGTCCGTGGTGTCGGCCTGATCAAGGCCCCCATCCACATAGTGGAACTCCGTTGGCTATCTCTGGGGTGGCATGGGCTGTCCCTTAGCGTCCTGATAGACACTCTCTCCAGCCGGTAGGACGAATTTGTTTAAGGTCATGTTGGTCAATGAGACCACCAGATGTCGGGTACCTTCCTCCTCGGTGCATCCCATAGGAACAACCAGCACTGCCTTGGAGCGGTCCTTGCGAATCTTCCCTATCGCTCTTGGAATGTCCCATCGGGGGCAATAGATCCACATCAAGCCCTGATGCGGACCCCAGGGCTTCTTCCACGCAGAGTCCTGGGCGCTCCAGTACTTCTCACAAACCCGAAGATGGGCGGAGGTTCCTGAAGAGAACGCATCCAGGGCCAGATCCGAAGCTCCCAGGTCCGCGACCACTCGGCTCGCCACTTCCGGCATTACGCCTTACTCCTGGTTTGCTGGCCCAGTTGGCTCAGTGCCCAGCGCGGCTACTTCGAGCTGATTACGTTCCGGGTGGATCAATTGGCATTCCACATGGTGCTCAGGTGACGAAAGCCACGACAGCTGGTCGTCCTGGTACAGGATCATAGAGGCCTGGGCCGGGAGAACGCCGGAGTCTGTCTCCATCATGAAGTCGTACCCAACAATCATATCCCAGTCCATCTCGGCCTCGTAGAAGCGACCTTGCAGGAGGATTTCCTTGCCGAGGTCCGGGCGGCTCAGCTCACGATGGTTCACAAACTGCAGCCCAATGGCCGCTTCCTTCGTCCCTCCCACCCTGTACTGGCCGTTCGCCACCTTCAGCCTGACAGGTTTCCGACTGTTCGTCAGACACTCTGGCGGAAGTAGGCCTGCCTGGACCAAGCTGACCTGAGCTCCCGTGTCGACCAACACGTCGACGACCTTCTCCACTTCCCCGCATAAGGCACGGACCTTAAGATGCAACTGCCGCTCACGCCCAACTCGGCGCACGGCGTGCAAGCTCAGGATCTCCGGCCGTTCCAGAAGCTCAACAAGCGACTGGTGCAGGTCGTGGACAATGGGCTCAGGCTGCCCATCTGCAGCATCCAGCTGCGGTCCGGGTGACCCTCCGATACTCTCGGATAGATCTTGAAGTACGTCAAACACATTCTTGGTCGCGAACGAGGGACGGGTGCAAGGGTTCGTGCCTTCACTTGCCCTCACCCCGCCACCGCGACTGGGTGCCGGACCGGGCCTTCGGCCCGCGGCAGTCCCTTTGTGCTTACCGACTCCCGACTGGGATGGTGTGGCGCTTCCCACGACACCATCCTGCGACCGCCCTAGCTGGGGCCCTTGGCTGCAGGGGCTCCGCTAGGGGGCGTCGGTTGTGGAAATAGGGGTATTCTCCTCCGCATCAACCTCGTTGACACCCTTCTTCTTTCCCCTATTCCTAGGCTTCTTGTCCTTGTCCTTGTTCTGGTCGTTCTCTTTGCTCTCCTTGTTCTTGTTGTCCGACCTAAGGACCCAGTTCCTCTTGATCTCCTGGATCTCCTTGGCTAACTCGGTCTCACCGACATCAGCTTGGAGAGCTCGTCCTTGTCGACCTCCACTTTGGCTTCCCGGATACCCGCGGGTGCACGCTTCTTCGACCCGTGCGCCTTCTTGTAGGCCTCCGTGTCGGCCTGGTGGATGGGGCATGTTTGGTGGCCATGGTTGAAGCCCTCCTTCCTCCCATAACATACGAAACAGCCCTGCGGGTGAGCTCGTATGAACTCCCCAAAGGACAGCGGAGGGTCGCCAATGCGGCGGGGGTCCCTCTTCTCCTTATTCTTCCAACCCGGCTGCAGGGGCTTCCAGCTTCCCCGGTTGCTCCCCGCGTTGTTGTGACCCACGAAGGCACAAACGGCCATCTCGGCGATCTCATCGTGGTTGTCATCGTCGACGAGAGCTTCATCGCCATCGGCTCCCGCTGGGTTCATGGCAGCTTCCCCGCCAGGGCCCTCTCCAACGTAGTTGACGTCGCGGTCGCCGGGCCTCAACCTGCGGGTGTGGTGGAGGTTCCGGTACTCCTTGAGTACTTCCTCTCCAACCCACTCCAGGATCTCGTCGCAGCTCATCCGCGCCGGGATGGCCTGCAGACGGATGGTCTGGCCGCTCACGTCACACTCGTCAAGGCGCCACATCGCGGTCTTCTCGCGATCGCCTGAGACGGTGATGAGAAGAGCGTTCTGGAGGGAGTGCCGTTTGACATCCCGGGCCACGTTCTTCCTCGTCCAAGCCACCACGTTCGTATGATACTCTTTTGGGAGCATCATCTTGACCGTGTGGTTGGACTTGGCCCTCTTGGCTTCCTCCTTGGTGACCCTCTTGATCCATGCTTCCGGCAGCATGGAGAGCAGGCGAGCCTGCTCGTCACCCTCGTTCCAGTCCTCCACGTTGCGGCGGAAGAGGGTGTATTGCCCTCGGAAGTCTCGCCAGTCCCGTAGGCGGATCTCCCGTCCATCATGTTGAAGCTTGACGGACTTCCACCGCTTGGCAGCCAGCTGCGGAGCGTCGACCCGCTCCTGCTCGTTGAGCCACTTCTTGGCTTCCTTGAGGGTCTTGATTTTCCCCTCCTTGGTCGCCGCGAAGTATAGCTCTTGGAGCACTTCCGGCAGGCGGTACCTGAACCGCCTGAAGACATATTTCTCCGCATCTGCGGGATCCATGTCCTCAGTGACGGTCACCCCCCAATCGTCCAGCTTCTCCAAGA
Source organism: Eutreptiella sp. 'Long Island Sound 2002' (assembly GCA_964036045.1). Lineage (NCBI taxonomy): Eukaryota > Euglenozoa > Euglenophyceae > Eutreptiales > Eutreptiaceae > Eutreptiella > Eutreptiella sp. 'Long Island Sound 2002'. The sequence continues at coordinate 25,432,672 of OZ038403.1, forward strand.
AGCAGTCGAGGTTGAGGGGGTGGCCATCGTACATGGGGGGCTTGATGTCCTTCAGGTCTTCCCACACGGCGGCATCAGCGGCCTTAGAGACCATGAACGCCGGCCGCGTGGTCGACCGAGGTTCCCAACGGCCTCTCCCACGGACTCCCACGGCCGCCACTTCCATCTCCTCCCCGGTATCCGCGTGGCTACGCCGTGGTTCCTCCATGTACGCTGAACCTAGATGTTCACGCCCCTGGGTCAAGAACTCTCTGCTCAGTACCCCTGGGTCAAGAACTCTCTGCTCAGTACCCCTCGGTCAAGAACTCTCTGGTCAGTACCCCTGGGTCAAGAACTCTCTGCTCAGTTCCCCTGGGTCAAGAACTCTCTGGGCAGTACCCCTGGGTCAAGAACTCTCTGCTCAGTACCCCTGGGTCAAGAACTCTCTGCTCAGTACCCCTGGGTCACGAACTCTCTGGTCAGTACCCCTGGGTCAAGAACTCTCTGCTCAGTACCCCTGGGTCAAGAACTCCCTGGTCAGTACCCCTGGGTCAAGAACTCTCTGGTCAGTACACCTGGGTCAAGAACTCTCTGCTCAGTACCCCTGGGTCAAGAACTCTCTGCTCAGTACCCCTGGGTCAAGAACTCTCTGCTCAGTACCCTTTGGTCAAGAACTCTCTGCTCAGTACCCCTGGGTCAAGAACTCTCTGCTTAGTACCCCTGGGTCAAGAACTGTCTGCTTAGTACCCCTGGGTCAAGAACTCTCTGCTCAGTACCCCTGATCCAAGAACTCTCTGCTCAGTACCCCTGGGTCAAGAACTCTCTGCTCAGTACCCCTGGGTCAAGAACTCTCTGCTCAGTACCCCTGGGTCAAGAACTCTCTGCTCAATACCCCTGGGTCAAGAACTCTCTGCTCAGAACCCCCCGGTCAAGAACTCTCTGCTCAGTACCCCTGGGTCAAGAACTCTCTGGTCAGTACCCCTGGGGCAAGAACTCTCTGGTCACTTTCCCTGGGTCAAGAACTCTCTGCTCAGTACCCCTGGGTCAAAAACTCTGTGCTCAGTACCCCTGGGTCAAGAACTCTCTGCTCAGTACCCCTGGGTCAAGAACTCTCTGCTCAGTACCCCTGGGTCAAGAACTCTCTGCTCAGTACCCCTGGGTCAAGAACTCTCAGGTCAGTACCCCTGGGTCAAGAACTTCCTGCTCAGTACCACTGGGTCAAGAACTCTCTGCTCAGTACCCCTGGGTCAAGAACTCTCTGCTCAGTACCCCTGGGTCAAGAATTTTCTGCTCAGTACCCCTGGGTCAAGAACTCTCTGGTCAGTACCCCTGGGTCAAGAACTCTCTGCGCAGGACCCCTGGGTCAAGAACTCTCTGGTCAGTACCCCTCGGTCAAGAACTCTCTGCTCAGTACCCCTGGGTCAAGAACTCTCTGCTCAGTACCCCTGGGTCAAGAACACTCTGCTCAGTACCCCTGGGTCAAGAACTCCCTGCTCAGTACTCCTGGGTCAAGAACTCTCTGCTCAGTATCCCTGGGTCAAGAACTCTCTGCTCAGTACCCCTGGGTCAAGAACTCTCTGGTCAGTACCCCTGGGTCAAGAACTCTCTGCTCAGTACCCCCGGGTCAAGAACTCTCTGCTCAGTACCCCTGGGTCAAGAACTCTCTGCTCAGTACCCCTGGGTCAAGAACTCTCTGCTGAGTACCCCTGGGTCAGGAACTCTCTGCTCAGTACCCCTGGGTCAAGAACTCTCTGCTCAGTACCCCTGGGTCAGGAACTCTCTGCTCAGTACCTCTGGGTCAAGAACTCTCTGCTCAGTACCCCTGGGTTAAGAACTCTCTGCTCAGTACCCCTGGGTCAAGAACCCTCTGCTCAGTACCCCTGGGTCAAGAACTCTCTGCCCAATACCCCTGGGTCAAGAACTCTCTGCTCAGTACCCCTGGGTCAAGAACTCTCTGCTCAGTACCCCTGGGTCAAGAATTCTCTGCTCAGTACCCCTGGGTCAAGAACTCTCTGGTCAGTACGCCTGGGTCAAGAACTCTCTGCTCTGTACCCCTGGGTCAAGAACTCTCTGGTCAGTACCCCTGGGTCGAGAACTCTCTGCTCAGTACCCCTGGGTCAAGAACGTTCTGCTCAGTACCCCTGGGTCAAGAACTCTCTGGTCAGTACGCCGGGGTCAAGAACTCTCTGCTCAGTACCCCTGGGTCACGAACTAGCTGTTCAGTACCCCTGGGTCAAGAACTCTCTGGTCAGTACCCCTGGGGGAAGAACTCTCTGCTCAGTACCCCTGGGTCAAGAACTCTCTGCTCAGTACCCCTGGGTCAAGAACTCTCTGCTCAGTACCCCTGGGTCAAGAACTCTCTGCAGAGTGCCCCCGGTTCAAGAACTCTCTGCTCAGTACCCCTGGGTCAAGAACTCTTTGCTCAGTACCCCTGGGTCAAGAACTCTCTGCTCAGTACCCCTGGGTCAAGAACTCTCTGGTCAGTACCCCTGGGGCAAGAACTCTCTGCTCAGTACCCCCGGGTCAAGAACTCTCTGCTCAGTACCCCTGGGTCAAGAACTCTCTGCTCAGTACCCCTGGGTCAAGAACTCTCTGCTCAGTACCCCTGGGTCAAGAACTCTCCGCTCAGTAACCCTGGGTCAAGAACTCTCTGCTCAGTACCCCTGGGTCAAGAACTCTCTGCTCAGTACCCCTGGGTCAAGAACTCTCTGATTAGTACCCCTGGGTCAAGAACTCTCTGGTCAGTACCCCTGGGTCAAGAACTCTCTGCTCAGTACCCCTGGGTCAAGAACTCTCTGGTCAGTACCCCTGGGTCAAGAACTCTCTGGTCAGTACCCCTGGGTCAAGAACTCTCTACTCAGTACCCCTGGGTCAAGAACTCACTGCTCAGTACCCCTGGGTCAAGAACTCTCTGGTCAGTACCCCTGGGTCAAGAACTCTGTAGTCAGTACGCCTGGGTCAAGAACTCTCTGGTCAGTACCCCTGGGTCAAGAACTCTCTGCTCAGTACCCCTGGGTCAAGGACTCTCTGGTCAGTACCCTTGGGTCAAGAACTCTCTGCTAAGTACCCCTGGGTCAAGAACTCTCTGGTCAGTACCCCTGGGTCAAGAACTCTCTGCTCAGTACCCCTGGGTCAAGAACTCTCTGCTCAGTACCCCTGAATCAAGAACTCTCTGCTCAGTACCCCTGGGTCAAGAACTCTCTGCTCAGTACCCCTGGGTCAAGAACTCTCTGCTCAGTACCCCTGGGTCAAGAACTCTCTGCTCAGTACCCCTGGGGCAAGAACTCTCTGCTCAGTACCCCCGGGTCAAGAACTCTCTGGTCAGTACCCCTGGGTCAAGAACTCTCTGGTCAGTACCCCTGGGTCAAGAACTCTCTGGTCAGTACCCCTTGGTCAAGAACTCTCTGGTCAGTACCCCTGGGTCAAGAGCTCTCTGGTCAGTACGCCTGCGTCAAGAACTCTCTGCTCAGTACCCCTGGGTCAAGAACTCTCTGCTCAGTGCCCCTTGGTCAAGAACTCTCTGGTCAGTACCCCTGGGTCAAGAACTCTCTGCTCAGTACCCCTGGGTCACGAACTCTCTGCTTAGTACCCCTGGGTCAAGAACTCTCTGCTTAGTACCCCTGGGTCAAGAACTCTCTGCTCAGTACCCCCGGGTCAAGAACTCTCTGCTCAGTACCCCTGGGTCAAGAACTCTCTGGTCAGTACCCCTGGGTCAAGATCTCTCTGCTCAGTACCCCTGGGTCAAGAACTCTCTGCTCAGTACCCCTGGGTCAAGAACTCTTTGCTCAGTACCCCTGGGTCAAGAACTCTCTGCTCAGTACCCCTGGGTCAGGAACTCTCTGCTCAGTACCCCTGGCTCAAGAACTCTCTGCTCAGTACCCCTTGGTCAAGAACTCTCTGCTCAGTACCCCTGGGTCAAGAACTCTCTGGTCAGTACCCCTGGGTCAAGAACTCTCTGCTCAGTACCCCTGGGTCCAGAACTCTCTGCTCAGTACCCCTGGGTCAAGAAATCTCTGCTCAGTACCCCTGGGTCAAGAACTCTCTGCTCAGTACCCCTGGGGCAAGAACTCTCTGCTCAGTACCCCTGGGTCAAGAACTCTCTGCTCAGTACCCCTGGGTCAAGAACTCTCTGCTCAGTACCCCTGCGTCAAGAACTCTCTGCTTAGTACCCCTGGGTCAAGAACTCTCTGCTCAGTACCCCTGGGTCAAGAACTCTCTGCTCAGTACCCCTGGGTCAAGAACTCTCTGTTTAGTACCCCTGGGTCAAGAACTCTCTGCTCAGTACCCCTGGGTCAAGAACCCTCTGCTCAGTACCCCTGGGTCAAGAACTCTCTGCTCAGTACCCCTGGGTCAAGAACTCTCTGGTCAGTACCCCTGGGTCGGGAACTCTCTGCTCAGTACCCCTGGGTCAAGAACTCTCTGCTCAGTACCCCTGGGTCAAGAACTCTCTGCTCAGTACCCCTGGGTCAAGAACTCTCTGCTCAGTACCCCTGGGTCAAGAACTCTCTGCTCAGTACCCCTGGGTCAAGAACTCTCTGCTCAGTACCCCTGGGTCAAGAACTCTCTGCTCAGTACCCCTGGGTCAAAGACTCTCTGCTCAGTACCACTGGGTCAAGAGCTCTCTGCTCAGTACCCCTGGGTCAAGAACTCTCTGCTCAGTACCCCTGGGTCAAGAACTCTCTGCTCAGTACCCCTGGGTCAAGAACTCTCTGCTCAGTACCCCTGGTTCAAGAACTCTCTGCTCAGTACCCCTGGGGCAAGAACTCTCTGCTCAGTACCCCTGGGTCAAGAACTCTCTGCTCAGTACCCCTGAGTCAAGAACTCTCTGCTCAGTACCCCTGGGTCAAGAACTCTCTGCTCAGTACCCCTTGGTCAAGAACTCTCTGGTCAGTACCCCTGGGTCAGGAACTCTCTGCTCAGTACCCCTGGGTCAAGAACTCTCTGCTCAATACCCCTGGGTCAAAGACTCTCTGCTCAGTACCACTGGGTCAAGAACTCTCTGCCCAATACCCCTGGGTCAAGAACTCTCTGGTCAGTACCCCTGGGTCAAGAACTCTCTGCTCAGTACCCCTGGGTCAAGAACTCTCTGCTCAGTACCCCTGAGTCAAGAACTCTCTGCTCAGTACCCCTCGGTCCAGAACTTTCTGCTCAGTACCCCTGGGTCAAGAACTCTCTGGTCAGTACGCCTGGGTCAAGAACTCTCTGCGCAGTACCCCTGGGTCAAGAACTCTCTGCTCAGTACCCCTGGGTCAAGAACCCTCTGGTCAGTACCCCTGGGTCAAGAACTCTCTGGTCAGTACCCCTGGGTCAAGAACTCTCTGCTCAGTACCCCTGGGTCAAGAACTCTCTGCTCAGAACCCCTGGGTCAAGAACTCTCTGCTCAGTACCCCTGGGTCAAGAACTCTCTGCTCAGTACCCCTGGGTCAAGCACTCTCTGCTCAGTACCCCTGGTTCAAGAACTCTCTGGTAAGTACGCCTGGGTCAAGAACTCTATGCTCAGTACCCCTCGGTCAAGAACTCTCTGCTCAGTACCCCTGGGTCAAGAACTCTCTGCTCAGTACCCCTGGGTCAAGAACTCTCAGCTAAGTACCTATGGGTCAAAGACTCTCTGCTCAGTACCACTGGGTCACGAACTCTCTGCCCAATACCCCTGGGTCAAGAACTCTCTGCTCAGTACCCCTGGGTCAAGAACTCTCTGCTCAGTACCCCTGGGTCAAGAACTCTCTGCTCAGTACCCCTGGGTCAAGAACCCTCTGCTCAGTACCCCTGGGCCAAGAACTCTCTGCTCAGTACCCCTGGGTCAAGAACTCTCTGCTCAGTACCCCTGGGTCAAGAACTCTCTGCTCAGTACCCCTGGGTCAAGAACTCTCTGCCCAATACCCCTGGGTCAAGAACTCTCTGGTCAGTACCCCTGGGTCAAGAAGTCTCTGCTCAGTACCCCTGGGTCAAGAACTCTCTGCTCAGTACCCCCCGGGTCAAGAACTCTCTGCTCAGTAACCCTTGGTCAAGAACTCTCTGCTCAGTACCCCTGGGTCAAGAACTCTCTGCTCAGTACCCCCCGGGTCAAGGACTCTCTGCTCAGTAACCCTTGGTCAAGAACTCTCTGCTCAGTACCCCTGGGTCAAGAACTTTCTGCTCAGTACCCCTTGGTCAAGAACTCTCTGCTCAGTACCCCTGGGGCAAGAACTCTCTGCTCAGTACCCCTGGGTCAAGAACTCTCTGCTCAGTACCCCTGGGTCAAGAACTCTCTGCTCAGTACCCCTGGGTCAAGAACTCTCTGCTCAGTACCCCTGGGTCAAGAACTTCCTGCTCAGTACCCCTGGGTCAAGAACTCTCTGCTCAGTAGCCCTGGGTCAAGAACTCTCTGCTCAGTACGCCTGGGTCAAGAACCCTCTGCTCAGTACCCCTGGGTCAAGAACTCTCTGCTCAGTACCCCTGGGTCAAGAACTCTCTGCTCAGTACCCCTGGGTCAAGAACTCTCTGCTCAGTACCCCTGGGTGAAGAACTCTCTGGTCAATACCCCTGGGTCAAGAACTCTCTGCTCAGTGCCCCTGAGTCAAGAACTCTCTGCTCAGTGCCCCTGGGTGAAGAACTCTCTGCTCAGTACCCCTGGGTCAAGAACTCTCTGGTCAGTACCCCTGGGTCAAGAACTCTCTGCTCAGTACCCCTGGGTCAAGAACTCTCTGGTCAGTACCCCTGGGTCAAGAACTCTCTGCTCAGTACCCCTGGGTCAAGAACTCTCTGCTCAGTACCCCTGGGTCAAGAACTCTCTGCTCAGTAACCCTGGGTCAAGAACTCTCTGGTCAGTACCCCTGGGTCAAGAACTCTCTGCTCAGTTCCCCTGGGTCAAGAACCCTCTGCTGAGTACCCCTGGGTCAAGAACTCCCTGGTCAGTACCCCTGGGTCAAGAAATCTCTGCTCAGTACACCTGGGCCAAGAACTCTCTGGTCAGTACCCCTGGGTCAAGAACTCTCTGCTCAGTACCCCTCGGTCAAGAACTCTCTGCTTAGTACCCCTGGGTCAAGAACTCCCTGGTCAGTACCCCTGGGTCAAGAACTCTCTGCTCAGTGCCCCTGGGTCAAGAACTCTCTGCTCAGTACCCCTGGGTCAAGAACTCTCTGGTCAGTACCCCTGGGTCAAGAACTCTCTGCTCAGTACCCCCGGGTCAAGAACCCTCTGCTCAGTAACCCTGGGTCAATAACTCTCTGGTGAGTACCCCTGGGTCAAGAACTCTCTGCTCAGTACCCCTGGGTCAAGAACTCTCTGCTTAGTACCCCTGGTTCAAGAACTCCCTGGTCAGTACCCCTGGGTCAAGAACTCTCTGCTCAGTACCCCTGGGTCAAGAACTCTCTGCTCAGTACCCCTGGGTCAAGAACTCTCTGCTCAGTACCCCTGGGTCAAGAACCCTCTGCTCAGTAACCCTGGGTCAAGAACTCTCTGGTGAGTACCCCTGGGTCAAGAACTCTCTGCTTAGTACCCCTGGGTCAAGAACTCTCTGCTCAGTACCCCTGGGTCAAGAACTCTCTGGTCAGTACCCCTGGGTCAAGAACTCTCTGCTCAGTACCCCTGGGTCAAGAACTCTCTGCTCAGTAACCCTGGGTCAAGAACTCTCTGGTCAGTACCCCTGGGTCAAGAACTCTCTGCTCAGTCCCCCTGGGTCAAGAACTCTCTGCTTAGTACCCCTGGGTCAAGAACTCCCTGGTCAGTACCCCTGGGTCAAGAACTCTCTGCTCAGTACCCCTGGGTCAAGAACTCTCTGGTCAGTACCCCTGGGTCAAGAACTCTCTGCTCAGTACCCCTGGGTCAAGAACTCTCTGCTTAGTACCCCTGGGTCAAGAACTCCCTGGTCAGTACCCCTGGGTCAAGAACTCTCTGGTCAGTACCCCTGGGTCAAGAACTCTCTGGTCAGTACCCCTGGGTCAAGAACTCTCTGCTCAGTACCCCTGGGTCAAGAACTCTCTGCTCAGTACCCCTGGGTCAAGAACTCTCTGGTCAGTACCCCTGGGTCGAAAACTCTCTGGTCAGTACGCCTGGGTCAAGAACTCTCTGCTCAGTACCCCTGGGTCAAGAACTCTCTGCTAAGTACCCCTGGGTCAAGAACTCTCTGCTCAGTACCCCTGGGTCAAGAACTCTCTGCTCAGTACCCCTGGGTCACGAACTCTCTGCTCAGTACCCCTGGGTCAAGAACTCTCTGCTTAGTACCCCTGGGTCAAGAACTCTCTGGTCAGTACCCCTGGGTCAAGAACTCTCTGCTCAGTACCCCTGGGTCAAGAACTCTCTCCTCAGTACCCCTGGGTCAAGAACTCTCTGCTCAGTACCCCTGGGTCAAGAACTCTCTGCTCAGTACCCCTGGGTCAAGAACTCTCTGCTCAGTACCCCTGGGTCAAGAACTCTCTGCTCAGTACCCCTGGGTCAAGAACTCTCTGCTCAGTACCCCTGGGTCAAGAACTCTCTGCTCAGTACCCCTGGGTCAAGAACTCTCTGCTTAGTACCCCTCGGTCAAGAACTCTCTGCTCAGTACCCCTGGGTCAAGAACTCTCTGCTCAGTACCCCTGGGTCAAGAACTCTCTGCTCAGTACCCCTGGGGCAAGAACTCTCTGCTCAGTACCCCTGGGTCAAGAACTATCTGCTCAGTACCTCTGGGCCAGGAACTCTCTGCTCAGTACCCCTCGGTCAAGAACTCTCTGCTTAGTACCCCTGAGTCAAGAACTCTCTGCTCAGTAGCCCTGGGTCAAGAACTCTCTGCTCAGTACCCCTGGGTCAAGAACTCTCTGCTCAGTTCCCCTGGGTCAAGAACTCTCTGCTCAGTACACCTGGGTCAAGAAATCTCTGCTTAGTACCCCTGGGTCAAAAACTCTCTGCTCAGTACCCCTGGGTCAAGAACTCTCTGCTCAGTACCCCTGGGTCAAGAACTCTCTGCTCAGTACCCCTGGGTCCAGAACTCTCTGCTCAGTACCCCTGGGTCAAGAACTCTCTGCTCAGTACCCCTGAGTCAAGAACTCTCTCCTTAGTACCCCTGGGTCAAGAACTCTCTGGTCAGTGCCCCTGGGTCAAGAACTCTCTGCTCAGTACCCCTGGGTCAAGAACTCTCTGCTCAGTACCCCTGGGGCAAGAATTCTCTGCTCAGTACCCCGGGGTCAAGAACTCTCTGCTCAGTACCCCTGGGTCAGGAACTCTCTGCTCAGTACCCCTGCGTCAGGAACTCTCTGCTCAGTACCCCTGGGTCAAGAACTCTCTGCTCAGTACCCCTGGGTCAAGAACTCTCTGCTCAGTACCCCTGGGTCAAGAACTCTCTGCTCAGTACCCCTGGGTCAAAGACTCTCTGCTCCGTACCACTGTGTCAGGAACTCTCTGCCCAATGCCCCTGGGTCAAGAACTCTCTGCTCAGTACCCCTGGGTCAGGAACTCTCTGCTCAGTACCCCTGGGTCAGGAATTCTCTGCTCAGTACCCCTGGGTCAAGAACTCTCTGCTCTGTACCACTGGGTCAAGAACTCTCTGCTCAGTACCCCTGGGTCATAAACTCTCTGCTCAGTACCCCTGGGTCAATAACTTTCTGCTCAGTACCCCTGGGTCAAGAACTCTCTGCTCAGTACCCCTGGGTCAAGAACTCTCTGCTCAGTACCCCTGGGTCAAGAACTCTCTGGTCAGTACGCCTGGGTCAAGAACTCTCTGCTCAGTACCCCTGGGTCAAGAACTCTCTGCTCAGTACCCCTGGGTCAAGAACTCTCTGCTCAGTACCCCTGGGTCAAGAACTCTCTGCTCAGAACCCCTGGGTCAAGAACTCTCTGCTCAGTACCTCTGGGTCAAAAACTCTCTGCTCAGTACCCCTGGGTCAAGAACTCTCTGCTCAGTACGCCTGGGTCAAGAACTTCCTGCTCAGTACCCCTGGGTCAAGAACTCTCTGTTCAGTACCCCTGGGTCAAGAACTCTCTGCTCAGTACCCCTGGGTCAAGAACTCTCTGCTCAGTACCCCTGGGTCAAGAACTCTCTGCTCAGTACCCCTGAGTCAAAGACTCTCTGCTCAGTACCACTGGGTCAAGAACTCTCTGCCCAATACCCCTGGGTCAAGAACTCTCTGGTCAGTACCCCTGGGTCAAGAAGTCTCTGCTCAGTACCCCTGGGTCAAGAACTCTCTGGTCAGTACGCCTTGGTCAAGAACTCTCTGCTCAGTACCCCTGGGTCAAGAACTCTCTGCTCAGTACCCCTGGGTCAAGAACTCTCTGCTCAGTAACCCTTGGTGGAGAGCTCTCTGCTCAGTACCCCTGGGTCAAGAACGTTCTGCTCAGTACCCCTGGGTCAAGAACTCTCTGGTCAGTACCCCTGGGTCAAGAACTCTCTGCTCAGTACCCCTGGGTCAAGAACTCTCTGCTCAGTACCCCTCGGTCAAGAACTCTCTGGTCAGTACCCCTCGGGCAAGAACCCTCTGCTGAGTTCCCCTGGGTCAAGAACTCTCTGCTCAGTACCCCTGGGTCACGAACTCTCTGCTCAGTACCCCTGGGTCAAGAACTCTCTGCTCAGTACCCCTGGGTCAAGAACTCTCTGCTCAGTAGACCTGGGTCAAGAACTCTCTGCTCAGTACCCCTGGGTCAAGAACTCTCTGCTCAGTACCCCTGGGTCAAGAACTCTCTAGTCAGTACCCCTGGGTCAAGAACTCTCTCGTCAGTACCCCTGGGTCAAGAACTCTCTGGTCAGTACCCCTGGGTCAAAAACTCTCTGCTCAGTACCCCTGGGTCAGGAACTCTCTGCTCAGTACCCCTGGGTCAAGAACTCTCTGCTCAGTACCCCTGGGTCAAGAACTCTCTGCTCAGTACCCCTGGGTCAAGAACTCCCTGCTCAGTACCCCTGGGTCAAGAACTCTCTGCTCAGTACCCCTGGGTCAAGAACTCCCTGCTTAGTACCCCTGGGTCAAGAACTCTCTGCTCAGTACCCCTGGGTCAAGAACTCTCTGCTCTGTACCCCTGGGTCACGAACTTTGTACTCAGTACCCCTTGGTCAAGAACTCTCTGCTCAGTACCCCTGGGTCAAGAACTCTCTGCTCAGTACCCCTGGGTCAAGAACTCTCTGCTCAGTACCCCTGGGTCAAGAACTCTCTGCTCAGTACCCCTGGGTTAAGAACTCTCTGCTCAGTACCCCTGGGTCAAGAACTCTCTGCTCAGTACCCCTGGGTCAAGAACTCTCTGCTCAGTACCCCTGGGTCAAGAACTCTCTGCTCAGTACCCCTGGGTCAAGAACTCTCTGCTCAGTACCCCTGGGTCAAGAACTCTCTGCTCAGTACCCCTGGGTCAAGAACTCTCTGCTCAGTACCCCTGGGTCAAGAACTCTCTGCTCAGTACCCCTGGGTCATAAACTCTCTGCTCAGTACCCCTGGGTCAAGAACTCTCCGCTTAGTACCCCTGGGTCAAGAACTCTCTGGTCAGTACGCCTGGGTCAAGAACTCTCTGCTCAGTACCCCTGGGTCAAGAACTCTCTGCTCAGTACCCCTGGGTCAAGAACTCTCTGCTCAGTACCCCTGGGTCAAGAACTCTCTGCTCAGTACCCCTGGGTCAAGAACTCTCTGCTCAGTACCCCTGGGTCAAGAACTCTCTGCTTAGAACTCCTGGGTCAAAAACTCTCTGCTTAGTACCCCTGGGTCAAGAACTCTCTGCTCCGTACCCCTGGGTCAAGAACTTTCTGGTCAGTACCCCTGGGTCAAGAACTCTCTGCTCAGTACCCCTGGGTCAAGAACTCTCTGCTCAGTACCCCTGGGTCAAGAAATCTCTGCTCAGTACCCCTGGGTCAAGAACTCACTGCTCAGTACCCCTGGGTCAAGAACTCTCTGCTCAGTACCCCTGGGTCAAGAACTCTCTGCTCAGTACCCCTGGGTCAAGAAATCTCTGCTCAGTACCCCTGGGTCAAGAACTCTCTGCTCAGTACCCCTGGGTCAAGAACTCTCTGCTCAGTACCCCTGGGTCAAGAACTCTCTGCTCAGTACCCCTGGGTAAAGAACTCTCTGCTCAGTACCCCTGGGTCAAGAACTCTCTGCTCAGTCGCCCCCCGGTCAGGAACTCTCTGCTTAGAACCCCTGGGTCAAAAACTCTCTGCTTAGTACCCCTGGGTCAAGAACTCTCTGCTCAGTACCCCTGGGTCAAGAACTCTCTGCTCCGTACCCCTGGGTCAAGAACTTTCTGGTCAGTACCCCTGGGTCAAGAGCTCTCTGCTCAGTACCCCTGGGTCAAGAACTCTCTGCTCAGTACCCCTGGGTCAAGAACTCTCTGCTCAGTACCCCTGGGTCAAGAACTCTCTGCTCAGTACCCCTGCGACAAGAACTCTCTGCTCAGTACCCCTGGGTCAAGAACTCTCTGCTCAGTACCCCTGGGTCAAGAACTCTCTGCTCAGTACCCCTGGGTCAAGAACTCTCTGCTCAGTACCCCTGGGTCAAGAACTCTCTGCTCAGTAAGAAAGGTTTATAGTGGTTTCAGCACTATGTTTTTGTCTCTCCTGCTGCTTGCTGCTGGTGTAGGGTTTCCTGCTGCTTGTTTTTGGAGATGAAAAGCTTTTGTTTGATGAAATAAAGTCAATCCAGGATAGCCCAAGCCAGAGGTATGCAAGGAGAAGAGAATTCAGGATCAAAGCATGAAGGGCTGCAGTGTAAACAGTGAAAGATGATCGGATATTCACAGAAACTGCAACTCAGGTCAAATCCGAATGCATATTCACAAAGATAGATGAAATGTTTTGGAAAAGAGTTGGAAAACTGCCCCATGGTCACTCTATCTCCATAGTGCCATCTCAGGAGATGTGCACTCTTTGTTTTGGGTCCCATATGTGCTGAGGTGGCAGGGCATGTGGCGATGAGGTCACTGCCATGTCACATGGGATCTTCCTACTTTGCTAGGCTGACCAGGAATTGAACCCAGGACCTCTCAAAAAGAGGTGCCCAGCCCCCTAGGGTGCATACCACTAGGACAGCTAAGAATTCATGGAAAAACATAGATAAATTCATAGGCTCTGCCTTGGATATGTCAGTTCTCAGTCAACTCAGGAAAAGATGAATAGCTTCACATTGAAAGGGGATTAAGGGGTCCACTCCATATCCTGATTGGGTGTTTGGTTCCATAGGTCAAAATGTGTTATCACCACTTTTGGTAGGACCAATACTAAGAGAAAAAAGCATGGATGCTCAGTGCATCTCTAATACAACTAGAGTATGCCTCAAAGCATTGGAAAAGCACTTTCTCTTACTCAGTACCCCTGGGTCAAGAACTCTCTGCTCAGTACCCCTGGGTCAAGAACTCTCTGCTCAGTACCCCTGGGTCAAGAACTCTCTGCTCAGTACCCCTGGGTCATAAACTCTCTGCTCAGTACCCCTGGGTCAAGAACTCTCTGCTTAGTACCCCTGAGTCAAGAACTCTCTGGTCAGTACGCCTGGGTCAAGAACTCTCTGGTCAGTACGCCTGGGTCAAGAACTCTCTGCTCAGTGCCCCTGGGTCAAGAACTCTCTGCTCAGTACCCCTGGGTCAAGAACTCTCTGCTCAGTACCCCTGGGTCAAGAACTCTCTGCTCAGTACCCCTGGGTCAAGAACTCTCTGCTTAGAACCCCTGGGTCAAGAACTGTCTGCTTAGTACCCCTGGGTCAAGAACTCTCTGCTCAGTACCCCTGGGTCAAGAACTCTCTGGTCAGTACGCCTGGGTCAAGAACTCTCTGGTCAGTACGCCTGGGTCAAGAACTCTCTGCTCAGTACCCCTGGGTCAAGAACTCTCTGCTCAGTACCCCTGGGTAAAGAGCTCTCTGCTCAGTACCCCTGGGTCAAGAACTCTCTGCTCAGTACCCCTGGGTCAAGACCTCTCTGCTTAGAACCCCTGGGTCAAGAACTCTCTGCTTAGTACCCCTGGGTCAAGAACTCTCTGCTCAGTACCCCTGGGTCAAGAACTCTCTGCTCCGTACCCCTGGGTCAAGAACCTTCTGGTCAGTACCCCTGGGTCAAGAACTCTCTGCTCAGTACCCCTGGGTCAAGAACTCTCTGCTCAGTACCCCTGGGTCAAGAACTCTCTGCTCAGTAAGAAAAGTTTATAGTGGTTTCAGCACTATGTTTTTGTATCTCCTGCTGCTTGCTGCTGGTGTAGGGTTTCCTGCTGCTTGTTTTTGGAGATGAAAAGCTTTTGTTTGATGAAATAAAGTCAATCCAGGATAGCCCAAGCCAGGGGTATGCAAGGAGAAGAGAATTCAGGATCAAAGCATGAAGGGCTGCAGTGTAAACAGTGAAAGATGATTGGATATTCACAGAAACTGCAACTCAGGTCAAATCGGAATGCATATTCACAAAGATAGATGAAATGTTTTGGAAAAGAGTTGAAAAACTGCCTCATGGTCACTCTATCTCCATAGTGCCATCTCAGGAGATGTGCACTCTTTGTTTTGGGTCCCATATGTGCTGAGGTGGCAGGGCATGTGGCGATGAGGTCACTGCCATGTCACATGGGATCTTCCTACTTAGCTAGGCTGACCAGGAATTGAATCCAGGACCTCTCAAAAAGAGGTGCCCAGCCCCCTAGGGTGCATACCACTAGGACAGCTAAGAATTCATGGAAAAACATAGATAAATTCATAGGCTCTGCCTTGGATATGTCAGTTCTCAGTCAACTCAGGAAAAGATGAATAGCTTCACATTGAAAGGGGATTAAGGGGTCCACTCCATATCCTGATTGGGTGTCTGGTTCCATAGGTCAAAATGTGTTATCACCACTTTTGGTAGGACCAATACTAAGATAAAAATGCATGGATGCTCAGTGCATCTCTAATACAACTAGAGTATGCCTCAAAGCATTGGAAAAGCACTTTTTCTTACTCCCCCCTTGTGCTGTGGTGGCCACCACTGTCGCATTTTAGGAAAAAGGGATTTTTTCTTGGCCTTTCCTTGGTTTCCACATCTACTTTAAAATACCTATAGTTTCCCTCACACAGAAAAATGGGCGCTCACAATGGCTGGCGCTCTTTTGCTGCTCTGTTTGTAACATTTCCTACAGAAGACTCAGCGCTCATGGCGCTGCCGGGGCTCCTGTGGCTTGGTTGGGTTGGTGTGGGAGCATGCCAAAACATGTGCATGTGCATCCCTCCCTCCAAGACGCAGCGCGACATAAACCCAACGCAAGACACAATATACACACTCGCATGGGTTCTCGTAAACCTGCTGGCGACCTGTGACCTGTCTTAGGGCGAAGGGAGTCGTAAAAAAAATTAAATTGCCCCTTTGTGGGGTCTTCGGTTCTGCTCAGTCTCTCCAGGCTGCTGCATTTCGGCCTGAACACGGGCTACTCAGCGAGGCTGCGCGTGGGTATCTGCAGAGGCAGGAATGGGAGAATTATGGACGAATCCACGCAAAAACGAAGCGACGACACTAAAATTCGTCAAATGACGGCCTAGAATTTTTCTAAGACAACAAACCTGAGCAGAATCCAATTGTGCATCAGAAGCACATTTTTATAAAAATTATAGTCATCTCTAGATTTTTCAAATCCAGAAATTCATACGCATAAAAAGGCGGCGCGCAGGAGCGGCTCCTAGCGAAGCGCCGGAAAATGGAGAAATAATGGAATTATAAACGTATGTTTCAGGTAATCTTGAAAATGACGAGACACACATTAATAAAAAAAAATACAGATTCCACCCACACTAATAGAAGTATCAAAAATTCAAGAATTTGAAAATGAACGAAAAAGACTTCAACGAATCAGGTATAAACTACAGGTATGCTCGTCTCGTATGCCGCATACACATTGCTCGTCTCGCGTCTCCGTGAACGAGTCTTGTAGCAGCGCTAACAACGATAGGACGCGATAGAGGGATTGATTAGAAAGATTGCAGATGATTAGAGGTCAGATCAGGGTGATTAGACATACACACAAGTGCATAGCAACGTTCTTCGCGTGCGCCCCGTTTTTCCTCTCACCTTGCTTCAGTCTCCAGCGGTAAATAAGGTAGGTACGCCCAGGCGGGGCCACCCCCTGGTGGAGTTCGAGATTGAGAGTCAGATGGGCAGCTTTGCCCACGTTACACGTGCATGCTCGCGCATTCACACACGCATTAAAGGGTAGGCCACGCGAAGTGCGCACGGTAAACCTTGTTTAGGCTACCCAGGGGCTCCTCGGTACGTTCTTTAAGAGAACCTGAGGAGTCCCTTAACGCTTGCTTGCTTGACAGGGGTAGCTAATTCTTCAGCGTGTTTGCGGACAGTGTATTATAGGTCACACTGAGAAGCGTATAATACGTGGAGAGTGGCTTGGTTCCTCCGCCGCAAACGCCCCTTCATTTGCCTTTGCTTTACAGGTGGGCAGGTAGGGTGATTGGTGCAGCAGCATACCATTTTTTTCATGCCCTGCTAAACAAGGGCGCAGATCACACAAACAAGTAACTCCCCTCTGCCTGTGGCAGAGCAGGGAGTCCGACTCCATCGACATTTGCGCCGTGCACGCAAGAGCACCTCTTCCCTCCAAGCCCTAGCAGGGGAAACCCGTTGTGGCGTCCCCTGTTAGGCCACAGTTGCTTAGCAGCGCTGTGTTCTCTTGTCTTCTTCACAGGAGGGTCGCTAGGACCCACGACATCTTCTTCAACAACACCCAGTAGAGTGTGCGTGTAGGAGTGGTAGTCCTGAGTGGGGGCTTGAGCCAGTTGCAGCAGTGCTCGCCCACCAGGATGGTGCCACTGTAGGGTGTGTACGACCTGTAGTGCGTGTGTCACTGTCCCACCCGTTTCCTGCAATTTTAGCAGGGTTGGTGGGCTGTGGCAGTGGTTAGGTCAGTGTTTTGGCCATTTAGCAAAACGGCGTTTTCATGCCTTCATAGCTTTTGGCCACCCCTACCTGTAGTAGACAGATAGGTAGGGAAAACAATACCTGGATTAGTACGCTGGGTATTCCCCAAAGGTTTTGCGCCAGCACAGAAATTGGGCGCTTAGGGGAGGGGAGACCCGGGGCGTACCCCGTGGCATCAATAAGCCAACCCTCCAGGTTTAGCAAGCGTGCAGACTTGGGTATAATTAGGACACCACTTCTGCGGCTTGCTCTCAGGACCTTAGGACTAGCACACTCACACATACGCTTTGGCAGGTAAGGGTAAGGTTCAGTCCCTAGCTTTAGTCTTGGAGGCAAGCGTCTCAGCGAGCCTCGGCAACTCACCAAGGTTGTTCCCGGACAAGTAGTCCACCAGAACTGAGTTTAGGCGTCCCTCAGGTAGAACAAATGCAGAGAAGGGCTCCCAGGTGGCCTCTTCGACTCCAAACCCTTTGCAGAGGGTGAGGAAGCGCCAACCCTGGCGATAGCGGTGGCGTAGGACAGACTTCACCAGGTAGAAGCCCTCCTTAGCCATCTCCTCGGCGTTCATGTCAGGGAGTTCACCTTCAACTTCCATAGGGCTGGCAGCCCCTTGTGGGTCCAGAGCGGCGATTTCCTCGTCGTTCAGCTCCCACTCCTCCCCACAGAGGTCTTCAGGATCATAGTAGCGCTTCAGGTGTTGAGCAGCGCACACCAGGGTCCCCCCTAGACGGGGAGAACACCGCACGGTGATACGGTGTCCATCCACTGATAGAATCTTGTACGGCCCGAAGTATGGGTCATCGCTGGTAGAGCGTGACCAGGCGGGTAGTCGACTGTGGTGCACCAGCACCCAGTCCCCCTCTTGGTAGTTGGCCGGTACTCCGTGCTTGTTCTTCTTGTTCCACTGAAGCTCCCTCACTCTCTGGAGCATAGCCTTGGCCTTGTCCACCTTCGCCTGTTGCTCTTGGACCCATTCACCCACAGAAGAATGGGTGTCCTCTGGATAGGGGGCATGTAGGAACCATGCCGGGCGCCCTAGGAATAGCTCATGGGGCGAGTAGCCAGTAGCTGAACTCTCTTGGGAGTTCATCATCAAGGATATGACGGGGAGTAGTCTCACCCAGTCTCTGGTGCGTTCAGCTTTGCAACATATCCGTACATTCTCCTTCAGGACACGGATCTGTCGCTCACATAGGGGGTTGCTCGTGTGAGAGTAGGGAATCCCCGTAGACACCTGGACATTGAGCGATCTCAGGACCCTCTTGTACCAGCCAGTATCTGAGCGTACTCGTACGTCCTCATCGGAGTTGATCTCCTTGGGCGCCCAATAGACACAAAACCACTCCTCCAGGAGTATCTTGATAGTCTCCTCCCCGGTAATGTGCTTGGTACCTGGGAACACCCTGGTAAACCTGGTCAACCCACAGGTTACCACGAGGGCGAAGTCATAGCCCCCGAACTTCGGCATCTCCGTGTAGTCCACGTATAGAACACTGTTAGCACACTGAGGGATGGGCAGGGTCGAGTAGAGACCTCTGTCCCTGATATCCCCTGGTTTACAGGACCTGCACGGGCACTTGTCCACGATAGGCTGGAGGGTCTTCCGCAGTTGGTCGTCAGTCCACGTAGTGTGGAACCACGACACACCAGAGCAGCACCACCACACCGCAGAACGCCCAAGGAGCACGAGGCACCAACAACAGCGCAGACGACACTGGCGCCCCACGACGGGCCGCAGGAGGGCAAAGCAAACACAAACAGCACCGCAAAACGACAGCAGAGCACGACAGCACAGCACCACACGACAGCACAGCGCCACAGCACACGACACAGGGAAGCAAGGCACCACAGCCAGCACAACAAGGCACCGCAGCGCACAGAGCGGAGAAGACAGGGAACGCACAGCACGAGGAAAAGAGCACCACAGCACGCAGACACCACCACCAGGAAAAAAACAGCACAGCCAACCAACAGCACAACACAGCACAGCACGACAGCCCACAGGAGGGCAAAGCAAGCCCCAACAGCACCGCAACACGACAGCAGAGCACAACAGCACAGCACCACGCGACAGCACAGCACCACAGAACACGACACAGGAAAGCAGGGCACCACAGCAAACCACACCAACCACAGGGAAACAGACCACGCGGCCAGACAGGGACACCGAAACACGCCACCAGGAGACAACCACGGGCCACCAGACCCAGCACCGCACCACGGCACACCACAGCACCAGGCGCCAACAACAACGAGCACCACACGAACAGCACAACGCGAGCGCACCAGCACAGCGAAGCACAACACCGCACAAAGCGGAGAGGACAGAGAACGCACAGCACAGCAGCCCGGGACACACACAGCACAAAGCAGAGCGGCCAACAACAGCACGCACCCCCGCGCCACGACAAAACACACACAGCACGGGGGAACACCGCAAAACGCAGCGCCGCAGAGCACAGGGCCCCAGGGCAACGGGCAGCGCCAGAGGGCACGGCGCAACAAGCAGCAGCACCCAACGAGCACAACACGGCACAGCGGCGCACCGAGGGACGCACAGCACAACGCAGCACACGGCACACAGCACCGAGCGGCAGCGACGAAAACCGCGAGACAAAAAGGGGGGGGGGGGGGGGGGCAGCAACCGACGGGGAGCAAGCACCAGCCAGGCGAAAAGCACGAAAGAGGGACAAGCGCACGGAGAGCCGAGAGGCGGAAGGCCAACAAAGCAAACAACGCAGAGCGCCGAGGCCCAGGGCACCCGGGGCCGGAAACCAGAGAAAGCCGGAGACAACGGGGGCGCACAGGAGAAGAAGGGGAAGAAAAGAAAAAAAAAAACAACACCAAGGCACCAAGCAGGAACGACGAAAACACCGAGACACAAAAAGGGAGGGGGTGGGGGGAGAAACCACCAAAGAGCAGCCAACGACCAAGCAGGAGACACAAACGACGCGCGAGCGCACGAAGAGGCAGGCAGCGGGAGGCCGAGAAAAACAACCAAAGCACGGCGCCAAGGCAACGAGGAACGGGAAGGGCAGCAAGAGAGCGGGGGGCAACCCCAGCCCGGAGGGGGCCAAGCAAAGCAGAAAGACAAAGTGGCCAAAGGAAAAGGTGAGGCGCACCACAACGCGCCCGGGAGGCCGGCCCGCCCGACCCGGCCACAAAGAGCAGGCACACGCACGCCAGCCGCCGTCCGGATGGACGAGTGCGCGCCCGGAGGGTACCCAGCCCCTGCCGGCTACGAACAGCCGCCGTCCGGATGGACGTGTGTGCGCCCGGAGGGTACCCAGCCCCTGCCGGCTACGATAGCCGCCGTCCGCATGGACGAGTGAGCGCCCCGCAGCGGCACCCCACACAGCAACACAACACACCGAGCGGGCACACCGGTGAACAGGAGCCAGGAGGCCCAGGACACCGCACACGCAACACAACACACCGAGCGGGCGCACCGGTGAACAGGAGCCGGGAGGCCCAGGACGCCGCACACGCAACACAACAAACCGAGCGGGCACACCGGTGAACAGGAGCCGGGAGGCCCAGGACGCCGCACACGCAACACAACACACCGAGCGGGCACACCGGTGAACAGGAGCAGGGAGGCCCAGGACGCCGCACACGCAACACAACACACCGAGCCGGCACACCGGTGAACAGGAGCCGGGAGGCCCAGGACGCCGGACACGCAACACAACACACCGAGCAGGCACACCGGTGAACAGGAGCCGGGAGGCCCAGGACGCCGCACACGCAACACAACAGGCCGAGCGGGCACAGCGGTGAACAGGAGCCGGGAGGCCCAGGACGCCGCACACGCAACACGACACACCGAGCGGGCACACCGGTGAACAGGAGCCGGGAGGCCCAGGACGCCGCACACGCAACACAACACACCGAGCGGGCACACCGGTGAACAGGAGCCGGGAGGCCCAGGACGCCGCACACGCAACACAACACACCGAGCGGGCACACCGGTGAACAGGAGCCGGGAGGCCCAGGACGCCGCACACGCAACACAACACACCGAGCGGGCACACCGGTGAACAGGAGCCGGGAGGCCCAGGACGCCGCACACGCAACACAACACACCGAGCGGGCACACCGGTGAACAGGAGCCGGGAGGCCCAGGACACCGCACACGCAACACAACACACCGAGCGGGCGCACCGGTGAACAGGAGCCGGGAGGCCCAGGACGCCGCACACGCAACACAACACACCGAGCGGGCACACTGGTGAACAGGAGCCGGGAGGCCCAGGACGCCGCACACGCAACACAACACACCGAGCAGGCACACCGGTGAACAGGAGCCGGGAGGCCCAGGACGCCGCACACGCAACACAACACACCGAGCGGGCACACCGGAGAACAGGAGCCAGGAGGCCCAGGACGCCGCACACGCAACACAACACACCGAGCGGGCACACCGGTGAACAGGAGCCGGGAGGCCCAGGACGCCGCACACGCAACACAACACACCGAGCAGGCACACCGGTGAACAGGAGCCGGGAGGCCCAGGACGCCGCACACACGTAGGGCGGCCGGGGGACAGGAAAGAACCAACACCCCATGGGTCGGACACACTGGGGCGACCCAGCCGACCCACCGGGCCAGTGGCAGGAGCGGTACTCCAAGGCTGCTGGTCCGAGCCCGGCCAGGCTGCATCGGGGACCATGGCAAACGTCACCCGGAGCCATGGATGCAACCGGTGACAGGCGAGCCGGTACACAGTCCAGGAGGGGGTCGCCTGCCAAGCGGAGCGGCCCCGCAACTCAAGCCACAAGGGTGAGGCGGTCGTACCGTAGACAAGCGGGACCAAGACCCCTTGTGGTGAGAGATACTCCACACGGCTGGGCAGCCCCCAGAGCTGCCGCCCGAAGGAGGGGGCATGTGGCCCTACTCATGGACACATGTGGGGACACCCTCCCACCTGGGACACATGGACCGGGTGGCCGCGACAATGCCTTCCCAAGCACATGCGGGAGCGGCTCAAGAGGCACCTAACATAGGGCAGTGAGAGGGACAGGACGTCCCCTTGGTAAGACCTTCTTCCTGCACCGTCAAAGGAGGCATCCCGAGCTCCCGAAGATACCTACCTACCTACCTACCTGTGGAACCACTGCTTGAACAGCCTCAGGGTACGGTCAGCACCCACATGACCGCTGGACTCATGGGTCCACTTCAGCAGCGCTGGGACTCTGTCAATAGGCACCACAATGCGGTCCTCGTGCCAGAGGTAGCTCTTGTCCCTCTTCCACTGGTCCTGGTTGACCAGGAGGGGTTCAAGGCGTTTCTCCAGGCGCTTGTAGATATCCCCAAACTCCTTCAGGTACTCCGATTGTTGGAGTCCATCCAGGGGGCGTATCATCGTCATGTTGAGGTCCAAGTGGACGTCCATACGGCTGAACGCCTCCTTAGCCAGCGCTTCAGACCGGGCACCAATCAGGGCATCGAAGTTGTTGCGGCTGATGTAGTCGGCACACTCGTTCTTCACTCCCTGGATATGGTGTACCGTCAGCCGTAGTTGACTGAGGTAGGTCCACCAGCGCCGTAGCTTGGCCTTCTCAGGTGGGGGACCCTTCTGGAAACTGCGGACGGGTTCTTGGTCGCACAGCCAGACCACAGGGTTACTCCCCAACAGTCGTGCTTGTGAGGATAGCACCAGCATACCCGCGAGCAATTCCTGCTCATAGGTGGAGTAGTTCCCCCTGGCCTGGTTCAACTTCCAGTTCCAGTGGTCCAGAGGTACTAGGACCCACTTGTCGTCAGGGTAGCTGTGCTTGAGGGTTCCATCTCGGTTGAGACCTTCCGTCCCCCATTGGGAAATTGCCGAGTCGAACTCCTCCTTCTCTAGTGCTTGCCATTGGAACAACGTTCCACCACCGCCCACATTGCTGGCGTCGGTCACCAGGATAATCTCCCCTTGTGCCCTAGGCACGCCCAAGCATTTAGCGTTGGCTACCTTGTCTTTGAGCTCGTCAAACGCTTGTTGCTCTTGTGGGCCCCAGCGCCAAGTAGTACTCTTCTTGATCAAGTCCGTCAGTACGGCGCTGGTGTAGGTGAAGTTTTTGATGTGGCGGAATCCACGCAAAAACGAAGCGACGGCAGGAAAATTCGTCAAATGACGGCCTAGAATTTTTCTAAGACAACAAACCTGAGCAGAATCCAATTGTGCATCAGAAGCACATTTTTATAAAAATTATAGTCATCTCTAGATTTTTCAAATCCAGAAATTCATACGCATAAAAAGGCGGCGCGCAGGAGCGGCTCCTAGCGAAGCGCCGGAAAATGGAGAAATAATGGAATTATAAACGTATGTTTCACGTAATCTTGAAAATGACGAGACACACATTAATAAAAAAAAATACAGATTCCACCCACACTAATAGAAGTATCAAAAATTCAAGAATTCGAAAATGAACGAAAAAGACTTCAACGAATCAGGTATAAACTACAGGTATGCTCGTCTCGTATGCCGCATACACATTGCTCGTCTCGCGTCTCCGTGAACGAGTCTTGTAGCAGCGCTAACAACGATAGGACGCGATAGAGGGATTGATTAGAAAGATTGCAGATGATTAGAGGTCAGATCAGGGTGATTAGACATACACACAAGTGCATAGCAACGTTCTTCGCGTGCGCCCCGTTTTTCCTCTCACCTTGCTTCAGTCTCCAGCGGTAAATAAGGTAGGTACGCCCAGGCGGGGCCACCCCCTGGTGGAGTTCGAGATTGAGAGTCAGATGGGCAGCTTTGCCCACGTTACACGTGCATGCTCGCGCATTCACGCACGCATTAAAGGGTAGGCCACGCGAAGTGCGCACGGTAAACCTTGTTTAGGCTACCCAGGGGCTCCTCGGTACGTTCTTTAAGAGAACCTGAGGAGTCCCTTAACGCTTGCTTGCTTGACAGGGGTAGCTAATTCTTCAGCGTGTTTGCGGACAGTGTATTATAGGTCACACTGAGAAGCGTATAATACGTGGAGAGTGGCTTGGTTCCTCCGCCGCAAACGCCCCTTCATTTGCCTTTGCTTTACAGGTGGGCAGGTAGGGTGATTGGTGCAGCAGCATACCATTTTTTTCATGCCCTGCTAAACAAGGGCGCAGATCACACAAACAAGTAACTCCCCTCTGCCTGTGGCAGAGCAGGGAGTCCGACTCCATCGACATTTGCGCCGTGCACGCAAGAGCACCTCTTCCCTCCAAGCCCTAGCAGGGGAAACCCGTTGTGGCGTCCCCTGTTAGGCCACAGTTGCTTAGCAGCGCTGTGTTCTCTTGTCTTCTTCACAGGAGGGTCGCTAGGACCCACGACATCTTCTTCAACAACACCCAGTAGAGTGTGCGTGTAGGAGTGGTAGTCCTGAGTGGGGGCTTGAGCCAGTTGCAGCAGTGCTCGCCCACCAGGATGGTGCCACTGTAGGGTGTGTACGACCTGTAGTGCGTGTGTCACTGTCCCACCCGTTTCCTGCAATTTTAGCAGGGTTGGTGGGCTGTGGCAGTGGTTAGGTCAGTGTTTTGGCCATTTAGCAAAACGGCGTTTTCATGCCTTCATAGCTTTTGGCCACCCCTACCTGTAGTAGACAGATAGGTAGGGAAAACAATACCTGGATTAGTACGCTGGGTATTCCCCAAAGGTTTTGCGCCAGCACAGAAATTGGGCGCTTAGGGGAGGGGAGACCCGGGGCGTACCCCGTGGCATCAATAAGCCAACCCTCCAGGTTTAGCAAGCGTGCAGACTTGGGTATAATTAGGACACCACTTCTGCGGCTTGCTCTCAGGACCTTAGGACTAGCACACTCACACATACGCTTTGGCAGGTAAGGGTAAGGTTCAGTCCCTAGCTTTAGTCTTGGAGGCAAGCGTCTCAGCGAGCCTCGGCAACTCACCAAGGTTGTTCCCGGACAAGTAGTCCACCAGAACTGAGTTTAGGCGTCCCTCAGGTAGAACAAATGCAGAGAAGGGCTCCCAGGTGGCCTCTTCGACTCCAAAGCCTTTGCAGAGGGTGAGGAAGCGCCAACCCTGGCGATAGCGGTGGCGTAGGACAGACTTCACCAGGTAGAAGCCCTCCTTAGCCATCTCCTCGGCGTTCATGTCAGGGAGTTCACCTTCAACTTCCATAGGGCTGGCAGCCCCTTGTGGGTCCAGAGCGGCGATTTCCTCGTCGTTCAGCTCCCACTCCTCCCCACAGAGGTCTTCAGGATCATAGTAGCGCTTCAGGTGTTGAGCAGCGCACACCAGGGTCCCCCCTAGACGGGGAGAACACCGCACGGTGATACGGTGTCCATCCACTGATAGAATCTTGTACGGCCCGAAGTATGGGTCATCGCTGGTAGAGCGTGACCAGGCGGGTAGTCGACTGTGGTGCACCAGCACCCAGTCCCCCTCTTGGTAGTTGGCCGGTACTCGGTGCTTGTTCTTCTTGTTCCACTGAAGCTCCCTCACTCTCTGGAGCATAGCCTTGGCCTTGTCCACCTTCGCCTGTTGCTCTTGGACCCATTCACCCACAGAAGAATGGGTGTCCTCTGGATAGGGGGCATGTAGGAACCATGCCGGGCGCCCTAGGAATAGCTCATGGGGCGAGTAGCCAGTAGCTGAACTCTCTTGGGAGTTCATCATCAAGAATATGACGGGGAGTATTCTCACCCAGTCTCTGGTGCGTTCAGTTTTGCAACATATCCGTACATTCTCCTTCAGGACACGGATCTGTCGCTCACATAGGGGGTTGCTCGTGTGAGAGTAGGGAATCCCCGTAGACACCTGGACATTGAGGGATCTCAGGACCCTCTTGTACCAGCCAGTATCTGAGCGTACTCGTACGTCCTCATCGGAGTTGATCTCCTTGGGCGCCCCATAGACACAAAACCACTCCTCCAGGAGTATCTTGATAGTCTCCTCCCCGGTAATGTGCTTGGTACCTGGAAACACCCTGGTAAACCTGGTCAACCCACAGGTTACCACGAGGGCGAAGTCATAGCCCCCGAACTTCGGCATCTCCGTGTAGTCCACGTATAGAACACTGTTAGCACACTGAGGGATGGGCAGGGTCGAGTAGAGACCTCTGTCCCTGATATCCCCTGGTTTACCGGACCTGCACGGGCACTTGTCCACGATAGGCTGGAGGGTCTTCCGCAGTTGGCCGTCAGTCCACGTAGTGTGGAACCACTGCTTGAACAGCCTCAGGGTACGGTCAGCACCCACATGACCGCTGGACTCATGGGTCCACTTCAGCAGCGCTGGGACTCTGTCAATAGGCACCACAATGCGGTCCTCGTGCCAGAGGTAGCTCTTGTCCCTCTTCCACTGGTCCTGGTTGACCAGGAGGGGTTCAAGGCGTTTCTCCAGGCGCTTGTAGATATCCCCAAACTCCTTCAGGTACTCCGATTGTTGGAGTCCATCCAGGGGGCGTATCATCGTCATGTTGAGGTCCAAGTGGACGTCCATACGGCTGAACGCCTCCTTAGCCAGCGCTTCAGACCGGGCACCAATCAGGGCATCGAAGTTGTTGCGGCTGATGTAGTCGGCACACTCGTTCTTCACTCCCTGGATATGGTGTACCGTCAGCCGTAGTTGACTGAGGTAGGTCCACCAGCGCCGTAGCTTGGCCTTCTCAGGTGGGGGACCCTTCTGGAAACTGCGGACGGGTTCTTCGTCGCACAGGCAGACCACAGGGTTACTCCCCAACAGTCGTGCTTGTGAGGATAGCACCAGCATACCCGCGAGCAATTCCTGCTCATAGGTGGAGTAGTTCCCCCTGGCCTGGTTCCACTTCCAGTTCCAGTGGTCCAGAGGTACTAGGACCCACTTGTCGTCAGGGTAGCTGTGCTTGAGGGTTCCATCTCGGTTGAGACCTTCCGTCCCCCATTGGGAAATGGCCGAGTCGAACTCCTCCTTCTCTAGTGCTTGCCATTGGAACAACGTTCCACCACCGCCCACATTGCTGGCGTCGGTCACCAGGATAATCTCCCCTCGTGCCCTAGGCACGCCCAAGCATTTAGCGTTGGCTACCTTGTCTTTGAGCTCGTCAAACGCTTGTTGCTCTTGTGGGCCCCAGCGCCAAGTAGTACTCTTCTTGATCAAGTCCGTCAGTACGGCGCTGGTGTAGGTGAAGTTTTTGATTTGGCGGCGATAGAAGTTGCACGCCCCAATGAAACTGCGTACATCATGAAGTCCTTTCTTGGGGTCTTCGTGTCCTACCTTGGCATCCATCAGGGGTTTGGCCTTAGAGGCCGCTGGGGTCCACCACCCATAGCCAACATCAAACCCCAGGTACCGCATGGTCTCCTGCATGAACTCACACTTCTGCAGCTTGAGTCGTGTGTGGTTCTCCTGGCAGACCGCAAAGAACTCACCCAAGAGGATTAGGTGATCCTCCTGGGTATTGGTCCCGAGGCATACATCGTCGATGTGAGCCTCCATCTGGGCACCACGGGATATGAGCTCCTGCACCTTAGGTCTCCTTCGTAGGATGGACAAGATCTTGTTCATCAGCTCTTGGAATAGAGCGGGTGCGTTAGCCACGCCAAACGGCATGACCTTCCACTTGAACACCCTCCCCTGAGGGGTGATGAAGGCCATTAGTTCCTGTGCGTTGGGCGTCAGGTCCACTTGCCAGAATCCGCTCCTCTTGTCCATCTTGGTCTTGTAGCGGCAGGAGGCTATCTTCTCCAGGGTAGACTCCATATTGGGAATGAACCCTGAGTGGTTCAGCGTCTTCTTGTTCAGCTCTCCGTAGTCCACTACCAGCCGTTTGGCTGTAGACCCAGGTTTAGCCACCAGGAAACAGGGGCTGCAGTGTAGGGGGTAGTCCCCGTCCTTGTACTCCAGGACTAGGCCAGCGTCGATACATTCTTGTATCTGTCGCTCCATCTCGTCGCCCTGCCTTTTAGGAGCTGGATAGGGTCTCCTCTGGATCTTGTGCCCCACGAACTCGGTTTTCAGCTTGAGGTCCATCTGTACCAGCTTGTCACATGAGGCTGGAAGGGGTAGTTCTCTGAACACCTCCAGATAGGTCCTTATAAGCTTCTGTACCCGCGGGTCCAATATCTTGATTTTGTCCTCCATGTCCTCGTCAGAGTGTAAGTTGCTTGCCCCCTGAGTAATAGACGTCGGGAGGTGGTCCTCCACCGACTCTTCGCCCGTGGTAGTGTCCTTCAGCCCTTGGTAGGCGTATAGAAGGTCTTTTTCAACCATCTCCGGTGGACGATGGCAACATAGGCACGCTCGAGGGGGTTCACATACACATTCCTCCGAGAGGTCGTCCTCCTTTGGGGTCCTCACATGGGCGCCCCACACGCTCTTCATGAGCTTAAGATCTACCTCCCTTTGCCAGGTGGTGATCTTCTGTTCGAGGTCCTCCTTCAATTGGGATAGGTCTCCCATACGTCCTTGCTTCAGTGGCCATGAGCTGCGGGTAGGCTTCGCGTAGCATAGCTTTTTCGCCACCAACTTCCTCTTGGAATCCACATACTCCCTGAGCCTGGATCGAGGGTCCAGCTCCTCGTCCACGGGGTCTTCCACCCTCATGGAGAGTAGGGGTTTCAGTGGGGTGACGTACTCGGCGTTCTCCACTTCCTCCACACAGGTCTGCACGAAGAAGGCGTCGTGCTCAGCCTCGTCGTCTGAGTGGATAGAGCTAGGTAGCTCAGATAGTCCACACTCAGAGACTCCATCAGGAACAGGTACATGACAGGGAGAGTTGGGGGCGTTGGTGTCAGTCACGACGTACTCATCTCCTCCGGGTGTAGTCTCAACAGCATCTTGAGGTCGTAGGCGATCCTTCAAGTCACCCAAGGCGAGTCCGTCGCTTTCTCGTTGTATAGCCTGGACCAGAGTCGGGTCCAGATCCTCCCAGGGGATGGAGGTAAGACCTCCGTCCACCACGCTTAGCATACTCCCCCATCCGGGCTTCCCAATAGGCGTCTTACGTCCCAGAGGCCCGTAAATGGCCTCATCAGGCAAACGAACAGAGCTGATAGTCAGCCTGTCCAGGAG
Source organism: Eutreptiella sp. 'Long Island Sound 2002' (assembly GCA_964036045.1). Taxonomy (NCBI): domain Eukaryota; phylum Euglenozoa; class Euglenophyceae; order Eutreptiales; family Eutreptiaceae; genus Eutreptiella; species Eutreptiella sp. 'Long Island Sound 2002'. The sequence goes on from OZ038403.1 coordinate 25,461,424, forward strand.
GTTTCGCCAGTACTTGTTGCCCCCATGGGCTCCCCAATCGGGGGAACACAGGACCATACGGGAACGTTCCAAGGCCACCTTGGTCAGCACCTTCCCCAGTTCAGTGAACCTGGGGTTCCCGTAGGCCATCCCGAAAGAGGGCCAGTAAAATTTGTAGCTGCAGTTCTTCCCCTTGCTGCAGTAAAGGTCCAGTACATGCTGCTTGTCGCTGGCGAACAACTCCACACTCAGGTCTTCTCGAGAGTAACCCAACTCCTTCAGACCTTGGTCTAGGACTTCCCCCAATAGTTGATAGTCCTCAGTTTTGAAGGCCGCCATCATGTTCGAGGGCTCCTCCTTCGATAGCCTCAGGTAACTCGAGGTATGTTCCGACTGCTCCAGTGGCACAGACTCTCTGCCACTGCCGTGGTCCACGTAGAGGAGGTAGGGCGCTTGCAGCGTCAGGGATTGTATCTGGGAGTGCTGTACGAAGAAGTCAGTCCCCAGTACAAAGTCGAAGGCCTCACTGTCCATCACATAGAACCGATGCGCGAAAGTCCGGGAGCCCATAGGTACCTCCACTTCACAGTCCCCGCAGCTGTGCACCACATGTCCATCCCCCATGCGTATAGCAGCGGTGGTCATGGTGTTCTTCAGGCTCCCACAAGGTAAAATTTTCTTGGCCACTATAGATATGGTGGCGCCAGTGTCCAATACCCCCAGATATTCGCGTCCCCCTAGTCGGATACGTACCCAAAACACGAGGTCTTGGGTGCCACCAGAGCGTCCCCGTCAGAACTCTGCAGGACACGTCACCTCGAACCCCTTGTTCCGCAATTTGCGGGCCATCCTCATGAAACGGCTCCTCTTCTTAGCGTTGCCGTCATCACCACCTTCATGCTCACGCTTGGCTCCTTGTTCTTGCTGGGCCTGCGTTTGTGAGCGTGTGGTAGGACCAGACTGCCCTCCAGAGGGCTCGGAGTTCCCCCCTGGATTAGGGTTGGGGGTGCCTCCGTTCTTGTCCTTGTTCTTGTTGTCGGGCTGGCGGTTAGCGCCTCCTCCTCGTCCACCTTGACCCTTGTCTTGCCCTTGACCACGTCCTTTCGACTTGCCCTTGCCGGAGTCGTTGCCTTTGCCTTTGCCTCCACCTTTGCCTGAGCCTTTGCCAGGATCTTCACCTTTGAGCTTCGCCGATAGGCGTTGCTTATGGTAGCACTCATCCTCGTAGTGCTTCCGCTTCCCGCAGAATGCACACGTGATGGTGCACCTGTAATGATCCGGCAGCTTCGCTTTGGCACCGGTGTTCTTCTCCTGCTGCTTCCCCTGGACTACGAAGCAGTCTCGCTGCTCGCAGTCAGCGGCGTGCTGCAGGTGGCCCTGCTCGTCTCTGGCATCACACCAGAATAGCTCCTTCACGTTCTCCATGATACGGGCGTGGGCGTGTTTGGGGGTAGTCCCCTGCCCAGGTCGGGACCCTTGGTACCCTTTGCCATGACCTCCAGAACCTCCTCCTGCAGGACGGTAATTGTTCAAGTGCTGGTCGCTCTCCTTCTCCAGCGCCAGCTCCAGGAGTAGCACGCATAGATCCTCGTAGCGGAGGGATCTAGCCTTGCGCTCCGCCGTCGAACGGCACTCGTCCCATAGCTCTCGAGGGAGCTTGGCCACCAACCAGAACAGCAGGTCGTCGCTGCTGTAGGAACCGGGCGTCAGTCGTCCAGCCCAGTGATCCAAGTCGGCCAACAGCTCAGAGACCCTGCCAGGTTTGGGGTTGTTGGGCAGCACGGGCAGGTTCTGGATCTGGGCCCTGATGGAGACGTCGGTTTCGTAGGTCGGGTACTGCCTCTCCAGGGCAACCAACACATCGGCAAAGGTGGCGGAGTTAGTCACGATCTGCCTGACCTGCTTCTCCAGGTACTTGGTCTTGCAGCACTGCAGGAGCAGATCGCACTTCACTCGCCCACTAGCGTGGGTTTGGCCGGTCAATCGGAGAAACCGGCCAAAATTCTCAGCGAACTTGCTGAGGTCCTTGCCTGTGAACTCAGGCAGGTTCACCACGATCTTGGAGGTGGTAATAGCATTCGCCTCCTGAGACCTGCGTCCCTCAGGGCGTCGGGTCTGCTTCTTCTTCTTCGTCTTCTTCTTCCCCTTTGGGTCCTCGGGATCCTCCGGGTCATCGTCCTCCGAGGGCGAAGTAGAAGTCATCGATGGTGGCTCGTCATCGGAGGGGTCTCCGCCTAGATCACTAGAGCCATAAGGCTCCACGTCCACCATTGCCCTTAAGGCTGTCAGCCCCAGCCGGTCCACCTCGGCCCTCGTGGAGTTCGTCACGTGGCTGTAGGGCGGCTGGGCCGTTCTTGGTACAAAGGGACTTCTCGGTATAGCTGCAGGAGTCGGCATCGGTCGGCTCCTCAGGCTCCCCAGGGTGTTTGTCAACCTTGCAGCCAGGTGGTTGGCCTGTACCCGGTGGGGTGACATTCCCACCGTGGTAGGTGACGCTTGGGGTGGAATCATCAGGGGCTCCAGTTTCTCACGGATCTCTTGTGTGAGGTCGCCCACGATTTTTGAAGTGGCTCCTCGAAGCACCTCGTTGATCTGCCGCGTCAGGGACCTGTTGGAGAATCTCCCCGATCCTCTACTCCTGCCTCCAAGGGACTCAGGTCCTCTCCTCAACCCACTCAAGGTTGCATACCCAGGTGCATACCCAGGAACATCCACATAGGTTCCAGTAGCGGGTAGTGGATGGGGATATTCGGCCGCATACCATCGCGGCGCAGAGCTGGAAGGCACAGGCTCACCGGCAGTAGTTGCCTCAGGGGGGGCAGTGGTAGGTGGGCCCATACCAAGGGCGGGGTAGGGAGGCATGCCAGTAAAGCCTGTGCCCTCTGCCATAGGCGGGTTGGTTGTGGGAGTGGATGTTGCAGCGGCTGGGAGTGTGGTGGTCATAGGAGAGGGTGATGCGTGGAGGCCAGAAGCGCTTGGTGCGCCTTCGAAGGTAGGGACATTCGTGAGGTCTTGCCCTTGCTCCTCTCCTTCGTCTGCTTCGTCTGCAGCATCCTTCTCGCTCTCTCTCTTCCTCTTCACAGGCTGAGAGACCACCTCTTCGACTGACAGGGCCCCGAAGGCAGTCTGGAGTCCATCCAGCGAGTCCTCAGCCGCTTCCACTGGCCCATGTAAGGGCTCCGCCGAAGGTACAGCGCCAGGTGCTGGCCTTGCCGGTGCCTCAGGCACTGACGCTGTCTTCACGTCGGCGTCCTCCTTCCTTGTGTCCATCTTCAGTCACCCTTCTGCTTATATGTGCCTGTACTCGGCGCACTGGATGTACGGCGCGGGGTTGCTGCCGGTGCGCAGAGACAGACTGCCTCTTGCTACCAGAAAAGTTTTTAGTGGTTTCAGCACTATGTTTTTGTCTCCCCTGCTGCTTGCTGCTGGTGTAGGGTTTCCTGCTGCTTGTTTTTGGAGATGAAAAGCTTTTGTGTGATGAAATAAAGTCAATCCAGGATAGCCCAAGCCAGAGGTATGCAAGGAGAAGAGAATTCAGGATCAAAGCATGAAGGGCTGCAGTGTAAACAGTGAAAGATGATTGGATATTCACAGAAACTGCAACTCAGGTCAAATCGGAATGCATATTCACAAAGATAGCTGAAATGTTTTGGAAAAGAGTTGGAAAACTGCCCCATGGTCACTCTATCTCCATAGTGCCATCCCAGGAGATGTGTACTCTTTGTTTTGGGTCCCATATGTGCTGAGGTGGCAGGGCATGTGGCGATGAGGTCACTGCCATGTCACATGGGATCTTCCTACTTAGCTAGGCTGACCAGGAATTGAACCCAGGACCTCTCAAAAAGAGGTGCCCAGCCCCCTAGGGTGCATACCACTAGGACAGCTAAGAATTCATGGAAAAACATAGATAAATTCATAGGCTCTGCCTTGGATATGTCAGTTCTCAGTCAACTCAGGAAAAGATGAATAGCTTCACATTGAAAGGGGATTAAGGGGTCCACTCCATATCCTGATTGGGTGTTTGGTTCCATAGGTCAAAATGTGTTATCACCACTTTTGGTAGGACCAATACTAAGAGAAAAAAGCATGGATGCTCAGTGCATCTCTAATACAACTAGAGTATGCCTCAAAGCATTGGAAAAGCACTTTTTCTTACTCAGTACCCCTGGGTCAAGAACTCTCTGCTCAGTACCCCTGGGTCAAGAACTCTCTGCTCAGTACCCCTGGGTCAAGAACTCTCTGCTCAGTACCCCTGGGTCATAAACTCTCTGCTCAGTACCCCTGGGTCAAGAACTCTCTGCTTAGTACCCCTGGGTCAAGAACTCTCTGGTCAGTACGCCTGGGTCAAGAACTCTCTGGTCAGTACGCCTTGGTCAAGAACTCTCTGCTCAGTACCCCTGGGTCAAGAACTCTCTGCTCAGTACCCCTGGGTCAAGAACTCTCTGCTCAGTACCCCTGGGTCAAGAACTCTCTGCTTAGAACCCCTGGGTCAAGAACTCTCTGCTTAGTACCCCTGGGTCAAGAACTCTCTGCTCAGTACCCCTGGGTCAAGAACTCTCTGGTCAGTACGCCTGGGTCAAGAACTCTCTGGTCAGTACGCCTGGGTCAAGAATTCTCTGCTCAGTACCCCTGGGTCAAGAACTCTCTGCTCAGTACCCCTGGGTAAAGAACTCTCTGCTCAGTAACCCCTGGGTCAAGAACTCTCTGGTCAGTACGCCTTGGTCAAGAACTCTCTGCTTAGAACCCCTGGGTCAAGAACTCTCTGCTTAGTACCCCTGGGTCAAGAACTCTCTGCTCAGTACCCCTTCGTCAAGAACTCTCTGCTCCGTACCCCTGGGTCAAGAACTTTCTGGTCAGTACCCCTGGGTCAAGAACTCTCTGCTCAGTACCCCTGGGTCAAGAACTCTCTGCTCAGTACCCCTGGGTCAAGAACTCTCTGCTCAGTACCCCTGCGTCAAGAACTCTCTGCTCAGTACCCCTGGGTCAAGAACTCTCTGCTCAGTTCCCCTGGGTCAAGAACTCTCTGCTCAGTACCCCTGGGTCATAAACTCTCTGCTCAGTACCCCTGGGTCATAAACTCTCTGCTCAGTGACCCTGGGTCAAGAACTCTCTGTTTAGTACCCCTGGGTCAAGAACTCTCTGGTCAGTACGCCTGGGTCAAGAACTCTCTGGTCAGTACGCCTGGGTCAAGAACTCTCCGCTCAGTACCCCTGGGTCAAGAACTCTCTGCTCAGTACCCCTGGGTCAAGAACTCTCTGCTCAGTACCCCTGGGTCAAGAACTCTCTGCTCAGTACCCCTGGGTCAAGAACTCTCTGCTTAGAACCCCTGGGTCAAGAACTGTCTGCTTAGTACCCCTAGGTCAAGAACTCTCTGCTCAGTACCCCTTGGTCAAGAACTCTCTGCTCAGTACCCCCGGGTCAAGAACGTTCTGGTCAGTACCCCTGGGTCAAGAACTCTCTGCTCAGTACCCCTGGGTCAAGAACTCTCTGCTCAGTACCCCTGGGTCAAGAACTCTCTGCTCAGTACCCCTGGGTCAAGAACTCTCTGCTCAGTACCCCTGGGTCAAGAACTCTCTGCTCAGTACCCCTGGTTCAAGAACTCTCTGCTCAGTACCCCTGGGTCAAGAAATCTCTGCTCAGTACCCCTGGGTCAAGAACTCTCTGCTCAGTACCCCTGGGTCAAGAACTCTCTGCTCAGTACCCCTGGGTCAAAGAATCTCTGCTCAGTACCACTGTGTCAAGAACTCTCTGCCCAATACCCCTGGGTCAAGAACTCTCTGCTTAGAACCCCTGGGTCAAGAACTCTCTGCTTAGTACCCCTGGGGCAAGAACTCTCTGCTCAGTACCCCTCTGTCAAGAACTCTCTGCTCCGTAGCCCTGGGTCAAGAAATTTCTGGTCAGTACCCCTGGGTCAAGAACTCTCTGCTCAGTACCACTGGGTCAAGAACTCTCTGCTCAGTACCCCTGGGTCAAGAACTCTCTGCTCAGTACCCCTGGGTCAAGAACTCTCTGCTCAGTACCCCTGGGTCAAGAACTCTCTGCTCAGTACCCCTGGGTCAAGAACTCTCTGCTCAGTACCCCTGGGTCATAAACTCTGTGCTCAGTACCCCTGGGTCATAAACTCTCTGCTCAGTACCCCTGGGTCAAGAACTCTCTGTTTAGTACCCCTGGGTCAAGAACTCTCTGGTCAGTACGCCTGGGTCAAGAACTCTCTGGTCAGTACGCCTGGGTCAAGAACTCTCTGCTCAGTACCCCTGGGTCAAGAACTCTCTGCTTAGAACCCCTGGGTCAAGAACTGTCTGCTTAGTACCCCTGGGTCAAGAACTCTCTGCTCAGTACCCCTTGGTCAAGAACTCTCTGCTCAGTACCCCTGGGTCAAGAACGTTCTGGTCAGTACCCCTGGGTCAAGAACTCTCTGCTCAGTACCCCTGGGTCAAGAACTCTCTGCTCAGTACCCCTGGGTCAAGAACTCTCTGCTCAGTACCCCTGGGTCAAGAACTCTCTGCTCAGTACCCCTGGGTCAAGAACTCTCTGCTCAGTACCCCTGGGTCAAGAACTCTCTGCTCAGTACCCCTGGGTCAAGAAATCTCTGCTCAGTACCCCTGGGTCAAGAACTCTCTGCTCAGTACCCCTGGGTCAAGAACTCTCTGCTCAGTACCCCTGGGTCAAAGAATCTCTGCTCAGTACCACTGTGTCAAGAACTCTCTGTCCAATACCCCTGGGTCAAGAACTCTCTGCTCAGTACCCCTGGGTCAAGAACTCTCTGCTCAGTACCCCTGGGTCAAGAACTCTCTGCTCAGTACCCCTGGGTCAAAAACTCTCTGGTCAGTACGCCTGGGTCAAGAACTCTCTGCTCTGTACCCCTGGGTCAAGAACTCTCTGCTCAGTACCCCTGGGTCAAGAACTCTCTGCTCAGTACCCCTGGGTCAAGAACTCTCTGCTCAGTACCCCTGGGTCAAGAACTCTCTGGTCAGTACCCCTGGGTCAAGAACTCTCTGCTCAGTACCCCTGGGTCAAGAACTCTCTGCTCAGTACCCCTGGGTCAAGAACTCTCTGGTCAGTACCCCTGGGGCAAGAACTCTCTGCTCAGTACCCCTGGGTCAAGAACTCTCTGCTCAGTACCCCTGGGTCAAGAACTCTCTGCTCAGTACCCCTGGGTCAAGAACTCTCTGCTCAGTACCCCTGGGTCAAGAACTCTCTGCTCAGTACCCCTGGGTCAAGAACTCTCTGCTCAGTACCCCTGGGTCAAGAACTCTCTGCTCAGTACCCCTGGGTCAAGAACTCTCTGCTCAGTAACCCTGGATCAAGAACTCTCTGCTCAGTACCCCTGGGACAAGAACTCTCTGCTCAGTACCCCTGGGTCAAGAACTCTCTGCTCAGTACCCCTGGGGCAAGAACTCTCTGCTCAGTACCCCTGGGTCCAGAACTCTCTGCTCAGTACCCCTGGGGCAAGAACTCTCTGCTCAGTACCCCTGGGTCAAGAACTCTCTGCTCAGTACCTCTGGGTCAAGAACTCTCAGGTCAGTACCCCTGGGTCAAGAACTCTCTGCTTAGTACCCCTGGGTCAAGAACTCTCTGCTCAGTACCCCTGGGTCAAGAACTCTCTGCTCCGTACCCCTGGGTCCAGAACTTTCTGGTCAGTACCCCTGGGTCAAGAACTCTCTGCTCAGTACCCCTGGGTCAAGAACTCTCTGCTCAGTACCCCTGGGTCAAGAACTCTCTGGTCAGTACCCCTGGGTCAAGAACTCTCTGCTCAGTACCCCTGAGTCAAGAACTCTCTGCTCAGTACCCCTGGGTCAAGAACTCTCTGCTCAGTACCCCTGGGTCAAGAACTCTCTGCTCAGTACCCCTGGGTCAAGAACTCTCTGCTCAGTACCCCTGGGTCAAGAACTCTCTGCTCAGTACGAAAGGTTTAGAGTGGTTTCACCATTGGAAAAGCACTTTTTCTTACTCAGTACCCCTGGGTCAAGAACTCTCTGCTCAGTACCCCTGGGTCAAGAACTCTCTGCTCAGTACCCCTGGGTCATAAACTCTCTGCTCAGTACCCCTGGGTCATAAACTCTCTGCTCAGTACCCCTGGGTCAAGAACTCTCTGTTTAGTACCCCTGGGTCAAGAACTCTCTGGTCAGTACGCCTGGGTCAAGAACTCTCTGGTCAGTACGCCCGGGTCAAGAACTCTCTGCTCAGTACCCCTGGGTCAAGAACTCTCTGCTCAGTACCCCTGGGTCAAGAACTCTCCGCTCAGTACCCCTGGGTCAAGAACTCTCTGCTTAGAACCCCTGGGTCAAGAACTGTCTGCTTAGTACCCCTGGGTCAAGAACTCTCTGCTCAGTACCCCTGGGTCAAGAACTCTCTGCTCAGTACCCCTGGGTCAAGAACGTTCTGGTCAGTACCCCTGGGTCAAGAACTCTCTGCTCAGTACCCCTGGGTCAAGAACTCTCTGCTCAGTACCCCTGGGTCAAGAACTCTCTGCTCAGTACCCCTGGGTCAAGAACTCTCTGCTCAGTACCCCTGGGTCAAGAACTCTCTGCTCAGTACCCCTGGGTCAAGAACTCTCTGCTCAGTACCCCTGGGTCAAGAACTCTCTGCTCAATACCCCTGGGTCAAGAACTCTCTGCTCAGTACCCCTGGGTCAAGAACTCTGTGGTCAGTACCCCTCGGTCAAGAACTCTCTGCTCAGTAGCCCTGGGTCAAGAACTCTCTGCTCAGTACCCCTGGGTCAAGAAATCTCTGCTCAGTACCCCTTGGTCAAGAACTCTCTGCTCAGTACCCCTGGGTCAAGAACTCTCTGCTCAGTACCCCTGGGTCAAAGAATCTCTGCTCAGTACCACTGTGTCAAGAACTCTCTGCCCAATACCCCTGGGTCAAGAACTCTCTGGTCAGTACGCCTGGGTGAAGACCTCTCTGCTCAGTACCCCTGGGTCAAGAATTCTCTGCTCAGTACCCCTGGGTCAAGAACTCTCTGGTCAGTACGCCTGGGTCAAGAACTCTCTGCTCAGTACCCCTGGGTCAAGAACTCTCTGCTCAGTACCCCTGGGTCAAGAACTCTCTGCTCAGTACCCCTGGGTCAAGAACTCTCTGCTCAGTACCCCTGGGTCAAGAACTCTCTGCTCAGTACCCCTGGGTCAAGAACTCTCTGCTCAGTACCCCTGGGTCAAGAACTCTCTGCTCAGTACCCCTGGGTCAAGAACTCTCTGCTCAGTAACCCTGGGTCAAGAACTCTCTGGTCAGTACGCCTGGGTGAAGACCTCTCTGCTCAGTACCCCTGGGTCAAGAACTCTCTGCTCAGTACCCCTGGGTCAAGAACTCTCTGCTCAGTACCCCTGGGACAAGAACTCTCTGCTCAGTACCCCTGGGTCAAGAACTCTCTGCTCAGTACCCCTGGGGCAAGAACTCTCTGCTCCGTACCCCTGGGTCAAGAACTCTCTGCTCAGTACCCCTGGGTCAAGAACTCTCTGCTCAGTACCCCTGGGTCAAGAACTCTCTGCTCAGTACCCCTGGGTCAAGAACTCTCAGGTCAGTACCCCTGGGTCAAGAACTCTCTGCTCAGTACCCCTGGGTCCAGAACTCTCTGCTCAGTACCCCTGGGTCAAACACTCTCTGCTCAGTACCACTGGGTCAAAAACTCTCTGCCCAATACCCATGGGTCAAGAACTCTCTGCTCAGTACCCCTGGGTCAAGAACTCTCTGCTCAGTACCCCTGGGTCAAGAACTCTCTGCTCAGTACCCCTGGGTCAAGAACTCTCTGGTCAGTACGCCTGGGTCAAGAACTCTCTGCTCTGTACCCCTGGGTCAAGAACTCTCTGCTCAGTACCCCTGGGTCAAGACCTCTCTGCTCAGTACCCCTGGGTCAAGAACGTTCTGCTCAGTACCTCTGGGTCAAGAACTCCCTGGTCAGTACCCCTGGGTCAAGAACTCTCTGCTCTTCGACGCCTTCCTCCACGTCGCCCGACACGACCGCCCCCCACGCGCCAGCCCAGACGGCGAGAGCCCGCCCCCCACGGGTAGCCGGATCTAGGTGCCCCCCATCGACTTGGGGCGACACCTGGTCGGACACCCCGTGCCGGGGCGGGTGGACACCAAGGGCCGCACCCGCTACCACGAGCCTGACATGGCCCACCCCCCACCCGGCGCCACCCCCGACAGCACCAAAGAGTGGGAGCGGGAAACATGGGTAGCCCGGATGGCCTCCCTGAGCAACTTCCGGCACCACGTCCTGGGGGACATCACCACCCCCGACGAGCAGCAGCCAGCCCCCGCCACGTACATGACCCTCATATACAATCTGCACTACACCCTCTCCACCACCAACTACCACGCACCCACAGACCACTGGGTGGTACACGGCACCGACTCCCTCCTCCCCGCCGACTACACCCCCCCCCCCACACAACCCAGGCCCCGACACGTACGCCACGGGGGACGACCCGGACGACCCCCACATCTGGGGCACGTGGGAACGCAAATCCCTGGACACGCTGCTCTCCATCCGCAGCGGCTACCAGGGGCTTGGTAGGGCGTTGTATTGCCTCGCCAAGTGGACCCAACGGACCTGGGGGATCCCCACGGACCGATGGGTGTGGGTGGTCACGCTGCGCCCCCAGCAGAGGGAAGCCCCCCCAAACCGCAGGGGACCCACCCCCCCACGCCCCACCACCCTACAACTCTGCCCGTACATGGTGGCAGCCCGCCTCATGACGCTGCTGTGGCCGGGCCCAGACACCCCCACCCAAAACTACCCCCACCTCACAGAGGAGGACATGCCCGGCATCCAGCGATGCTTCTTCCAGACCCCCGACTACCTCCAGCAAACACACCCGCACGTCCTGCAGCAAATATGGCCACCCCCCGGGTAACCCACGTGCCCGCGCAGCCGGGACAACGCCGCCACGCCAGCACCAGCACGCACGGATCACCAGGGAAAATGCGCGCACACGCCCGGTGCCCGAACCTGCACCCTCGTTCTCGCTGCTTACAGGACCCAGCATCATACGCCCGCCCCCGAAGCCCAGGACCCTCCGCCGTCCCCCACAGCCCTCTCCTCCGCCTCCGACTCCACAACCTCCACCACCACGACCACCTCATCCACCACCACCACCACGTCCTCATCCAGCACTCCACCCCCCAGGCCGCGGGGGACACCTCCGAAACGGGCCCCCAAACCCGCCCCCACCGCGAGCAACCCCGCCGCCGCCAAGGCCCACGCCCCGACGAAGCCCACACCCACGACCCAGCCGAAACCCAAGACCGCCGCCAAACAGCCACCCAAACCCGCCAGCACGCCACGACCGCAACCCGCAGCCAAGCCCAAACCCAACTCCAAACCCGGCGCCACGACGGCAGCCCGAGCCCGGCCCCCCGAGGACGTCCTCTATGACATTCGGCCCCAGCCGTCCCAGGACCGAAGGCAGCAGCGCCCAGCGCGGCGCCCCCCCACCGTCACCGACGCCACCGCCACCACCTTCATGGCGGAGCGCGCCGCGGCCGAAGCATGACGCACCTCCTCTCGCCACCTCTCAAAACCCGCACCCCAGGCCCACGGACCGCCCCCGACCAGGCCAGAACGACGCCAGGGTCCGCCAGCAGCGTCCCCGCCCCCCTACCAACCCTCGATGACAGCCCACATACAGCGCATGCCCCACTACCGCCGCCGCCGCGAGCCCCCGCCCAACCCTGAGGCGGAGACCGTACGCGCACACCCGCGGGTCCACATCCGCGCGCGCCCCCACTCCCCACGCACCCCCACGGAACAGGACTACGAGGAATCCCCCAGGCCCGCCACCGCCACCGGTCCCCACGACCCCGTCACACCCACCCACGCCCACTCCTCCGCCCAAGACCGCAGGCCCGCCCAGGAACAGGGGTGGCAGCGCTGGACCCAGACGCAGCTCTGGGAGCTGCGAAAGTGGGCCCGGGGAGAGCCCTCCCTCGAGGGCCTGGTCCATCGGCCCCGCAAGGGGTCGTTGGAGAACTGCCGCCTCCGGCCGGCGGGGGGGGTGGATGCCGCAGGCTGCATGGGAAGCCATGCTGGCCGATGCCCTCCACCCCCTGGGAGTCCACCCCCGCAACCTCCCCGCGCCCCAGGACCACCCGTATGTCCTCAGGCGCCTGCGGGAGACCCTCCAGGAGACGCAGCGAGACGGCAACCGCCTGTGGGACATCACTCAAAGCCCAGCCCCGCACAAACACACCCCCTCACCACCCCACAAGCGTCGGCGCACCGACACCGGCGACACCCACAGCACCCAAGGAGCCCTGCGCGCCACACAACACGACGCGCCTGACCCCCCGGCCAGCGGCGCCGCCACCTAACCCCGTTACCCAGCAAACCACCACCACGGGGCGCCACGCCAGGCCCCGCTCAGAACTCACCAAACAAACCGGACGCCGAAGGAAGCCAACGCACACGACAACGAGCACCACTACGCCCAAAGGCACCAAACCCAGGCCCGCCACCGTCGCAACCGCCTAACCGAGCCAGAACCCAAGCACAAATCAAACCCGAGCCACACCCCGAAACCGCTCACCCTTGACTCCTAACCAAGCCCGCCGAGGGAACAACGTAACCACAGCCCACACCCACAGCCCACACAGCCGCCTAACCAGCCAGCTCCAGAAGCAAAGAGACACCTCACCAAACCCACCCTGACCCAAGCCCGTGTACATCAGGACGCGCGAGCCGCACCCCTGGGGCGCGACCGCTGCCACAGCACCGACGACACACGCCAGAGGACACAACGCTACTGCACCGCCGCACCAGCTGCCCATGCCTGTGCCTGCAGTGTACGCGCGCCCCTGTTTTTCTCTTTTACGTTTTTTTTTCCCAAAAAAAAAAAAAAAACAAGTAAAAAAAAAATAAATAAAAAAAAACGAAAATTAGGGGGGGAGGAAGAGGGACACAACCACCCATGGCACACGCGCACCGCACACAGCACGCACACCGGTGAACAGGTGCCCAGTGGCCCAGGACACCGCACATGCAACACAACACACCGAGCGCGCACACCGGTGAACAGGAGCCAGCTGGCCCAGGACACCGCAGACGCAACACAGCAAACCGCGCGGGCACACCGGTGAACAGGAGCCCAGCGGCCCAGGACACTGCACACACGTAGGGCGGCCGAGGGACACGAAAGAACCAATACCCCATGGGTCGGACACAATGGGGCGACCCAGCCGACCCACCGGGCCAGTGGCAGGAGCGGTACTCCAAGGCCACTGGTCCGAGCCCGGCCAGGCTGCATCGGGGACCATGGCAAACGTCACCCGGAGCCATGGAAGCAACCGGTGACAGGCGAGCCGGTACACAGTCCAGGAGGCGGTCACCTGCCAAGCAGAGTGGCCCCGCAACTCAAGCCACAAGGGTGAGGCGGTCGTACCGTAGACAAGCGGGAGCAATACCCCTTGTGGTGAGAGATACTCCACACGGCTGGGCAGCCTGCCAGAGCTGCCGCCCAAAGGAGGGGGCATGTGGCCCTACCCATGGACACATGTGGGGACACCCTCCCACCTGGGACACATGGACCGGGTGGCCGCGACAATGCCTTCCCAAGCACATGCGGGAGCGGCTCAAGAGGCACCTGACATAGGGCAGTGGGAGGGACAGGACGTCCCCTTGGTAAGACCTTCTTCCTGCAATGTCAAAGGAGGCATCCGGAACTCCCGAAGATACCTACCTACCTACCTCTGCTCAGTACCCCTGGGTCAAGAACTCTCTGGTCAGTACGCCTGGGTCAAGAACTCTCTGCTCAGTACCCCTGGGTCAGGAACTCTCTGCTCAGTACCCCTGGGTCAAGAACTCTCTGGTCAGTACGCCTGGGTCAACAACTCTCTGCTCAGTACCCCTGGGTCAAGAACTCTCTGCTCAGTACCACTGGGTCAAGAACTCTCTACTCAGTACCCCTGGGTCAAGAATTCTCTGCTCAGTACCCCTGGGTCAAGAATTCTCTGGTCAGTACGCCTGGGTCAAGAACTCTCTGCTCAGTACCCCTGGGTCAAGAACTCTCTGCTCAGTACCCCTGGGTCAGGAACTCTCTGCTCAGTACCCCTGGGTCAAAGACTCTCTGCTCAGTACCACTGGGTCAAGAACTCTCTGCCCAATACCCCTGGATCAAGAACTCTCTGCTCAGTACCCCTGGGTCAAGAACTCTCTGCTCAGTACCCCTGGGTCAAGAGGTATCTGCTCAGTACCCCTGGGTCAAGAACTCTCTGCTTAGTACCCCTGGGGCAAGAACTCTCTGGTCAGTACGCCTGGGTCAAGAACTCTCTGCTCAGTACCCCTGGGTCAAGAACTCTCTGCTCAGTACCCCTGGGTCAAGAACTCTCTGCTCAGTACCCCTAGGTCAGGAACTCTCTTCTCAGTACCCCTGGGTCAAAGAATCTCTGCTCAGTACCCCTGGGTCAAGAACTCTCTGCTCAGTACCCCTGGGTCAAGAACTCTCTGGTCAGTACCCCTGGGTGAAGAACTCTCTGCTCAGTACCCCTGGGTCAAGAACTCTCTGGTCAGTACGCCTGGGTCAACAACTCTTTGCTCAGTACCCCTGGGTCAAGAACTCTCTGCTCAGTACCCCTGGGTCAAGAACTCTCTGCTCAGTACCCCTGGGTCAAGAACTCTCTGCTCAGTACCCCTGGGTCAAGAACTCTCTGCTCAGTACCCCTGGGTCAAGAATTCTCTGCTCAGTACCCCTGGGTCAAGAACTCTCTGGTCAGTACCCCTCGGTCAAGAGGTATCTGCTCAGTACCCCTGGGTCAAGAACTCTCTGCTTAGTACCCCTGGGTCAAGAACTCTCTGGTCAGTACGCCTGGGTCAAGAACTCTCTGCTCAGTACCCCTGGGTCAAGAACTCTCTGCTCAGTACCCCTGGGTCAAGAACTCTCTGCTCAGTACCCCTGGGTCAGGAACTCTCTGCTCAGTACCCCTGGGTGAAGAACTCTCTGCTCAGTACCCCCGGGTCAAGAACTCTCTGGTCAGTACGCCTGGGTCAACAACTCTTTGCTCAGTACCCCTGGGTCAAGAACTCTCTGCTCAGTACCCCTGGGTCAAGAACTCTCTGCTCAGTACCCCTGGGTCAAGAACTCTCTGCTCAGTACCCCTGGGTCAAGAACTCTCTGCTCAGTTCCCCTGGGTCAAGAACTCTCTGCTCAGTTCCCCTGGGTCAAGAACTCTCTGGTCAGTATGCCTGGGTCAAGAACTCTCTGCTCTGTACCCCTGGGTCAAGAACTCTCTGCTCAGTACCCCTGGGTCAAGAACTCTCTGCTCAGTACCCCTGGGTCAAGTACTTTCTGCTCAGTACCCCTGGGTCAAGAACCCTCTGCTCAGTACGCCTGGGTCAAGAACTCTCTGCTCAGTACCCCTGGGTCAAGAACTCTCTGCTCAGTACCCCTGGGTCAAGAACTCTCTGGTCAGTAGCCCTGGGGCAAGAACTCTCTGCTCAGTACCCCTGGGTCAAGAACTCTCTGCTCAGTACCCCTGGGTCAAGAACTCTCTGCTCAGTACCCCTGGGTCAAGAACTCTCTGCTCAGTACCCCTCGGTCAAGAACTCTCTGCAGATTACCCCTGGGTCAAGAACTCTCTGCTCAGTACCCCTCGGTCAAGAGGTATCTGCTCAGTACCCCTGGGTAAAGAACTCTCTGCTTAGTACCCCTGGGTCAAAGACTCTCTGCTCAGTACCCCTGGGTCAAGAACTCTCTGCTCAGTACCCCTGGGTCAAGAACTCTCTGCTCAGTACCCCTGGGTCAAGAACTCTCTGCTCAGTACCCCTGGGTCAAGAACTCTCTGCTCAGTACCCCTCGGTCAAGAACTCTCTGCAGAGTACCCCTGGGTCAAGAACTCTCTGCTCAGTACCCCTCGGTCAAGAGGTATCTGCTCAGTACCCCTGGGTAAAGAACTCTCTGCTTAGTACCCCTGGGTCAAGAACTCTCTGGTCAGTACGCCTGGGTCAAGAACTCTCTGCTCAGTACCCCTGGGTCAAGAACTCTCTGCTCAGTACCCCTGGGTCAAGAACTCTCTGCTCAGTACCCCTGGGTCAGGAACTCTCTGCTCAGTACCCCTGGGTCAAAGAATCTCTACTCAGTACCCCTGGGTCAAGAACTCTCTGCTCAGTACCCCTGGGTCAAGAACTCTCTGGTCAGTACCCCTGGGTGAAGAACTCTCTGCTCAGTACCCCTGGGTCAAGAACTCTCTGGTCAGTACGCCTGGGTCAACAACTCTTTGCTCAGTACCCCTGGGTCAAGAACTCTCTGCTCAGTACCCCTGGGTCAAGAATTCTCTGCTCAGTACCCCTGGGTCAAGAACTCTCTGCTCAGTACCCCTGGGTCAAGAACTCTCTGCTCAGTACCCCTGGGTCAAGAATTCACTGCTCAGTACCCCTGGGTCAAGAACTCTCTGCTCAGTACCCCTGGGTCAAGAACTCACTGGTCAGTACGCCTGGGTCAAGAACTCTCTGGTCAGTACCCCTGGGTCAAGAACTCTCTGCTCAGTACCCCTGGGTCAAGAACTCTCTGGTCAGTACCCCTGGGTCAAGAAATCTCTGCTCAGTACCCCTGGGTCAAGAACTCTCTGGTCAGTACCCCTCGGTCAAGAGGTATCTGCTCAGTACCCCTGGGTCAAGAACTCTCTGCTTAGTACCCCTGGGTCAAGAACTCTCTGGTCAGTACGCCTGGGTCAAGAACTCTCTGCTCAGTACCCCTGGGTCAAGAACTCTCTGCTCAGTACCCCTGGGTCAAGAAATCTCTGCTCAGTACCCCTGGGTCAAGAACTCTCTGGTCAGTACCCCTCGGTCAAGAGGTATCTGCTCAGTACCCCTGGGTCAAGAACTCTCTGCTTAGTACCCCTGGGTCAAGAACTCTCTGGTCAGTACGCCTGGGTCAAGAACTCTCTGCTCAGTACCCCTGGGTCAAGAACTCTCTGCTCAGTACCCCTGGGTCAAGAACTCTCTGCTCAGTACCCCTGGGTCAAGAACTCTCTGCTCAGTACCCCTGGGTCAAGAACTCTCTGCTCAGTACCCCTGGGTCAAGAACTCTCTGCTTAGTACCCCTGGGTCAAGAACTCTCTGCTCAGTACCCCTGGGTCAAGAACTCTCTGCTCAGTACCCCTGGGTCAAGAAATCTCTGCTCAGTACCCCAGGGTCAAGAACTCTCTGCTCAGTACCCCTGGGTCAAGAACTCTCTGCTCAGTACCCCTGGGTCAAGAACTCTCTGCTCAGTACCCCTGGGTCAAGAAATCTCTGCTCAGTACCCCTGGGTCAAGAACTCTCTGCTCAGTACCCCTCGGTCAAGAACTCTCTGCTCAGTACCCCTGGGTCAAGAACTCTCTGCTCAGTACCCCTGGGACAAGAGCTCTCTGCTCAGTACCCCTGGGTCAAGAACTCTCTGCTCAGTACCCCTGGGTCAAGAACTCTCTGCTTAGTACCCCTGGGTCAAGAACTCTCTGGTCAGTACCCCTGGGTCAAGAACTCTCTGCTCAGTACCCCTTGGTCAAGAACTCTCTGGTCAGTACCCCTGGGTCAAGAACTCTCTGGTCAGTACCCCTGGGTCAAGAACTCCCTGCTCAGTACCCCTCGGTCAAGAACTCTCTGGTCAGTACCCCTGGGTCAAGAACTCTCTGGTCAGTACGCCTGGGTCAAGAACTCTCTGCTCAGTACCCCTGGGTCAAGAACTCTGTGCTCAGTACCCCTGGGTCAAGAACTCGCTGGTCAGTACCCCTGGGTCACGAACTCTCTGCTCAGTACCCCTGGGTCAAGAACTCTCTGCTTAGTACCCCTGGGTCAAGAACTCTCTGCTCAGTACCCCTGGGTCAAGAACTCTCTGCTCAGTACCCCTGGGTCAAGAACTCTCTGCTCAGTACCCCTGGGTCAAGAACTCACTGGTCAGTACCCCTGGGTCAAGAAATCTCTGCTCAGTACCCCTGGGTCAAGAACTCTCTGCTCAGTACCCCTGGGTCAGAAACTCTCTGCTCAGTACCCCTGGGTCAAGAACTCTCTGCTCAGTACCCCTGGGTCAAGAACTCTCTGCTCAGTACTCCTGGGTCAAGAACTCTCTGCTCAGTACCCCTGGGTCAAGAACTCTCTGCTCAGTACCCCTGCGCCAAGAACTCTCTGCTTAGTACCCCTGGGTCAGGATCTCTCTGGTCAGTACCCCTGGGTCAAGAACTCTCTGCTCAGTACCCCTGGATCAAGAACTCTCTGCTCAGTACCCCTGGGTCAAGAACTCTCTGCTCAGTACCCCTGGGTCAAGAACTCTCTGCTCAGTACCCCTGGGTCAAGAACTCTCTGCTCAGTACCCCTGGGTCAAGAACTCTCTGCTCAGTACCCCCGGGCCAAGAACTCTCTGCTTAGTACCCCTGGGTCAAGAACTCTCTGGTCAGTACCCCTGGGTCAAGAACTCTCTGCTCAGTACCCCTGGGTCAAGAACTCTCTGCTCAGTACCCCTCGGTCAAGAACTCTCTGCATAGTACCCCTGGGTCAAGAACTCTCTGGTCAGTACCCCTGGGGCAACAACTCTTTGCTCAGTACCCCCGGGTCAAGAACTCTCTGCTCAGTACCCCTGGGTCAAGAACTCTCTGCTCAGTACCCCTGGGGCAAGAACTCTGTGCTCAGTACCCCTGGGTCAGAAACTCTCTGTTCAGTACCCCTGGGGCAAGAACTCTCTGCTCAGTACCCCTGGGTCAAGAACTCTCTGGTCAGTAGTCCTGGGTCAAGAACTCTCTGCTCAGTACCCCTGGGTCAAGAACTCTCTGCTTAGTACCCCTGGGTCAAGAACTCTCTGGTCAGTACCCCTGGGTCAAGAACTCTCTGCTCAGTACCCCTTGGTCAAGAACTCTCTGCTCAGTACCCCTGGGTCAAGAACTCTCTGGTCAGTACCCCTGGGTCAAGAACTCTCTGGTCAGTACCCCTGGGTCAAGAACTCTCTGCTCAGTACCCCCGAATCAAGAACTCTCTGCTCAGTACCCCTGGGGCAAGAACTCTCTGCTCAGTACCCCTGGGTCAAGAACTCTCTGGTCAGTACCTCTGGGTCAAGAACTCTGTGCTCAGTACGCCTGGGTCAAGAACTCTCTGCTCAGTACCCCTGGGTCAAGAACTCTCTGCTTAGTACCCCTGGGTCATGAACTCTCTGCTCAGTACCCCTGGGTCAAGAACTCTCTGCTCAGTACCCCTGGGTCAAGAACTCTCTGCTCAGTACCCCTGGGTCAAGAACTCACTGGTCAGTACCCCTGGGTCAAGAAATCTCTGCTCAGTCCCCCTGGGTCAAGAACTCTCTGCTCAGTACCCCTGGGTCAAGAACTCTCTGCTCAGTACCCCTGGGTCAAGAACTCTCTGCTAAGTACCCCTGGGTCAAGAACTCTCTGCTCAGTACCACCGGGTCAAGAACTCTCTGCTCAGTACCCCTGGGTCAAGAACTCTCTGCTCAGTACCCCTGGGTCAAGAACTCTCTGCTCAGGACCCCTGGGGCAAGAACTCTCTGCTCAGTACCCCTGGGTCAAGAACTCTCTGGTCAGTAGTCCTGGGTCAAGAACTCTCTGCTCAGTACCCCTGGGTCAAGAACTCTCTGCTCAGTAACCCTGGGTCAAGAACTCTCTGCTCAGTAACCCTGGGTCAAGAACTCTCTGCTCAGTACCCCTCGGTCAAGAACTCTCTGCAGAGAACCCCTGGGTCAAGAACTCTCTGGTCAGTACCCCTCGGTCAAGAACTCTTTGCTCAGTACCCCTGGGTCAAGAACTCTCTGCTCAGTACCCCTGGGTCAAGAACTCTCTGGTCAGTACCCCTGGGGCAACAACTCTTTGCTCAGTACCCCCGGGTCAAGAACTCTCTGCTCAGTACCCCTGGGTCAAGAACTCTCTGCTCAGTACCCCTGGGTCAAGAACTCTCTGCTCAGTACCCCTGGGTCAAGAACTCTCTGCTCAGGACCCCTGGGGCAAGAACTCTCTGCTCAGTACCCCTGGGTCAAGAACTCTCTGGTCAGTAGTCCTGGGTCAAGAACTCTCTGCTCAGTACCCCTGGGCCAAGAACTCTCTGCTTAGTACCCCTGGGTCAAGAACTCTCTGGTCAGTACCCCTGGGTCAAGAACTCTCTGCTCAGTACCCCTTGGTCAAGAACTCTCTGGTCAGTACCCCTGGGTCAAGAACTCTCTGGTCAGTACCCCTGGGTCAAGAACTCTCTGGTCAGTACCCCTCGGTCAAGAACTCTCTGCAGAGTACCCCTGGGGCAAGAGCTCTCTGCTCAGTACCCCTGGGTCAAGAACTCTCTGCTCAGTACCCCTGGGTCAAGAACTCTCTGCTCAGTACCCCTGGGTCAAGAACTCTCCGCTCAGTACCCCTCGGTCAAGAACTCTCTGCAGAGTACCCCTGGGTCAAGAACTCTCTGGTCAGGACCCCTCGGTCAAGAACTCTTTGCTCAGTACCCCTGGGTCAAGAACTCTCTGCTCAGTACCCCTGGGTCAAGAACTCTCCGGTCAGTACCCCTGGGGCAACAACTGTTTGCTCAGTACCCCCGGGTCAAGAACTCTCTGCTCAGTACCCCTGGGCCAAGAACTCTCTGCTTAGTACCCCTGGGTCAAGAACTCTCTGGTCAGTACCCCTGGGTCAAGAACTCTCTGCTCAGTACCCCTGGGTCAAGAACTCTCTGCTCAGTACCCCTGGGTCAAGAACTCTCTGCTCAGTACCCCTGGGTCAAGAACTCTCTGCTCAGTACCCCTGGATCAAGAACTCTCTGCTCAGTACCCCTGGGTCAAGAACTCTCTGCTCAGTACCCCTCGGTCAAGAACTCTCTGCAGAGTACTCCTGGGTCAAGAACTCTCTGGTCAGTACCCCTCGGTCAAGAACTCTTTGCTCAGTACCCCTGGGTCAGAAAACTCTCTGCTCAGTACCCCTGGGTCAAGAACTCTCTGGTCAGTACCCCTGGGGCAACAACTCTTTGCTTAGTACCCCTGGGTCAAGAACTCTCTGGTCAGTACCCCAGGGTCAAGAACTCTCTGCTCAGTACCCCTGGGTCAAGAACTCTCTGCTCAGTACCCCTGGGTCAAGAACTCTCTGCTCAGTACCCCTGGGTCAAGAAATCTCTGCTCAGTACCCCTGGGTCAAGAACTCTCTGCTCAGGACCCCTGGGGCAAGAACTCTCTGCTCAGTACCCCTGGGTCAAGAACTCTCTGGTCAGTAGTCCTGGGTCAGGAACTCTCTGCTCAGTACCCCTGGGTCAAGAACTTTCTGCTTAGTACCCCTTGGGTCAAGAACTCTCTGGTCAGTACCCCTGGGTCAAGAACTCTCTGCTCAGTACCCCTTGGTCAAGAACTCTCTGGTCAGTACCCCTGGGTCAAGAACTCTCTGGTCAGTACCCGTGGGTCAAGAACTCTCTGGTCAGTACCCCTGGGTCAAGAACTCTCTGCTCAGTACCCCTGGGTCAAGAACTCTCTGCTCAGTACCCCTGGGGCAAGAACTCTCTGCTCAGTACCCCTGGGTCAAGAACTCTCTGCTGAGTACCCCTGGGTCAAGAACTCTCTGGTCAGTACCCCTGGGTCAAGAACTCTCTGGTCAGTACGCCTGGGTCAAGAACTCTTTGCTCAGTACCCCTGGGTCAAGAACTCTCTGCTCAGTACCCCTGGGTCAAGAACTCTCTGGTCAGTACCCCAGGGTCACGAACTCTCTGGTCAGTACCCCTGGGTCAAGAACTCTCTGCTTAGTACCCCTGGGTCAAGAACTCTCTGCTCAGTACCCCTGGGTCAAGAACTCTCTGCTCAGTACCCCTGGGTCAAGAACTCTCTGCTCAGTACCCCTGGGTCAAGAACTCTCTGGTCAGTACCCCTGGGTCAAGAAATCTCTGCTCAGTACCCCTGGGCCAAGAACTCTCTGCTCAGTACCCCTGGGTCAAGAACTCTCTGCTCAGTACCCCTGGGTCAAGAACTCTCTGCTCAGTACCCCTGGGTCAAGAACTCTGTGCTCAGTACTCCTGGGTCAAGAACTCTCTGCTCAGTACCCCTGGGTCAAGAACTCTCTGCTCAGTACCCCTGAGTCAAGAACTCTCTGCTTAGTACCCCTGGGTCAAGAACTCTCTGGTCAGTACCCCTGGGTCAAGAACTCTCTGCTCAGTACCCCTGGGTCAAGAACTCTCTGCTCAGTACCCCTTGGTCAAGAACTCCCTGCTCAGTACCCCTGGGTCAAGACCTCTCTGCTCAGTACCCCTGGGTCAAGAAGTCTTTGGTCAGTACGCCTGGGTCAAGAACTCTCTGCTCAGTACCCCTGGGTCAAGAACTCTCTGCTTAGTACCCCTGGGTCAAGAACTCTCTGGTCAGTATCCCTGGCTCAAGAACTCTCTGCTCAGTACCCCTTGGTCAAGAACTCTCTGGTCAGTACCCCTGGGTCAAGAACCCTCTGGTCAGTACCCCTGGGTCAAGAACTCTCTGCTCAGTACCCCTGGGTCAAGATGTAACTGCGGCCGTCAAACGCTACCTTTAGCGACAGAAGCGCTAGTCTACAGAGGTCGCGCCGGGTAATAGTGACCATAATTTCTCGCCTTTTCTGTGAGCGCTCCTCGGTGCATGCATAGTATTTGCGACCTTTCATTGCGTGCATAGTATTCCCGCAAGACAATTCAGCCCCTGAGGCTATGTATTTATATAGGGTATGATGAGCCCTTGAATTGTCTCTTGCCGTCATTGCTGCTTTTGGTGCCGCCAACAACACTGCTACTGTGACTGGATCCGGTTCACGACATATTTGACTCTTGTACGTTACCGCCGTGGGATATGGGTGTCTTGCATGTACTGCTTTGAGGAGTGTTTTGGCTTCCGGTAAAACCAGCAGGCACCGGGTGAAACAAGCAAGCAAACAAGCAGCAGGCTTTGCCAATCAAGGAACTCAAGAGACCCGAGAAAAAGAAAACAAACAATAGACCTTGCACTTACAAGACAATCGTAAGCTGCACTTACAAGACAATTCAAGTCATCAAATGATATCAAGTTCCAAGTCTAAGTGGTGGAAGACCTGGTTCAAGCGCTTTGGTTCAAGCGCCAAGCATTGTCCAAATTCGGGTGCTGGTGCGGCACTGCCGAATGTACACTCCGAAGGTGCTTCTGGACAAGCTGACGCTCATCCGACGTACGGAGACAAAGGAAGTGTTTTGAAGGTCAGCCAGGATTCGGATGAAGGAAACAATGTTGGTGCAGAGCCAGACAAGACACAACGTCGTCTCCCAGGCGCGCAGCGTCGCCGTAACAGAAAACAGCCAGAAGGAACAGAAAAAATGCCAGATTGCGACGAAGATCTCACACAGGAGCCTATTGCGTTGTTGGCCCATGCAAGAGCGTTGACTCAGGCGCCGTTACAACCAGTGCCCCTGTCTCAACCCGCGCCTTACTTCCCTGAACATTTCGTTCGTTCGGATTGTGATGAAACAGAAGTGGACGAACCAGTGTCTCTCCTTCAGCGGGCGCCACAGGTGACAAGAAATGCCAAGACCTCCTGCCAGCTTTCTGCAGCCGCGCTGGAATTAACTATCGATTTTGAGTCGGAAGACGTGGTTCCATGGTACGAGGCTCAGAAGGTCCTTACCGTGTTGGTTACAGGGCTCGAACAAGCGTCTCAACAGGCCTGGAACGCAGAAGTCCCCGAAGTGGAGAGTCAAACAAACTGGCGAGAGGTGATGTTAAAATATTTGAAGGAGTCTGAAGGTTCCTCTGATCCACAAGCCTGGTATGAGTCCTCCAACCAAACTGTCTGGGTGCAACTATCTCCTACTGAAAGAGTGCGCCTCAGGCATGCTTATCCTCGATGGTCAGAATCACAAGCCTGGTGTTGGGCAGTGGAGAAAATTCTTGATCAGGAGTATGTGGTTGCACGGGTGGACAGTGACGAAGAACCAGTGTCCAGACCAGAAAACGTTCTTGAAGTGACCGGCACCGAAGTTCTCGAAGCGACACGCACTGATGACTGGTGGCGTCCTGAGTACGAGGACTGTCTGTCGAACTTTTATGTTCAAGGTGCTACACATTCGGTCAAAAACAAGGAACTCACAAGAGCGTTGCTACCGTACGAGGGTGCCTTTTTTAAGAGGTTCACGAAAAACATGGTGCAGGGTTTGTACTTCGGTAACAACTGGATTTCTGAAGAGCTCTTTGAGAGAGTCGTGGGAAAAATTACCCACGCAGAAGAATTACCGGACAAGCCTTTGTGTATTCGTGGCCTTGCTTATTGCCTCTTGACCAGAGAGTTGCCAAGCAACCATACGTGCCAACAATTAGTGAATGAGGAGGGAACAACTTGCCTTGAGTACTGGTGGGCGAAGGAGTTGACATCAGTCCTTCGAGATTGTCGGACCGTGCCATCTTCCAGCAAAAACAAAACAATTCAAAACAAGCGCAAGTCCAAGCAATCAAAGCGTCGCTAAGCCAGCAAGTGGTGGGCGACCAGCCATAAACGCCAGTCAGGAGTACTGCGCGTCAGGCCACAGCTTCACGCATCAGCGCGTCCCAGCGAAGGGCGACCAGCCATAAGCGCCAGTCAGAAAACTGCGCGTCAGGCAACGGCGTCCAGCATCAGCGCGTCCAAGCGAAGGGCAACCAGCCGTAAACGCCAACGGCTTCCAGCATCAGCGGGTCCCAGCAAAGGGCAACCAGCCGTAGACGCCAGTCAGGAGTACTGCGCGTCAGGCAACGGTTTTCAGCATCCGCGGGTCCCAGCGAAGGGCAACAGTCTCCAGCATCAGCGCATCTCAGCGAAGGGCAACCAGCCGTGAACGCCAGTCAGAAAACTGCGCGTCAGGCGACAGCATAGCCTTGTCGTGGACTCAAGAGCTTGGAGTGCTCTCCATGTGCCGTCAAGCATGCGCTCAACAGCGCGCAGCCCCATTCGTTTTGATGCCTGTGGTCACCTCTCTCTCTCTCTCTTCATTTCTATATATATTTGTTGGCGCCAGAACTACAGGAGTGTTGGGAAGCCAAGTGAAGTTTTGACTTTGGCTTTGCCCAATGACGCTCCACCGCCTCCCTGTATGTATATGAAATAACCTTTGTAAATATCGAAAGTGGTAAACTCTGTGGGAAGTGAAGATTGGGGAGCATGGGCAGTAGCCTCGAGCTTCAGCAACACTACTACGACCCAGTTGGGTGCGTCCATGTCTCGTTTCTCGGAACTGAGACCATTTTCTTCCTTCAGTGGAGTGACGCCGCACGCTACACACAAGTCTGTGGTAACAGTGTCCAATACCTAGGGACGTGGGGTTGAGGGACTTGAGGTGTCTTTGACATGGCGCTACATGACCAATTCACTCGACCACTCACATCAAGGTCCTTATAGGTGACAACATGACCAGAACAGGCACACATACCAACCCTACGCGTCACAGGTGCTCCTAATGCCACAGTGAGCTCCATGCGTCCTTCGGTTTTGGAGTGACACCACGCCACAGTGGACATGCAAGTGAGACATAGAGGTCGTGGGACTGTGCCAGACTGATGATGTCTTGAGTCATGTGGTTTAAGGAGTAGTTGAAATACGTGGTGTACAGAATAACCATGTTGTACAATACAATACAATACAATACAATACAATGTTGTACTGGTATGGTGTGAACGAACCCAATGCGTTCAATTTGTTCAATTCAATTTGTTCAATTCAATTTGTTCAATTCAATTTGTTCAATTCAATTTGTTCAATTCAATTTGTTCAATTCAATTGTTCAATTCAATTCAATTTGCGATTGCCCCTAATTTGGGGGACAAGCAGTGGTATACCCCATATATGTGCAGGTGAGTGCCACGTTTGCCGGCCTCGCTACTCTGTGGGTATCGGCCTTACACCCGTGGGTAAGTCCTGGTAGGGGGGTGTAACTGCGGCCGTCAAACGCTACCTTTAGCGACAGAAGCGCTAGTCTACAGAGGTCGCGCCGGGTAATAGTGACCATAATTTCTCGCCTTTTCTGTGAGCGCTCCTCGGTGCATGCATAGTATTTGCGACCTTTCATTGCGTGCATAGTATTCCCGCAAGACAATTCAGCCCCTGATGGTATGTATTTATATAGGGTATGATGAGCCCTTGAATTGTCTCTTGCCGTCATTGCTGCTTTTGGTGCCGCCAACAACACTGCTACTGTGACTGGATCCGGTTCACGACATATTTGACTCTTGTACGTTACCGCCGTGGGATATGGGTGTCTTGCATGTACTGCTTTGAGGAGTGTTTTGGCTTCCGGTAAAACCAGCAGGCACCGGGTGAAACAAGCAAGCAAACAAGCAGCAGGCTTTGCCAATCAAGGAACTCAAGAGACCCGAGAAAAGGAAACAAACAATAGACCTTGCACTTACAAGACAATCGTAAGCTGCACTTACACAAGAACTCTCTGCTCAGTACCCCTGGGTCAAGAACTCTCTGCTCAGTACCCCTGGGTCAAGAACTCTCTGCTCAGTACCCCTGGGTCAAGAACTCTCTGCTCAGTACCCCTGGGTCAAGAACTCTCTGGTCAGTACCCCTGGGTCAAGAACTCTCTGGTCAGTACCCCTGGGTCAAGAACTCTCTGCTCAGTACCCCTGGGTCAAGAACTCTCTGCTCAGTACCCCTGGGTCAAGAACTCTCTGCTCAGTACCCCTGGGTCAAGAAGTCTCTGGTCAGTACCCCTGGGTCAAGAACTCTCTGCTCAGTACCCCTGGGTCAAGAACTCTCTGCTTAGTACCCCTGGGTCAAGAACTCTCTGCTCTGTACCCCTGGGTCAAGAACTCTCTGCTCAGTACCCCTGGGTCAAGAACTCTCTGCTCAGTACCCCTGGGTCAAGAACTCTCTGCTCAGTACCCCTGGGTCAAGAACTCTCTGCTCAGTACCCCTGGGTCAAGAACTCTCTGCTCAGTACCCCTGGGTCAAGAACTGTCTGCTCAGTACCCCTGGGTCAAGGACTCTCTGGTCAGTACCCCTGGGGCAAGAACTCTCTGCTCAGTACCCCTGGGTCAAGAACTCTCTGCTCAGTACCCCTGGGTCAAGAACTCTCTGCTCAGTACCCCTGGGTCAAGAACTCTCTGCTCAGTACCCCTGGGTAAAGAACTCTCTGCTCAGTACCCCTGGGACAAGAACTCTCTGCTCAGTACCCCTGGGTCAAGAACTCTCTGCTCAGTACCCCTGGGTCAAGAACTCTCTGCCCAATACCCCTGGGTCCAGAACTCGCTGCTCAGTACCCCTGGGTCAAGAACTATCTGCTCAGTACCCCTGGGTCAAGAACTCTCTGCTCAGTACCCCTGGGTCAAGAACTCTCTGCTCAGTACCCCTGGGTCAAGAACCCTCTGCTCAGTACCCCTGGGTCAAGAACTCTCTGCTCAGTACCCCTGGGTCAAGAACTCTCTGCTCAGTACCCCTGGGTCAAGAACTTTCTGCTCAGTACCCCTGGGTCAAGAACTCTCTGCTCAGTACCCCTGGGTCAAGAATTCTCTGCTCAGTACCCCTGGGTCAAGAACTTTCTGCTCAGTACCCCTGGGTCAAGAACTCTCTGGTCAGTACGCCTGGGTCAGGAACTCTCTGCGCAGTACCCCTTGGTCAAGAACTCTCTGCTCAGTACCCCTGGGTCAAGAACTCTCTGGTCAATACCCCTGGATCAAGAACTCTCTGCTCAGTACCCCCGGCCAAGAACTCTCTGGTCAGTACCCTTGGGTCAAGAACTCTCTGCTCAGTACCCCTGGGTCAAGAAGTCTCTGCTCAGTACCCCTGGGTCAAGAACTCTCTGCTCAGAACCCCTGGGTCAAGAACTCTCTGCTCAGTACCCCTGGGTCAAGAACATTCTGCTCAGTACCCCTGGGTCAAGAACTCTCTGCTCAGTACCCCTGGGTCAAGAACTCTTTGCTCAGTACCCCGGGGTCAAGAACTCTGTGGTCAGCACGCCTGGGTAGAGAATTCTCTGCTCAGAACCCCTGGGTCAAGAACTCTCTGCTCAGTACCCCTGGGTCAAGAACCCTCTGCTCAGTACCCCTGGGTCAAGAACTCTCTGCTCAGTACCCCTGGGTCAAGAACTCTCTGCTCAGTACCCCTGGGTCAAGAACTTTCTGCTCAGTACCCCTGGGACAAGAACTCTCTGCTCAGTACCCCTGGGTCAAGATCTCTCTGCTCAGTACCCCTGGGTCAAAGACTCTCTGTTCAGTACCACTGGGTCAAGAACTCTCTGCCCAATACCCCTGGGTCAAGAACTCTCTGCTCAGTACCCCTGGGTCAAGAACTCTCTGCTCAGTACCCCTGGGTCAAGAACTCTCTACTCAGTACCCCTGGGTCACGAACTCTCTGCTCAGTACCCCTGGGTCAAGAACTCTCTGCTCAGTACCCCTGGGTCAAGAACTCTCTGCTCAGTACCCCTGGGTCAAGAACTCTCTGCTCAGTACCCCTGGGTCAAGAACTGTCTGCTCAGTACCCCTGGGTCAAGAACTCTCTGCTCAGTACCCCTGAGTCAAAGACTCTCTGCTCAGTACCACTGGGTCAAGAACTCTCTGCCCAATACCCCTGGGTCAAGAACCCTCTGGTCAGTACCCCTGGGTCAAGAGCTCTCTGGTTAGTACCCCTGGGCCACGAACTCTCTGCTCAGTACCCCTGGGTCAAGAACTCTCTGCTCAGTAACCCTTGGTCAAGAACTCTCTGCTCAGTACCCCTGGGTCAAGAACGTTCTGCTCAGTACCCCTGGGTCAAGAACTCTCTGGTCAGTACCCCTGGGTCAAGAACTCTCTGCTCAGTACCCCTGGGTCAAGAAATCTCTGCTCAGTACCCCTGGGTCAAGAACTCTCTGCTCAGTACCCCTGGGTCAAAGACTCTCTGCTCAGTACCACTGGGTCAAGAACTCTCTGCCCAATACCCCTGGGTCAAGAACTCTCTGCTCCTCACTGATCCTTCCACCACCCCAAAAAGGAAGCATCACATGGCAAGGCATGCCTGTCCTTGGTAAACTTACACAAAAATCATACAGTCATCTCCTCCCCAAGCACACGCACACAGACATCAAGCTGCCCGAGAGCTATGACTGGTTTCAATCTACTTCCTGGTTCTGGAGTTTGCCATTCAAATGGTCTGCGGGTATACTCTGCACTAAGGGATACAACCCACATTTCACAATGGAAAAACACCCCTGTCCAGCCTGCACACACCCTCACCGCATGGACCCAATATCTGTCACAGCTCTGTGCACTAAGGCAGCTCACTCCAGCATGAATTTATTCACGCATGGCCAGCACCATTCCAGGCCTTGGTGTCAGAATGGTGGCATACGGCCCCCTCAGCCAGACACAAACGCAATTTCATCAGAACACTTCTTCCAATCCCACTATATAATCATCTATTTTCCAGCATGGGCCTAACAAAAAAATCATTCAACAGCCAGTTGAGGGCAGCTTTGAAAGAAAGGAGAGACAAGACAACAAAGGCAGTCAAAGCAGCCAAGGATTGGCTGATTGAAAACCCATTATGCTTCCCACTCTCTCCTGCAGTCAGCCTGAATTTATGGAGTATGAAAGGTTCACCAATGGGCACATCCTTTTCTTCCGCCAAAAAGCGAAAGCCACAGTACCATGAACCTGAAACCCTGCCCTCGAAGGTCACACATAAAGCAGCTACCAGGACACCAAAGAGGGGCACAAAAACACCACACAGGCCACTAATTCAGCCTGCCATGCGCCCACAATCATTGCCACAACCTCAACCATTCTTCTCTCTTTCCCTCTGGGATTTGTTTCAGCTCAGGCCACCACCAGAACCACCTCCAAGTGGGGTTACTGTACATACTTAAATGTACATACAGTAATGACGGTGTGACATGCACAATGGGACAATGATGATGACGTTATGGGTGGCGGCCAACGCCGTGGGAAAAAAAGAACTCTCTGCTCAGTACCCCTGGGTCAAGAACTATCTGCTCAGTACCCCTGGGTCAAGACCTCTCTGCTCAGTACCCCTGGGTCAAGAACTCTCAGGTCAGTACCCCTGGGTCAAGAACTCTCTGCTCAGTACCCCTGGGTCAAGAACTCTCTGCTCAGTACCCCTGGGTCAAGAACTCTCTGCTCAGTACCCCTGGGTCAAGAACTTTCTGCTCTCACTTTCTGAGTGTCTATTTTTTTTCGATTGACCCTCAGAAATTTATTGATGGATCCACCAGCAGTCCAGGCTGTTCGGTGATTAACGAAAATCCTGGGCTGTTCAAGTTCTGGGCTGATCCCGTGAAGCCGTGGATTACCAACAAAGGTCCCAAAGCCGCAATTTGGAGCCGAGGCAAGCGCAACAACCTTGCCGTCAATTTATTTGCCTAGCGCAAAGCCGCAATCGTGAGCGCCGTCCTTTGCCTAGCTTCGCAACGCCGTTTTCTTGGCAATGTCGCAAGTTGGGCTCAAGGAACGTTCCGCAAAGGACAAGACCGAAAGCAAACAACTAAAGTCCGTGAAAAGTTTCATTGCTCGAACTCAGGCTAAAGTTGACGCCAAACTGACTCAAAGTCGGCTTCTCCCTACGCTTTCGCCCGCCAAACGCGAGAACGACCCATTTCACCCTTCACTCGACCTTTCCCCGTCACATGAAGAAGGCACGCCATCCAATGTCATTTCAGACGATGAACAACCCGAAGATGTCGCAAAAGAACTCTTCCCACTCGCCGAGACAACGGCTCACACCGTCAAAGGAAAAGGAGCCCAAGAACCACAACATCAAATCCAAGCGCCCGCTCCGCCAACCAACTCCGAGAAGGTGCAAGACTCCGTGCCCAAAGGCACGCACGAGAACACCGAAGCGCCCGCTCCGCCAAAAAACTCCGAGAAGGTGCAAGACTCCGTGCCCAAAGGCACGCACGAGAACACCGAAGGAAGCCATCAACGTGACGCCGAAGAGTCGAAACAACAAGAAGAAAGTCGCGAAGACCCGTGTGGAGATTCGGCGATGAACAACAACGCCGCTCTCAACGACAACGCAAGGAGAATCAATGAGGTTGAGCCCGACAACTCCCTCTTAACGCCACGTGAGGAGCAATCTACGCCAAGCGCTATTCCGTCTCCCGAAGGAACACACGAAAAGGCCGAAGACGGGGAAGACCCTACTCCCGATGAAACGGATGGTAATTCCGGAAAACCCTTCTTCAACCCTTCCCTTGCCCCGGATGGTGTCTTTGCAAAATTCTTGGTTCAACATAAAGGTGAGATCAACACACACGATCAACAAGCACTATGGGGAGAAACACATGTCCATGAAACCTTAGGAGTTGATACAAATCAACTCGTGTTAGAGAAACACCACAAGCAAGTGATCTATGATCAAGTACACCCAACAATAGACCTTTGCGCGAGCGACGAGTGCACCTTTTTCCATGGCATTGATTGTTCCGGCAACAATGCCTACTCCACAATTGGACATGACAATTTTAAGTACCTCAAAGACATCCTTCATCACCACCCAAAGTTCTACATTTTTCCACACCCACAAGATTACTACAACTCCAAATACAAATACCGCAACACATGGACCGAGTGGGCCCATGCCATCAACGAAGCCTTGCAAGAAGCTTTTGATTCCGGTGTTGTGTACGAATGCTCCTTCATTCTCCCGGGAATGGAAGACAACCTTTCGGCGGAGACCCTCTACATGAACCCCTTGAACCCCGGCATGATCTCCCTTGCCCCCTGGGTGTGTGGAGTGGACCGGCTTTCGGATGCCAACACGTACAACCCATCACCTAACCCCGATGGCTCCGTGCGGCTCAACTTGCTTGACTCTCCACAATACCCGTATTTTCACCTTCACCTCTCCACCCGTCACAAGCACCACGCACACATCCGCTACGGCGACATCATGCACCCTCACACCTCCCTGCAATGGGCCATAAATAAGGTAGACGGCACCGTCCAAGTGGCCGCGGTGCGCACAACGCTACGATTCGAAGTTGCACGGCATTTGCTCCCGAACTTCACCGTCTCTTCTCCAAAAGAGCTCTCCAAAAAATCCAAGCGGGAACGAGGAGAATATAGGCGGCGCCGTGGCAACGCCCAGGATTTTTTTGTCCTCGTCAACCGCCTTTTCCATTTCGAAAACGACCACATCTCGGTCAACTCCAAAAATGCTTTCTTTCCGGAGGAACGCATACAGCCTCTACAATCATCCTCCGAACATATGTTCCGCTTCGATTACACCATACCAACCCCCCTCGCCGAGAAACTTCTCTCCACCATCTTACAACATCCTTTGTGGACACTCGGCAAAGTCTTTTGCATCCGTGGTTCCGATCTAGGGAAGGACAAAACTTTCAAAGTTGTACCTTCAAAAGCATACAAGCAGGCCACGCCGGACTTCAAACAAATTGACGTGTGGAAATCCCTCCTTACTAGCGAAGCCGCACGACGGTGCGGTATCCTAGGAGCCATTCCCAGAACACAACACGAATTTTACGTGTGCATGAACTATCACAACACCCCCCTGCTCCCCGAGCGAGACTCCCTCACTTCCATGAGCTACATGCTCTTCCAAGAGAATAACCTGGTCACGTATCGGGGCACTACGGGAGCCATGATCTCTTGGGGAGGGTACTCCTCTTGGCGCTCCAAACACCCGGGACACAAAGTGGACCTCTCCGCCTCTCCCCGAAAAATGCACAAAGATGCCCCTCCCCCACCCTCCCCGGTGAAGGCTTGCTTCAACCCCCTCCCTGAACCACCTGCTCCAGAACTGGTAGAAGTACACGCCCCGTCATCCACGCCGGACGTTGATGTAATGTTCGGGGTCTCCCTGCTTGGGAAAATCCGGCACATTTCCTTGTTCAGCGCCCCCATGGCTAAGGTGCGAGTCTACCGAGTGAAATACGCGCATTACGAATCCGCGCTCCTTGCAGAAGGCTTCACTGTGTCCCAGCTCGTCTTTCACCCCGGGTGCCCCGACACGGCCGCGCGTGACAACCTTTTGGCTCCCGCTAACCCCCTAGTTTCGGAAGCCCAGGATTTCCTATCACGAGTCATCGAGGCGGCGACTGCCTACGGCAGCGCGGAACAACTAAGTCTCGCGAGGGACCATTACTTATCCACAAGCAAGCCTCTCTCCCTCACAGAAAAGGTCGCACAACTCCACCTCCAAACGGGGAAAGTTTTCGACCCCATCCCGGAAATAACAGGAGCATTCATATCCAATGAGTTTTTCTCAGAAGAAGAGGAAGCCCTGGTGATGTCCTACAGTGCAGATGAAAATCACCAGTGGCTGTCCGAGGGGCACCGCACAATGCTTCATTTCGGATTCAGGTACAATCCAGAATCAAAAGAAGTTGAACCTTTTGAACCGACCCCTCCTGAGTTTATTCAAGCGATTGGGCTACGGGCATTCTCTGCCTGCGCCCAGGTGCTGCCCTGCTCTGTCTTATGCCCCAATATGTGGTCAGTGGCTCGATACGAACCTGGCAGTGGCCTGAGGAGCCACGTAGACGTCCCTCAGCTAGGCCCTTATGTCCTGCATGGCTCCTTTGGGTCAGGTGCGGAAATGGTCTTCGAACCGCGTCCCCTCCCCGGATCCACCCTCTTTAAGAAAAGGCAAAAAGTCTTCCTACAACGCCGCAGCCTCCTCCTAATTTTTGGGGAAGCCCGCGACAAATGGAAACACCAAATCCCAGCTCGCGACTATGACACAGTGGAGAAACGGCGCATTCCCCGAGACTCCAGGGTATCCCTTGTCTTCCGTCACACTGGTGTAGGAACGAACCTCCATACGACATCCTCAGAGCCCCCGGACCCAGAGCAACATGAGACGAATTAAGGAACCTACACTCGGCGTCACCCTTCTGTGCACACGAGACGTGGTCTTCGCTTTGAGACCCCAGATACCCTCCATCACCATTATTGCGTGTTCTCAGACACGGCAAGGCCATCGCTCTGCCACTCCCCTTGTACGTAACATGAATTCCTTAACCCCTGTGACCGCCAGGTATGCCCTGACCGGGCTGATCTGTGCTCACTGTGTACCAGACCACAAAATCCTGTGGTCCCCCTTGAGGGAAGCTCTGATGAGTCTACCGAATGCTACCCGTCCCCATATTCTTTCTGCCCCCCTTCCGCCCGTCAGTGCCACCGCAGTAGCAGTAACATGAGACGGTGTCAAGAGGTCCTCGCCCGCGTGGGCGTGCACGCTGCCTCCCTCACCGCCACCGTCTCTCGCATCGCGGAGATTCCCCCTGTGGAGCAAGCACAAATCAATCCGAGAATATTAGTCCCAGAAACAAGTGTCTCCACAGACCTGGCTATACACCCCTCTCTTCGCACTGCCTGTGATACGGCCTTACGCCACTCGCCCAAAGCATACGCACAAGCACTTCACTCTCGGATTTCTGCACTAGAACAGTGCGAACCCGACCCCTCAATACAGAATGAGGACCCTGCCCACATACCAACGCTTCTGACACCGGACTCCCCACAGGGTGCCCGCTATTCCTCCATTCGGACACCCTCCTTCCCCCCTCCCCCCCAAGTGCACAAGCCCTTCAAACCTAAACTCTTGCGCCGCCCCCCCCCTTCTCATCCCTCCGTCCCGGCCATCCGTGTCGTGTCATTCAACACGGCAAAGAGCCAGAACACACCCGCGGCAATTTTGCACTTCCTAAACGAGGGGTATGACATTGTACTCCTTCAGGAGCTCAACTCTCCCCCTCTCCTCCCACAGCGGTACACCTTCGGCAATGACCGCGCTAAGGACTTCTCAAATGTCTGCGGCCACAGACACGGGGTGTCGGTCATTGCAGGCCCGCGCATCGCGAGATATACCAGCTGTGTCCCGCCCAGAGACAGCGACGGCCTTATCTGTGGTGCCAAAATATCCCTACCGGAGGCAAGTCCCTTACACGTCTTCTCAGTTTACTCCCCCCCGGTGCGCACGGGGGCCCCCGCTCCGTACCGCGACACCATACAGCGAGTTCTTGCTTCTTATTTCAACGATCATCCCAATCACATCCTGGGGGGTGATTTTAACTGCGTTCTGGGTCCCGAGCTTGACCAGCACAGCTTGGTCGATCTACATGAGTGGCACTGGCTCACGGGGGAAGTGGAGTACCTCCCATCTAGGTTGGTGGACACTTTCAGGTCGGAGCACGCCTCCCTCAGGCAGTACACCCGCTACGCAAGCGACCGCTGGGACAGCGAAGCAAGGCTGGATTACATCTTTGCGTCCCCTCGCCTGGTGTCGCACTTTCTCCTTCTGGATGCGTCGGTCCTCACGGACTACACAATCTCTGACCATGACCCAGTGGTTGCGGTCTTCCAGTGCCCCTCCCCGATCCTTTTGTCTCAGCCCCCACTCCCCCCTTGCATTTTTCGGAAGCTTTCTAGTGACGAAAAGCAACAATTCTCCAACAGCATACGGCTCATCTCCGACTGGTGCCGGGACCTCCAGGACGCCCCTGCCAGGGCCCCATTGGAAGAGGTCATCGCCGCCACTGATTCTCTCCTTATGCAGGTTGGGTCTGCGTACCACAAAATCAAGCGTCCGAAGCCGCAGCGCAAGGACCAAGAGGGCTACGGCAAGCTCAGGAAATTATTACGCTCGACCCCGCCTCCTTCTTCCCCAGCATTTCCCGAGCACATTGCGGAAGTTCAGTCAGTGGTAAACACCCTACGGTCCTCGGACGAAACCTAAGCGAAGAGAAAGCTTCACAGTAGTCTGGTCCGAGGGGTCCAGATGAAAACCACAGTTGCTCGCACCCTCTGCCCTAAAGACCTGGAGCCTCTCGTAGTCAGAGATCCAGCCACCAAAGAGCTCCTGAGTGACCCGGCGGATGTAGCTAAAGTTTTTGGGGACACCCTGCTTCATCTTGGAGGGCATCCAGATTACGCCCCCCCCCAGGACTTCTTCGACGAGGTCCTGTCCCACTCCCCCACATGCCCCGTTTCTGCCAAGAACGACCACATACCTCCTGTGACCTGGCAGGATTTCCAGAACCACTTAAAGCACAGTAAGCCATCAAAAGCCGGGGGGCCGGACAAAACAAACAACTACGTCCTGGCCCTCTGTCCGGAAGGCATTCAACGTTTTTTCCACTCCATTTTAAACCGCTTCCTCCACTCGCCGCTGCCGCCGCACTGGCTATGCGCAAAAATATGTTTGCTTTATAAAAAAGGCGACCCTTTCTCCCCTTCAAACTACCGTCCTATTGCCCTCTTAAACTGTATTTACAAACTCTTGGCCACTTTTGCCTGCAAACACCTGCGCGCTCAGGCTTTTGCACACGACATCCTTTCAGAAATCCAGCACGGTGGCCTTCCCGGCCACCAATGCGCTGATCATCTGTATCACCTCAAAGCCCTTTATGCAAAATCGAAAAAGAGCTACTCGCTGTTCATCGATTTCAATAAAGCCTTTAATTCCGTGCCTCATGGCACACTCTGGACCGTCCTCGAACGGGCAAATTTTTCTGCCTCCACAATTTCTCTCATAAAGCACCTATACTCCTTCCCTCAAGACAGCCCCATCATCAATGGCCGCACTCCCCACGCATACCTCCAAACCAGGGGCCTCCGACAAGGATGTCCCCTCTCCCCCCTACTCTTCATTCTCTATCTCAACTCCCTCTTCCACCATTTTTTCGCCACTGTGCCCCCCCCCCGGGCAAATGCCCGCACTAGCCACCACGCCTACATCGACGACATCCTGATCAGAAGTGAGGACGTCAACTACGTCCAAAACAGCCTCAACTACTTCGATGGGCCAGCCAGGGACTGGGGACTGGACATGAATGTGTCTAAGACCGAAGTCCACGCCAATGGCACAGCCCCCCAAAAGGAGTTTCTGACACCCAGGGGCTCGGAGCTCCACACGTACAACAAAAAAACGGGTCGCCCGCACACATGCTATCAATACCTGGGGGTCTATCTTTTTACTTGCCACCAGGCAAAGGGCCTGTTTCACATGCTCAAGGCGGAAATCCAGAGTTATTTTGCCCGGCTCTCTCCCTTGCCTCTTACACTTAGTGAGAAGGTCCGACTGACGAACTCTCAGCTGGTCCCAGCACTCGCCTACCGCTTAATCACCCACTCTCTTTCCCCCAACCAGCTCGACAAGCTTCAGGCACTTATCTGGGCGGGAGTCGCGTCTCGCAGCATCACACGTCTAGTCTCCCCCAAAGACCGTTTCGCGGCTCGCCCAAAGGGAGGGTTGGGAATGAAGTTCCTACCGCACAGCGTCCACGTTGCCACAGTGAACTATGGACTTCGGGCCCTTTGCGGCCTTGCCCCAAAGTCAGTTGGCCCCCTGTACGTCCAGTCTTTACTTAGCTCGAACCAGAGGGCCTCGGACCCGGTGCAATACTCTTTTATGGACTCCATCCATGCCCTTGGCATATCTTTCCACAGCATAGGCCCGTGGAGACCCACTGCTATTCGGGATCTAACGCCTGGTACCCAGCTAACCGTTAGGTTCAAGTCAGGACAGGCCACAGGAAAAGTGACCGAGGCCACCTCCAGATGGGCCAACGTCTCGTTCCACGACGGGGTCTACTCGGTGGATACCCACACGTCCTACACCATGCACATGCCATGCCACGCCATCCTGGATTACTCCCGCCCCTCTCACTTCCAGCTAGTCCCTGAATTTTTGCGCCCTCAAGAGACCATCCCCGAACCCCCAGCGCCACCGCACAACGCACACGCACTGGGAATCAGCCAACACGGCCATCTCTTCGCTCTGCAGGCACAACACTACCTAGGGAAGAAGTCTCTCGACGAGTGGGGATGCCAGGATGCTGCGGAGGCACTAACCAGGCCGCCCACCCCCGGCCTACAGCGGGTGTGGCTACATTCCGATGGCTCCTCCGGTGAGTCCGGCCATGCGGCCGCCATCCCGGCCTTTCTACCCGACGGTACAACCAGAGTCCTGTGCCTATCCTCACCGCATCCCTCTTCTCTGGGTTCGGAGTTCTGGGGGGCGGAAGCAGCCATTCGCTGGATCCACAGGGAACTTTCCCAATACGAAGTATGTTTGTTGATTGACAACGAACAGGTGGTGTCCACCCTCCAGAAATGCCAAGTCCGTAGGCCCAGCCCGTTCCAAGACGACACATGGACCGTCGCCGTGCACAGCGCCCTACGCCTCATTACCAACCCCCTCCACATCATGTGGATTAAAGGTCACGCCAATTTTATTGGCAACGAAATCTGCGACCATTTTTCTAAATGGGCAGCTCACAGCCTGATTTTTACCCCGGACCTCCTCCCCCCCCCCCCGCTGGGCTCAGTGGCGGTACACCACCTGCACGTCCTCCACAAGTTTAAGGTACAGCAATTCCGCCACCTATTGCCGCGGCATTCCCATAGCAACATAGCGGTCGGCCCCAGCTTCAGCCTGTACAACAAAACTTCCTGGTTTTCGTCCCTGTTTTTCAAGCTGGCGTCCGGGTGCTACAATGTGCACGGGTACCAGTGGAGCAATATGCTCCACGACTACCACTGTTCCAGGTGCGGACAGCACCATCCTTTCGACCCTGTATCATGCCTGGCCTTCTGCAAAGCGTTGGACCAGCA
The DNA here is from genome assembly GCA_964036045.1 of Eutreptiella sp. 'Long Island Sound 2002'. Taxonomy (NCBI): domain Eukaryota; phylum Euglenozoa; class Euglenophyceae; order Eutreptiales; family Eutreptiaceae; genus Eutreptiella; species Eutreptiella sp. 'Long Island Sound 2002'. The sequence goes on from OZ038403.1 coordinate 25,499,859, forward strand.
CGTCCAGGCATACGTCTCCTCCTGGGGAACCCTTTTCAGCCCCATTGTCCTGCACTGGTGGCTCTCTGGACCCTCAAAAGCTGACCGCAGGAACTTCGTGAGAACTCTGGTACCAAAGTCCCTATGGTCCTGCCTCTCCAACCCGATCCCGGGCTCCACCCGCGCCGAGCACAGAGCCATGCTTGGCCTAGCCCTGGAGGAACGCGTAAAGCACCTGGACAAGGCTGTCCACCAAGCACATGATTGGCTATGTTCGAATCCTCTCCCTTGCGACCCAATACTTTGGGCGCACCCCTCCGACCCTCTCAACCCCTTCTCGGTTTCGCACGGTGCGTTCAGTACCTCCGTCCACATGCCCCCTCGGACCCGCCCCGTATACCAGCACCCCCCACCTCTCCCTAAACACGCCTTAAAAAAACCGTCCAAGCCGGCGTCAGCCAAAGCACAACCAACCACGCGCCGCGCGCCGAAAAATTTCAAACGCCCGTCCAGCCGCGCATCCGCACCACGCCCCCCCCCCCCCTCGGCCATTCCCCGCCCTCCTCAGCACTCACGCCCACGGCCACCACAAAAAGGCCATCGATCACCACAAACCCACCAGGCCACAATCGCTTGGGCGCCCCCAAAGCGCGCCAAGACCGCTCTCCCCCTCCCACCCCCAAGCTCCAAGGCACGCTACCGTCAAACACGCCTACCTCTCCCCTCAAGGCCCGCCCTTACTAGGTGTCCAGGCCCGTCTGCTCCTGCCCCCCCCCACTCCAACGCCTCCCGGGACATCCGGAATTTTTTCCGCCCATCCAGCGATTTTCTGTCTCCTCCTCTCGACCCCTTCAGCCCTCCGCCCCTTCCGGAACCCCCCCCCTTCCCCACAGGGTAAATCAGCGTTCATCTAACCCAACCATCAGAGCTGCCGTGTACATATCCTTATATGTTGATGTAAATACTTTCATTGGGGGACGTCAGCCCCAGAACAAGTTGATGCGGTTAAGAACATTCAAAAAAAAAACCAGCCCCTCGTCGCGCGCCTACAAACTCCAAACGCCCATCCAGCCGCGCATCCGCACCACGGCCCCTCCCCCTCCTCGGCCATTCCCCGCCCTTCCCAGCACTCACGCCCACGGCAACCACAAAAACGCCATCGATCATCACAAACCAATCAGACCACAATCGTTTGGGCGCCCCCAAAGCGCGCCAAGACCACTCCCCCTCTCCCACCCCCACACTCTCGGGCATGCTACCGTCAAACACGCCTACCTCTCCCCTCTAGGCCCACCGCTACTAGGTGCCCAGGTCCGTCTGCCCCTGCCCCCCCCCAACTCCAGCGCCTCCCGAGACATCGAAATTTTTTCCGCCCATCCAGCGACTTTCTGTCCCCTCCTCTCGACCCCTTCAGCCATCTCCATCTGCCCCTTCCTGAACCCCCCCCCCTCCCCCCCAGGGTAACTCAGCATTCATCTAACCTTACCATCAGAGCAACCGTGTACATATCATAATATGTTGTTGTAAATACTTTCGTAGGGGGACGTCAGCCCCAGAACAAGTTGATGCGGCTAAGAACATTCAGAACTTTCTGCTCAGTACCCCTGAGTCCAGAACTCTCTGGTCAGTACGCCTGGGTCAGGAACTCTCTGCGCAGTACCCCTGGGTCAAGAACTCTCTGCTCAGTACCCCTGGGTCAAGAACTCTCTGGTCAGTACCCCTGGGACAAGAACTCTCTGCTCAGTACCCCCGGCCAAGAACTCTCTGGTCAGTACCCTTGGGTCAACAGCTCTCTGCTCAGTACCCCTGGGTCAAGAACTCTCTGCTCAGTACCCCTGGGTCATAAACTCTCTGCTCAGAATCCCTGGGTCAAGAACTCTCTGCTCAGTACCCCTGGGTCAAACACATTCTGCTCAGTACCCCTGGGTCAAGAACTCTCTGCTCAGTACCCCTGGGTCACGAACTCTCTGCTCAGTACCCCTGGGTCAAGAACTCTCTGGTAAGTACGCCTGGGTCAGGAACTCTCTGCTCAGTACCCCTGGGTCAAGAACTCTCTGCTCAGTACCCCTGGGTCAAGAACTCTCTGCTCATTACCCCTTGGTCAAGATCTCTCTGCTCAGTACCCCTGGGTCAAAGACTCTCTGTTCAGTACCACTGGGTCAAGAACTCTCTGCCCAATACCCCTGGGTCAAGAACTCTCTGCTCAGTACGCCTGGGTCGGGAAGTCTCTGCGCAGTACCCCTGGGTCAAGAACTCTCTGCTCAGTATGCCTGGGTCAAGAACTCTCTGGTCAGTACCCCTGGGACAAGAACTCTCTGCTCAGTACCCCCGGCCAAGAACTCTCTGGTCAGTACCCTTGGGTCAACAACTCTCTGCTCAGTACCCCTGGGTCAAGAACTCTCTGCTCAGTACCCCTGGGTCAAGAACTCTCTGCTCAGAATCCTTGGGTCAAGAACTCTCTGCTCAGTACCCCTGGGTCAAGAACATTCTGCTCAGTACCCCTTGGTCAAGAACTCTCTGCTCAGTACCCCTGGGTCAAGAACTCTCTGCTCAGTACCCCTGGGTCAAGAACTCTCTACTCAGTACCCCTGGGTCAAGAACTCTCTGCTCAGTACCCCTGGCTCAAGAACTCTCTGCTCAGTACCCCTGGGTCAAGAACTCTCTGCTCAGTACCCCTGGGTCAAGAACTCTCTGCTCAGTACCCCTGAGTCAAAGACTCTTTGCTCAGTACCACTGGGTCAAGAACTCTCTGCCCAATACCCCTGGGTCAAGAAGTCTCTGCTCAGTACCCCTGGGTCAAGAAGTCTCTGCTCAGTACCCCTGGGTCAAGAAATCTCTGGTCAGTACCCCTGGGTCAAGAACTTCCTGGTCAGTACCCCTGGGTCAAGAACTCTCTGCTCAGTACCCCTGGGTCAAGAACTCTCTGCTCAGTAACCCTTGGTCAAGAACTCTCTGCTCAGTACCCCTGGGTCAAGAGCTCTCTGCTCAGTACCCCTGGGTCAAGAACTCTCTGGTCAGTACCCCTGGGTCAGGAACTCTCTGCTCAGTACCCCTGGGTCAAGAGCTCTCTGGTCAGTACCCCTGGGGCAAGAACTCTCTGCTCAGTACCCCTGGGTCAAGAACTCTCTGCTCAGTACCCCTGGGTCAAGAACTCTCTGCTCAGTACCCCTGGGTCAAGAACTCTCTGCTCAGTACCCCTGGGTCAAGAACTCTCTGCTCAGTACCCCTGGGTCAGGAACTCTCTGCACAGTAGCCCTGGGTCAAGAACTCTCTGCTCAGTACCCCTGGGTCAAAAACTCTCTGCTCAGTACCCCTGGGTCAAGAACTCTCTGGTCAGTACCCCTGGGTCAAGAACTCTCTGCTCAGTGCCCCTGGGTCAGGAACTCTCTGCTCAGTACCCCTGGGTCAAGAACTCTCTGGTCAGTACCCCTGGGTCAAGAACTCTCTGCTCAGTACCCCTGGGTCAAGAACTCTCTGGTCAGTACGCCTTGGTCAAGAACTCTCTGCTCAGTACCCCTGGGTCAAGAACTCTCTGGTCAGTAGTCCTGGGTCAAGAACTCTCTGCTAAGTACCCCTCGGTCAAGAATCCTCTGGTCAGTACCCCTGGGTCAAGAACTCTCTGCTCAGTACCCCTGGGTCAAGAACTCTGTGCTCAGTACCCCTGGGTCAAGAACTCTCTGCTCAGTACTCCTGGGTCAAGAACTCTCTGCTCAGTACTGCTGGTTCAAGAACTCTCTGCTCAGTACCCCTGGGTCAAGAACTCTCTGCTCGGTACCCCTGGGTCAGGAACTCTCTGCTCAGTAGCCGTGGGTCAAGAGCTCTCTGGTCAGTACCCCTGGGGCAAGAACGACGCCAGCTGGCATGCAGAGCCCAGCGACAAGGACATGATGGCCCGTGCAGTGCACCGGCAGTAAACAGGACCCGGAATCAAGTACGTGTTGAGCGTTGTGCAAGTGTGCAAGGGTGAACAAGGAGGGAGACATCACAGTGGGGTCAACGCAGCAAGCAGAACCAAGGAGCGGTAAAAGAGTTTGAAGATTTGGGCAAGCCAAGGCCTTAGGCAAAATGACGCTTTGTGGATTTTGTGGGTTTTGGAAAAGTTGAAAGAGACCGAGTACAGCACAAACAAAAGTGTTATACAAAATCTTCAATCAAGAAGAAGGCCGCGAGGAGTGCGCCAGCAACGGCGCTGAAGACTTGCGCCCGCAGGCGCTATAACGCCGCGCCAGAGGGCGCTGAAGGCCAGCCTGCAGAGGGGGCGTTCAAGAACGGCGCCAGCGAGCGTCCTGAGGTCTTATGGTGCTGGCGGTGAGGCCAGCGAACGTCTGGATGACCTATGGGGCTGGCACTGAAGCCAGCGAGCATTGGGGAAAGTGTGCGCCAGTGAGGGCGCTCTGGGACAGCGTGGACGCGTCAAGGAGTGCACCGCCGAGGGTGCAGTACATGCGCCAGCGAAGGCGCTGAAGACTTGTGCCCGCAGGCGCTATGGAGTCGTGCCACTGAGGGCACTGAAGACCAGCCTGCACCAGGGGGCGCCAAGAACAGTGCCAGCGCGAATGGAGGGCGCTCCATTTAGAATGATGGGAATGTAAATTTTGAGTTTGTAATTGAGGCGCCGACAGCGCCAGAAAGTATGCTGTTTGGCATGTATGCATGGAATATATATGCACCTTTGCCCTGGTTTGTCGCTGTGGAGCCTTTTTTGTTCAGTACCACAGGCGTCAGCACAACAGGGCAAGGGTGCTTACAGTGGCGGCATGTGAAGTAGATGGGCGGGTGGTAAGCTGCAGTGTGTGTGTGTGATTGCCTAGTTGAGGCCCCACCCACTGGCGGGCGAGTGCATGGCTGGTGGGGTGCTGTGTGTGGTTGTGGGTACGCGTAAGGGTCAGCCTCTACGACAGGGGTGGTGGGGGAAGTGGTCCAGGTAGGACGTATGCAAGGGGCGTGGTCGAGCAAGAGTAGCTCCCTTCCAGCCCCAATAAGTATCCCCCAGAAGCCGGACGCCTTTGGTGCCAAGGCCAGCAAAGACTCCATTATCTAGACTGCAGCTCTGCAAGCAAGCATGCAGCCGCAGCCCGCCCCCACGCCCCTAGTTATGCCTTTTGTAGGTTTTGTTGCCCAGGTCAACCATTGAGTTGTTACTTGTTTTTCAGACTCTCCACGCTCCGTGTCGTGTCTTAGGAGGGGAGTGTAATAGGCTGGCCTGGGCAACTAGGACAGGGCTGCAGGCCCTGGCGCGATTGCGCCTTTGGCGCGTCGCCATGGTAAACGCCAGAGTGGCAGAGATCGAGATTTGTAGTAAGTCTGTGGATTTCGATGATTGTCTGGTTGGGTTTTTTATTATTAAATATAGATTGCAGTGTTCGATTGTTGCTGCGGTTATATCCCATTCTTGAGTGCATCATTTGCGATGTTGTGTTTGTTTCCAGTTCCCCTCTCCATGTAAATATGGGTATAACAAGGCTGCCGTCGAAGTACAATGCTGCATGCGACGCCAGCTGGCATGCAGAGCCCAGCGTCAAGGACATGATGGCCCGTGCAGTGCACCGGCAGTGAACAGGACCCAGAATCAAGTACGTGTTGAGCGTTGTGCAAGTTTGCAAGGGTGAACAAGGAGGGAGACATCACAGTGGGGTCAACGCAGCAAGCAGAACCAAGGAGCGGTAAAAGAGTTTGAAGATTTGGGCAAGCCAAGGCCTTAGGCAAAATGACGCTTTGTGGATTTTCTGGGTTTTGGAAAAGTTGAAAGAGACCGAGTACAGCACAAACAAAAGTGTTATACACTCTCTGCTCAGTACCCCTGGGTCAAGAACTCTCTGCTCAGTACCCCTGGGTCAAGAACTTTCTGCTCAGTACCCCTGGGTCAAGAACTCTCTGCTCAGTACCCCTGGGTCAAGAACTCTCTGCTCAGTACCCCTGGGTCAAGAGCTCTCTGCACAGTAGCCCTGGGTCAAGAACTCTCTGCTCAGTACCCCTTGGTCAAGAACTCTCTGCTCAGTACCCCTGGGTGAAGAACTCTCTGGTCAGTAACCCTGGGTCAAGACCTCTCTGCTCAGTGCCCCTGGGTCAGGAAGTCTCTGCTCAGTACCCCTGGGTCAAGAACTCTCTGGTCAGTACCCCTGGGTCAAGAACTCTCTGGTCAGTACCCCTGGGTCAGGAACTCTGTGCTCAGTACCCCTGGGTCAAGAACTCTCTGGTCAGTACGCCTGGGTCAAGAATTCTCTGCTCAGTACCCCTGGGTCAAGAACTCTCTGGTCGGTGTTCCTGGGTCAAGAACTCTCTGGTCAGTACCCCTGGGTCATGAACTCTCTGCTAAGTACCCCTGGGTCGAGAACCCTCTGGTCAGTACCCCTGGGTCAAGAACTCTCTGCTCAGTACCCCTGGGTCAAGAACTCTGTGCTCAGTACCCCTGGGTCAAGAACCCTCTGCTCAGTACCCCTGGGTCAAGAACTCTCTGCTCAGTACCCCTGGGTCAAGAACTCTCTGCTCAGTACCCCTGGGTCAAGAACTCTCTGCTCAGTACCCCTGGGTCAAGAACTCTCTGGTCAGTACGCCTGGGTCAAGAACTCTCTGCTCAGTACCCCTGGGTCAAGAACTCTCTGCTCAGTACCCCTGGGTCAAGAACTCTCTGCTTAGTACCCCTGGGACAAGAACTCTCTGCTTAGTACCCCTGGGTCAAAGACTCTCTGCTCAGTACCACTGGGTCAAGAACTCTCTGCCCAATACCCCTGGGTCAAGAACTCTCTGCTCCGTACTTCTGGGTCAAGAACTCTCTGCTCAGTACCCCTGGGTCAAGAACTCTGTGCTCAGTACCCCTGGGTCAAGAACTCTCTGCTCAGTACCCCTGGGTCAAGAACTCTCTGCTCAGTACCCCTGGGTCAAGAACTCTCTGCTCAGTACCCCTGGGTCAAGAACTCTCTGCTCATTACCCCTGGGTCAAGATCTCTCTGCTCAGTACCCCTGGGTCAAAGACTCTCTGTTCAGTACCACTGGGTCAAGAACTGTCTGCTCAATACCCCTAGGTCAAGAACTCTTTGCTCAGTACCCCCTGGGTCAAGAACTCTCTGCTCAGTACCCCTGGGTCAAGAACTCTCTACTCAGTTACCCTGGGTCAAGAACTCTCTACTCAGTACCACTTGGTCAAGAACTCTCTGCTCAGTACCACTTGGTCAAGAACTCTCTGCTCAGTACTCCTGGGTCAAGAACTCTCTGCTCAGTACCCCTGGGTCAAGAACTCTCTGCTCAGTACCCCTGGGTCAAGAACTCTCTGCTCAGTACCCCTGGGTCAAGAACTGTCTGCTCAGTACCCCTGGGTCAAGAAATCTCTGCTCAGTACCCCTGAGTCAAAGACTCTCTGCTCAGTACCACTGGGTCAAGAACTCTCTGCTCAATACCCCTGGGTCAAGAAGTCTCTGCTCAGTACCCCTGGGTCAAGAAGTCTCTGGTCAGTACCCCTGGGTCAAGAACTCTCTGGTCAGTACCCCTGGGTCAAGAACTCTCTGGTCAGTACCCCTGGGTCAAGAACTCTCTGCTCAGTACCCCTGGGTCAAGAACTCTCTGCTCAGTAACCCTTGGTCAAGAACTCTCTGCTCAGTACCCCTGGGTCAAGAACGTTCTGCTCAGTACCCCTGAGTCAAGAACTCTCTGGTCAGTACCCCTGGGTCAGGAACTCTCTGCTCAGTACCCCTGGGTCAAGTACTCTCTGCTTAGTACCCCTGGGACAAGAACTCTCTGCTTAGTACCCCTGGGTCAAAGACTCTCTGCTCAGTACCACTGGGTCAAGAACTCTGTGCCCAATACCCCTGGGTCAAGAACTCTCTGCTCCGTACCCCTGGGTCAAGAACTCTCTGCTCAGTACCCCTGGGTCAAGAACTCTGTGCTCAGTACCCCTGGGTCAAGAACTCTCTGCTCAGTACCCCTGGGTCAAGAACTCTCTGCTCAGTACCCCTGGGTCAAGAACTCTCTGCTCAGTACCCCTGGGTCAAGAACTCTCTGCTCATTACCCCAGGGTCAAGATCTCTCTGCTCAGTACCCCTGGGTCAAAGACTCTCTGTTCAGTACCACTGGGTCAAGAACTCTCTGCTCAGTACCCCTGGGTCAAGAACTCTCTGCTCAGTACCCCTGGGTCAAGAACTCTCTACTCAGTACCCCTGGGTCAAGAACTCTCTGCTCAGTACCCCTGGGTCAAGAACTCTCTGCTCAGTACCCCTGGGTCAAGAACTGTCTGCTCAGTACCCCTGGGTCAAGAAATCTCTGCTCAGTACCCCTGAGTCAAAGACTCTCTGCTCAGTACCACTTGGTCAAGAACTCTCTGCCCAATACGCCTGGGTCAAGAAGTCTCTGCTCAGTACCCCTGGGTCAAGAAGTCTCTGCTCAGTACCCCTGGGTCAAGAACTCTCTGGTCAGTACCCCTGGGTCAAGAACTCTCTGGTCAGTACCCCTGGGTCAAGAACTCTCTGCTCAGTACCCCTGGGTCAAGAACTCTCTGCTCAGTACCCCTGGGTCAAGAACGTTCTGCTCAGTACCCCTGGGTCAAGAACTCTCTGGTCAGTACCCCTGGGTCAGGAACTCTCTGCTCAGTACCCCTGGGTCAAGAGCTCTCTGGTCAGTACCCCTGGGGCAAGAACTCTCTGCTCAGTACCCCTGGGTCAAGAACTCTCTGCTCAGTACCCCTGGGTCAAGAACTCTCTGCTCAGTACCCCTGGGTCAAGAACTCTCTGCTCAGTACCCCTGGGTCAAGAACTCTCTGCTTAGTACCCCTGGGTCAAGAACTCTCTGCACAGTAGCCCTGGGTCAAGAACTCTCTGCTCAGTACCCCTGGGGCAAGAACTCTCTGCTCAGTACCCCTGGGTCAAGAACTCTCTGCTCAGTACCCCTGGGTCAAGAACTCTCTGCTGAGTACCCCTGGGTCAAGAACTCTCTGCTCAGTACCCCTGGGTCAAGAACTCTCTGCTCAGTACCCCTGGGTCAAGAACTCTCTGCTCAGTACCCCTGGGTCAAGAACTCTCTGCTCAGTACCCCTGGGTCAAGAACTCTCTGCACAGTAGCCCTGGGGCAAGAACTCTCTGCTCAGTACCCCTGGGTCAAGAACTCTCTGCTCAGTACCCCTGGGTCAAGAACTCTCTGCTCAGTACCCCTGGGTCAAGAACTCTCTGGTCAGTACCCCTGGGTCAAGAACTCTCTGCTCAGTGCCCCTGGGTCAGGAACTCTCTGCTCAGTACCCCTGGGTCAAGAACTCTCTGGTCAGTACCCCTGGGTCAAGAACTCTCTGGTCAGTACCCCTGGGTCAAGAACTCTCTGCTCAGGACCCCTGGGTCAAGAACTCTCTGGTCAGTACCCCTGGGTCAAGAACTCTCTGGTCAGTACGCCTTGGTCAAGAACTCTCTGCTCAGTACCCCTGGGTCAAAACTCTCTGGTCAGTAGTCCTGGGTCAAGAACTCTCTGGTCAGTACCCCTGGGTCAAGAACTCTCTGCTAAGTACCCCTGGGTCAGGAATCCTCTGGTCAGTACCCCTGGGTCAAGAACTCTCTGCTCAGTACCCCTGGGTCAAGAACTCTCTGCTCAGTACCCCTGGGTCAGGAACTCTCTGCTCAGTACCCCTGGGTCAAGAACTCTCTGCTCAGTACCCCTGGGTCAAGAACTCTCTGCTCAGTACCCCTGGGTCAAGAACTGTCTGCTCAGTACCCCTGGGTCAAGAAATCTCTGCTCAGTACCCCTGAGTCAAAGACTCTCTGCTCAGTACCACTTGGTCAAGAACTCTCTGCCCAATACCCCTGGGTCAAGAAGTCTCTGCTCAGTACCCCTGGGTCAAGAACTCTCTGCTCAGTACCCCTGGGTCAAGAACTCTGTGCTCAGTAACCCTTGGTCAAGAACTCTCTGCTCAGTACCCCTGGGTCAAGAACGTTCTGCTCAGTACCCCTGGGTCAAGAACTCTCTGGTCAGTACCCCTGGGTCAGGAACTCTCTGCTCAGTACCCCTGGGTCAAGAGCTCTCTGGTCAGTACCCCTGGGGCAAGAACTCTCTGCTCAGTACCCCTGGGTCAAGAACTCTCTGCTCAGTACCCCTGGGTCAAGAACTCTCTGCTCAGTACCCCGGGGTCAAGAACTCTCTGCTCAGTACCCCTGGGTCAAGAACTCTCTGCTCAGTACCCCTGGGTCAAGAACTCTCTGCACAGTAGCCCTGGGTCAAGAACTCTCTGCTCAGTACCCCTGGGTCAAGAACTCTCTGCTCAGTACCCCTGGGTCAAGAACTCTCCGGTCAGTACCCCTGGGTCAAGAACTCTCTGCTCAGTGCCCCTGGGTCAGGAACTCTCTGCTCCGTACCCCTGGGTCAAGAACTCTCTGGTCAGTACCCCTGGGTCAAGAACTCTCTGGTCAGTACCCCTGGGTCAAGAACTCTCTGCTCAGGACCCCTGGGTCAAGAACTCTCTGGTCAGTACGCCTTGGTCAAGAACTCTCTGCTCAGTACCCCTGGGTCAAAACTCTCTGGTCAGTAGTCCTGGGTCAAGAACTCTCTGGTCAGTACCCCTGGGTCAAGAACTCTCTGCTAAGTACCCCTGGGTCAGGAATCCTCTGGTCAGTACCCCTGGGTCCAGAACTCTCTGCTCAGTACCCCTGGGTCAAGAACTCTCTGCTCAGTACCCCTGGGTCAAGAACTCTCTGGTCAGTACCCCTGGGTCAAGAACTCTCTGCTCAGTACCCCTGGTTCAAGAACTCTCTGCTCAGTACCCCTGGGTCAAGAACTCTCTGCTCAGTACCCCTGGGTCAGGAACTCTCTGCTCAGTACCCCTGGGTCAAGAACTCTCTGGTCAGTACCCCTGGATCAAGAACTCTCTGGTCAGTACCCCTGGGTCAAGAACTCTCTGCTCAGTACCCCTGGGTCAAGAACTCTCTGGTCAGTACGCCTCCGTCAAGAACTCTCTGCTCAGTACCCCTGGGTCAAGAACTCTCTGCTCAGTACCCCTGGGTCAAGAACTCTCTGGTCAGTACGCCGGGTCAAGAACTCTCTGCTAAGTACCCCTGGGTCAAGAATCCTCTGGTCAGTACCCCTGGGTCAAGAACTCTCTGCTCAGTACCCCTGGGTCAAGAACTCTGTGCTCAGTACCCCTGGGTCAAGAACTCTCTGCTCAGTACCCCTGGTTCAAGAACTCTCTGCTCAGTACCCCTGGGTCAAGAACTCTCTGCTCAGTACCCCTGGGTCAGGAACTCTCTGCTCAGTACCCCTGGGACAAGAGCTCTCTGGTCAGTACTCCTGGGGCAAGAACTCTCTGCTCAGTACCCCTGGGTCAAGAACTCTCTGCTCAGTACCCCTAGGTCAAGAACTCTCTGCTCAGTACCCCTGGGTCACGAACTCTCTGCTCAGTACCCCTGGGTCAAGAACTCTCTGCTCAGTACCCCTGGGTCACGAACTCTCTGCACAGTAGCCCTGGGTCAAGAACTCTCTGCTCAGTACCCCTGGGTCAAGAACTCTCTGCTCAGTACCCCTGGGTGAAGAACTCTCTGGTCAGTAACCCTGGGTCAAGAACTCTCTGCTCAATGCCCCTGGGTCAGGAACTCTCTGCTCAGTACCCCTGGGTCAAGAACTCTCTGGTCAGTACCCCTGGGTCAAGAACTCTCTGGTCAGTACCCCTGGGTCAAGAACTCTCTGCTCAGTACCCCTGGGTCAAGAACTCTCTGGTGAGTACGCCTGGGTCAAGAATTCTCTGCTCAGTACCCCTGGGTCAAGAACTCTCTGGTCAGTACCCCTGGGTCAAAACTCTCTGGTCAGTAGTCCTGGGTCAAGAACTCTCTGCTCAGTACCCCTGGGTCAAGAACTCTCTGCTAAGTACCCCTGGGTCAGGAATCCTCTGGTCAGTACCCCTGGGTCAAGAACTCTCTGCTCAGTACCCCTGGGTCAAGAACTCTCTGCTCAGTACCCCTGGGTCAGGAGCTCTCTGCTCAGTACCCCTGGGTCAAGAACTCTCTGCTCAGTACCCCTGGGTCAAGAACTCTCTGCTCAGTACCCCTGGGTCAAGAACTCTCTGCTCAGTACCCCTGTGTCAAGAACTCTCTGCTCAGTACCCCTGGGTCAAGAACTCTCTGCTCAGTAACCCTTGGTCAAGAACTCTCTGCTCAGTACCCCTGGGTCAAGAACGTTCTGCTCAGTACCCCTGGGTCAAGAACTCTCTGGTCATTACCCCTGGGTCAGGAACTCTCTGCTCAGTACCCCTGGGTCAAGAGCTCTCTGGTCAGTACCCCTGGGGCAAGAACTCTCTGCTCAGTACCCCTGGGTCAAGAACTCTCTGCTCAGTACACCTGGGTCAAGAACTCTCTGCTCAGTACTCCTGGGTCAAGAACTCTCTGCTCAGTACCCCTGGGTCAAGAACTCTCTGCTCAGTACCCCTGGGTCAAGAACTCTCTGCACAGTAGCCCTGGGTCAAGAACTCTCTGCTCAGTACCCCTGGGTCAAGAACTCTCTGCTCAGTACCCCTGGGTCAAGAACTCTCCGGTCAGTACCCCTGGGTCAAGAACTCTCTGCTCAGTGCCCCTGGGTCAGGAACTCTCTGCTCCGTACCCCTGGGTCAAGAACTCTCTGGTCAGTACCCCTGGGTCAAGAACTCTCTGCTCAGGACCCCTGGGTCAAGAACTCTCTGGTCAGTACGCCTTGGTCAAGAACTCTCTGCTCAGTACCCCTGGGTCAAAACTCTCTGGTCAGTAGTCCTGGGTCAAGAACTCTCTGGTCAGTACCCCTGGGTCAAGAACTCTCTGCTAAGTACCCCTGGGTCAGGAATCCTCTGGTCAGTACCCCTGGGTCAAGAACTCTCTGCTCAGTACCCCTGGGTCAAGAACTCTCTGCTCAGTACCCCTGGGTCAAGAACTCTCTGGTCAGTACCCCTGGGTCAAGAACTCTCTGCTCAGTACCCCTGGTTCAAGAACTCTCTGCTCAGTACCCCTGGGTCAAGAACTCTCTGCTCAGTACCCCTGGGTCAGGAACTCTCTGCTCAGTACCCCTGGGTCAAGAACTCTCTGGTCAGTACCCCTGGGTCAAGAACTCTCTGGTCAGTACCCCTGGGTCAAGAACTCTCTGCTCAGTACCCCTGGGTCAAGAACTCTCTGGTCAGTACGCCTTGGTCAAGAACTCTCTGCTCAGTACCCCTGGGTCAAGAACTCTCTGCTCAGTACCCCTGGGTCAAGAACTCTCTGGTCAGTACGCCGGGTCAGAAACTCTCTGCTAAGTACCCCTGGGTCAAGAATCCTCTGGTCAGTACCCCTGGGTCAAGAACTCTCTGCTCAGTACCCCTGGGTCAAGAACTCTGTGCTCAGTACCCCTGGGTCAAGAACTCTCTGCTCAGTACCCCTGGTTCAAGAACTCTCTGCTCAGTACCCCTGGGTCAAGAACTCTCTGGTCAGTACCCCTGGGTCAAGAGCTCTCTGGTCAGTACCCCTGGGTCAAGAACTCTCTGCTCAGTACCCCTGGGTCAAGAACTCTCTGGTGAGTACGCCTGGGTCAAGAATTCTCTGCTCAGTACCCCTGGGTCAATAACTCTCTGGTCAGTACCCCTGGGTCAAAACTCTCTGGTCAGTAGTCCTGGGTCAAGAACTCTCTGGTCAGTACCCCTGGGTCAAGAACTCTCTGCTAAGTACCCCTGGGTCAGGAATCCTCTGGTCAGTACCCCTGGGTCAAGAACTCTCTGCTCAGTACCCCTGGGTCAAGAACTCTCTGCTCAGTACCCCTGGGTCAGGAACTCTCTGCTCAGTACCCCTGGGTCAAGAACTCTCTGCTCAGTACCCCTGGGTCAAGAACTCTCTGCTCAGTACCCCTGGGTCAAGAACTCTCTGCTCAGTACCCCTGGGTCAAGAACTCTCTGCTCAGTACCCCTGGGTCAAGAACTCTCTGCTCAGTAACCCTTGGTCAAGAACTCTCTGCTCAGTACCCCTGGGTCAAGAACGTTCTGCTCAGTACCCCTGGGTCAAGAACTCTCTGGTCAGTACCCCTGGGTCAGGAACTCTCTGCTCAGTACCCCTGGGTCAAGAGCTCTCTGGTCAGTACCCCTGGGGCAAGAACTCTCTGCTCAGTACCCCTGGGTCAAGAACTCTCTGCTCAGTACCCCTGGGTCAAGAACTCTCTGGTCAGTACCCCTGGGTCAAGAACTCTCTGCTCAGGACCCCTGGGTCAAGAACTCTCTGGTCAGTACGCCTTGGTCAAGAACTCTCTGCTCAGTACCCCTGGGTCAAGAACTCTCTGCTCAGTACCCCTGGGTCAAGAACTCTCTGGTCAGTACGCCGGGTCAAGAACTCTCTGCTAAGTACCCCTGGGTCAAGAATCCTCTGGTCAGTACCCCTGGGTCAAGAACTCTCTGCTCAGTACCCCTGGGTCAAGAACTCTGTGCTCAGTACCCCTGGGTCAAGAACTCTCTGCTCAGTACCCCTGGTTCAAGAACTCTCTGCTCAGTACCCCTGGGTGAAGAACTCTCTGGTCAGTAACCCTGGGTCAAGAACTCTCTGCTCAGTGCCCCTGGGTCAGGAACTCTCTGCTCAGTACCCCTGGGTCAAGAACTCTCTGGTCAGTACCCCTGGGTCAAGAACTCTCTGGTCAGTACCCCTGGGTCAAGAACTCTCTGCTCAGTACCCCTGGGTCAAGAACTCTCTGGTCAGTACGCCTTGGTCAAGAACTCTCTGCTCAGTACCCCTGGGTCAAGAACTCTCTGCTCAGTACCCCTGGGTCAAGAACTCTCTGGTCAGTACGCCGGGTCAAGAACTCTCTGCTAAGTACCCCTGGGTCAAGAATCCTCTGGTCAGTACCCCTGGGTCAAGAACTCTGTGCTCAGTACCCCTGGGTCAAGAACTCTCTGCTCAGTACCCCTGGTTCAAGAACTCTCTGCTCAGTACCCCTGGGTGAAGAACTCTCTGGTCAGTAACCCTGGGTCAAGAACTCTCTGCTCAGTACCCCTGGGTCAGGAACTCTCTGCTCAGTACCCCTGGGTCAAGAACTCTCTGGTCAGTACCCCTGGGTCAAGAACTCTCTAGTCAGTACCCCTGGGTCCAGAACTCTCTGCTCAGTACCCCTGGGTCAAGAATCCTCTGGTCAGTACCCCTGGGTCAAGAATTCTCTGCTCAGTACCCCTGGGTCAAGAACTCTCTGGTCAGTACCCCTGGGTCAAAACTCTCTGGTCAGTAGTCCTGGGTCAAGAACTCTCTGGTCAGTACCCCTGGGTCAAGAACTCTCTGCTAAGTACCCCTGGGTCAGGAATCCTCTGGTCAGTACCCCTGGGTCAAGAACTCTCTGCTCAGTACCCCTGGGTCAAGAACTCTCTGCTCAGTACCCCTGGGTCAGGAACTCTCTGCTCAGTACCCCTGGGTCAAGAACTCTCTGCTCAGTACCCCTGGGTCAAGAACTCTCTGCTCAGTACCCCTGGGTCAAGAACTCTCTGCTCAGTACCCCTGGGTCAAGAACTCTCTGCTCAGTACCCCTGGGTCAAGAACTCTCTGCTCAGTAACCCTTGGTCAAGAACTCTCTGCTCAGTACCCCTGGGTCAAGAACGTTCTGCTCAGTACCCCTGGGTCAAGAACTCTCTGGTCAGTACCCCTGGGTCAGGAACTCTCTGCTCAGTACCCCTGGGTCAGGAGCTCTCTGGTCAGTACCCCTGGGGCAAGAACTCTCTGCTCAGTACCCCTGGGTCAAGAACTCTCTGCTCAGTACCCCTGGGTCAAGAACTCTCTGCTCAGTACCCCTGGGTCAAGAACTCTCTGCTCAGTACCCCTGGGTCAAGAACTCTCTGCTCAGTACCCCTGGGTCAAGAACTCTCTGCACAGTAGCCCTGGGTCAAGAACTCTCTGCTCAGTACCCCTGGGTCAAGAACTCTCTGCTCAGTACCCCTGGGTCAAGAACTCTCCGGTCAGTACCCCTGGGTCAAGAACTCTCTGCTCAGTGCCCCTGGGTCAGGAACTCTCTGCTCCGTACCCCTGGGTCAAGAACTCTCTGGTCAGTACCCCTGGGTCAAGAACTCTCTGGTCAGTACCCCTGGGTCAAGAACTCTCTGCTCAGGACCCCTGGGTCAAGAACTCTCTGGTCAGTACGCCTTGGTCAAGAACTCTCTGCTCAGTACCCCTGGGTCAAAACTCTCTGGTCAGTAGTCCTGGGTCAAGAACTCTCTCGTCAGTACCCCTGGGTCAAGAACTCTCTGCTAAGTACCCCTGGGTCAGGAATCCTCTGGTCAGTACCCCTGGGTCAAGAACTCTCTGCTCAGTACCCCTGGGTCAAGAACTCTCTGCTCAGTACCCCTGGGTCAAGAACTCTCTGGTCAGTACCCCTGGGTCAAGAACTCTCTGCTCAGTACCCCTGGTTCAAGAACTCTCTGCTCAGTACCCCTGGGTCAAGAACTCTCTGCTCAGTACCCCTGGGTCAGGAACTCTCTGCTCAGTACCCCTGGGTCAAGAACTCTCTGGTCAGTACCCCTGGGTCAAGAACTCTCTGGTCAGTACCCCTGGGTCAAGAACTCTCTGCTCAGTACCCCTGGGTCAAGAACTCTCTGGTCAGTACGCCTTGGTCAAGAACTCTCTGCTCAGTACCCCTGGGTCAAGAACTCTCTGCTCAGTACCCCTGGGTCAAGAACTGTCTGGTCAGTACGCCGGGTCAAGAACTCTCTGCTAAGTACCCCTGGGTCAAGAATCCTCCCGTCAGTACCCCTGGGTCAAGAACTCTCTGCTCAGTACCCCTGGGTCAAGAACTCTGTGCTCAGTACCCCTGGGTCAAGAACTCTCTGCTCAGTACCCCTGGTTCAAGAACTCTCTGCTCAGTACCCCTGGGACAAGAGCTCTCTGGTCAGTACTCCTGGGGCAAGAACTCTCTGCTCAGTACCCCTGGGTCAAGAACTCTCTGCTCAGTACCCCTGGGTCAAGAACTCTCTGCTCAGTACCCCTGGGTCACGAACTCTCTGCTCAGTACCCCTGGGTCAAGAACTCTCTGCTCAGTACCCCTGGGTCAAGAACTCTCTGCACAGTAGCCCTGGGTCAAGAACTCTCTGCTCAGTACCCCTGGGTCAAGAACTCTCTGCTCAGTACCCCTGGGTGAAGAACTCTCTGGTCAGTAACCCTGGGTCAAGAACTCTCTGCTCAGTGCCCCTGGGTCAGGAACTCTCTGCTCAGTACCCCTGGGTCAAGAACTCTCTGGTCAGTACCCCTGGGTCAAGAACTCTCTGGTCAGTACCCCTGGGTCAAGAACTCTCTGCTCAGTACCCCTGGGTCAAGAACTCTCTGGTGAGTACGCCTGGGTCAAGAATTCTCTGCTCAGTACCCCTGGGTCAAGAACTCTCTGGTCAGTAGTCCTGGGTCAAGAACTCTCTGGTCAGTACCCCTGGGTCATGAACTCTCTGCTAAGTACCCCTGGGTCAAGAACCCTCTGGTCAGTACCCCTGGGTCAAGAACTCTCTGCTCAGTACCCCTGGGTCAAGAACTCTGTGCTCAGTACCCCTGGGTCAAGAACTCTCTGCTCAGTACCCCTGGGTCAAGAACTCTCTGCTCAGTACCCCTGGGTCAAGAACTCTCTGCTCAGTACCCCTGGGTCAAGAACTCTCTGCTCAGTACCCCTGGGTCAAGAACTCTCTGGTCAGTACGCCTGGGTCAAGAACTCTCTGCTCAGTACCCCTGGGTCAAGAACTCTCTGCTCAGTACCCCTGGGTCAAGAACTCTCTGCTTAGTACCCCTGGGACAAGAACCCTCTGCTTAGTACCCCTTGGTCAAAGACTCTCTGCTCAGTACCACTGGGTCAAGAACTCTCTGCCCAATACCCCTGGGTGAAGAACTCTCTGCTCCGTACCCCTGGGTCAGGAACTCTCTGCTCAGTACCCCTGGGTCAAGAACTCTCTGCTCAGTACCCCTGGGTCAAGAACTCTCTGCTCAGTACCCCTGGGTCAAGAACTCTCTGGTCAGTACCCCTGGGTCAAGAACTCTCTGCTCAGTACCCCTGGGTCATAAACTCTCTTCTCAGTACCCCTGGGTCAAGAACTCTCTGCTCAGTACCCCGCAGCGCCACAGAACACGACACAGGGAAGCAGGGCACCACAGCCAGCACAACAAGGCACCGCAGCGCACAGAGCGGAGAAGACAGGGAACACACAGCACAAGGAAAAGAGCACCACAGCACGCAGACACCACCACCGGGCAAAAAACAGCACAGCCAACCAACAGCACAACACAGCACAGCACGACAGCCCACAGGAGGGCAAAGCAAGCCCCAACAGCACCCCAACACGACAGCAGAGCACAACAGCACAGCACCACGCGACAGCACAGCACCCCCTTGGGGGCGCTTCTTGGGGTCACCTGCGGCAGGAGCGGGTGTAGCAGCAGGAGTGGGTGTTGCAACGGGCGCTGATGAGCGCCTCTGGGGGTTAGAGGGTACATTTTTGCCACCACCCTTGCCACCTCCTTTACCACCTTTATCCCCATTCGGGGGATTTCTGGCGGGCGTTCGGGTCTTCTGGCGTTCCGCTTCCTGACGCTTGAGTTTGTCACTCTCGCGTTTCTTGATGTGGCATTCGTCCTCGTAGTGACGACGTTTGCCACAGTAACCACAGGTGATGGTACACCTGAAATGGTCCTGATGGGTCACAGGTTTCCCATCGTTGGTATACTGCTGACGTTTCATTTGCAGCATACAGCCACTGCGGAGATCGCAGTCAGAGGCATGACAAGGTCCCCCCTTGTCATTGACAGGTTTGCAGTAGAACACACAGAACACGACACAGGAAAGCAGGGCACCACAGCAAACCACACCAACCACAGGGAAGCAGACCACGCGGCCAGACAGGGACACCGACACCGAAACACGCCACCAGCAGACAACCACGGGCCACCAGACCCAGCACCGCACCACGGCACACCACAGCACCAGGCGCCAGCAACAGCACGCACCACACGAACAGCACAACGCGAGCGCACCAGCACAGCGAAGCACAGCACCGCACAGAGCGGAGAGGACAGGGAACGCACAGCACAGCACCCCGGGACACACAGAGCACAAAGCAGAGCGGCGAACAACAGCACGCACCACCGCGCCACGACAAAACACACACAGCACAGAGCACACAGCGCGGCGGAACACCACAAAACACAGCGCCGCAGAGCACAGGGCCCCAGGGCGACGGGCAGCGCCAGAGGGCACGGCGCAACAAGCAGCGGCACCCAGCGAGCGCAACACAGCAGAGGACAGCACAACACCGGAGGACACAACGCGCAGCAGCGCGGCGCAGCACCGCACCCAGGGACGCACAGCACAACACAGCACACGGCACACAGCACCCAGCGGCAGCGACGAAAACCGCGAGACAAAAAGGGGGGGGGGAGGGGGGGGCAGCAACCACCAGGGAGCAGCCAACAGCCAGGCTGAAAGCACGAAAGAGGGACAAGCGCGCGGAGAGCCGAGAAGCGGAAGGCCAACAAAGCAAACAACGCACAGCGCCGAGGCCCAGGGCACCCGGGGCCCGGAAACCAGAGAAAGCCGGAGGAAACGGAGAGGCACGAGGGAAGAAGGAGAAGAAAAAAGAAAAAAAAACACCAAGGCAACAAGCAGGAGCGACGAAAACCGCGAGACACAAAAAGGGAGGGGGGGGGGGAGAAACCACCAAAGAGCAGCCAACGGCAAAGCGGGAGACACAAACGAGGCGCGAGCGCACGAAGAGCCAGGCAGCGGGAGGCCGAGGAAAACAACCAAAGCACACCGCCAAGGCAACGAGGAACGGCAAGGGCAGCGAGAGAGAGGGGGGCAACCCCAGCCCGGAGGGGGCCAAGCAAAGCAGAAAGACAAAGCGGCCAAAGGAAAAGGTGAGGCGCACCACAACGCGCCCGGGAGGCCGGCCCGCCCGACCAGGCCACCAAGAGCAAGCACACGCACGCCAGCCGCCGTCCGGATGGACGAGTGCGCGCCAGGAGGGTACCCAGCCCCTGCCGGCTACGAACAGCCGCCGTTCGGATGGACGAGTGCGCGCCCGGAGGGTACCCAGCCCCTGCCGGCTACGAACAGCCGCCGTCTGGATGGACGTGTGTGCGCCCGGAGGGTACCCAGCTCCTGCCGGCTACGATAGCCGCCGTCCGGATGGACGAGTGAGCGCCCCGCAGCGACGTCCCGCACAGCAACACAACACACCGGGCGGGCACACCGGTGAACAGGAGCCAGGAGGCCCAGGACACCGCACACGCAAAACAACACACCGAGCGGGCACACCGGTGAACAGGAGCCAGGAGGCCCAGCACACCGCACACGCAAAACAACACACCGAGCGGGCACACCGGTGAACAGGAGCCAGGAGGCCCAGGTGTTAACCACGCAACTGAATTGCTGTTTTCATTTTTGGAAATGAATGACTTTGAACTTGTTTTCCTTGAAACTTATCCAAGTTTTCCTTCAAATAACCCAAAAATGCACCCCAAATGCAACCACAAAAGGCGACGGAAACATACTACGTGTTCGACGAAATCACGGGAGTGATTTCGAAACGGTCCCTTTCATGTCCCAAGAAGATATGAACAAAGGGGGCCATATAACATTGAAATATGAGCAAAACAATGCATATTTACAACATGATCATGGGTCTCCCCCCAACGCGTGGTTCCGGTGCACGGGCGCGTTTGGAAACCAAATCAGCATATGCATGCAAAGCCCTACTAATGGGCTGTGACTTGGTGTACTTAACTTCAGGATTCAAGACACCTACAATTTTACAAAAATTCATGAACATGGCATAGTTGCGCCAAAAAAACTGGCACGGAACGGCGCCGCGATAGTGCCGTAACATCCGCTTATGTCTAAAACTGATATAGAATTAATCTTATCAATAAAACTGATTGAAATATCTTAAAAATCGTCAGAAATCGACAATTTCTGGATCGGCGCGCGCGATCTCAGGACTGGCCGTCGCCGACCCAAACTCAGTTTTATTGTACAGAAAATGGTGAAAACACCATCAGTGTAAAACTACAGAAATTCCTGATTGACTGATACCAACACTGTCCAAAACAGTGCTGAGATAGCCGATTTCAGTTTGTACACATATATCAGGAAAATACACTGAAAAAAGCGAAAATATAGGTTGCACGAAAACCTTACACTCCCCTCCCTAGTCCTGAGACACATCTCAGGCTGAAAAGCACAAAGAAGGTGCAGTGCAACAACAAAATTGGGTGGGGAAAATGCAAAGCATTTGGGTCGGGTGTTAACCACGCAACCGAATTGCTCCACGGGTTAACACTCCCCTCCCAAGCTCAGAAACACCCACAGAAAATGGGTGCTTCTGTGGCTGAAACTATGAAGATAAGCCGAGGAGCAATAAAAAAACACAGATTTTTACTTTGATCCCGGACCTGGGATTTTAGGAGGCACCGCTGGGTTCCGGTACCCGCATGTAATGTACATGTCTACACACACACCACTCATGGCACTCACAAGTGCCTCGCACATAGGGTCCTCTGACCCCCAGGCTCAATCACAGTAAAATTTCTGCAATCCTGGACAGAGATTAATCATGAAAAATGACCTCTGCACAGAATTTAAAATGAAAAAGAGTGGAAAAAAAATTGTGAACAAACAAAAAATAAAAAAATGCACTTCTGAGATGTCCTGACCCTAAAACCAAAGACAACACAAAGCAAATCAGAGAAATTCACAGCTTGTAAAATCATCCACTGATCATATAATATAATACAGAAATAACCAATAAGACCATTTCTCATGGCCCATAGTTATTATGATTGCAATTAAGGTCACCAATCTTCTTGGCCCATACCATAAATTTTTTTTTCTGAAATCTTCATATTTTTGACTTCCAACTTGACCACTTCGTAATCTGCAGGATGTGGGCAGCGCTGTCGTCCTTGCTGGAGGGGGAGAACTCACCAATGATCATGATATAATCTTGAGAACCATCCAAAGGTCCATGGCACTTTGTCCATGGCACCCAACTGGAGTAATCAATCTTGAGAACCATCCAACGGTCCATGGCACTTTGTCCATGGCACCCAACTGGAGTAATCAAATAAAAAATATCAAGTCGCAGACACCATTGGGATAATCGCGCTGCAACTTGTTCTTCAGCGCTACGCACTCCCAGCGCAATGCTGAAGGTCTCCTTGGTCGTCAATGTCCTTGTAATAGGGCTCAAAGTAGTCAAATGGTCCTCAAATGGTGTAGGCACCAAGGACCTTCTTGAACATGATTTTGGGGTTTACCAATTGCTCCATAGCTCTCGTCTACGATGTTTGCGTCGTCGTGGCGGTCGTCTTCAACGTCGTCGTCGTCGTCGTCGTCGTCGTTGAGGGCGTTTCGAAATTCTTTTCATTTTTGGAAATGAATGACTTTGAACTTGTTTTCCTTGAAACTTATCCAGGTTTTCCTTCAAATAACCCAAAAATGAACCCCAAATGCAACCACAAAAGGCGACGGAAACATACCACGTGTTCGACGAAATCACGGGAGTGATTCCGAAACGGTCCCTTTCATGTCCTAAGAAGATATGAACAAAGGGGGCCATATAATATTGAAATATGAGCAAAACAATGCATATTTACAACATGATCATGGGTCTCCCCCCAACGCGTGGTGCTGGTGCACCGACGCGTTTGGAAACCAAATCAGCATATGCATGCAAAGCCCTACTAATGGGCTGTGATTTGGTGTACTTAACTTCAGGATTCAAGACACGTACAATTTTACAAAAATTCATGAACATGGCATACTTGCGCCAAAAAAACTGGCACGGAACGGCGCCGCGATAGTGCCGTAACATCCGCTTATGTCTAAAACTGATATAGAATTAATCTTATCAATAAAACTGATTGAAATATCTTAAAAATCGTCAGAAATCGACAATTTCTGGATCGGCGCGCGCAATCTCAGGACTGGCCGTCGCCGACCCAAAATTAGTTTTATTGTACAGAAAATGGTGAAAACACCATCAGTGTAAAACTACAGAAATTCCTGATTGACTGATACCAACACTGTCCAAAACAGTGCTGAGATAGCCGATTTCAGTTTGTACACATATATCAGGAAAATACACTGAAAAAAGCGAAAATATAGGTTGCACGAAAACCTTACACCAGGACACCGCACAAGCAACACAACACACCGAGCGGGCACGACGGTGAACAGGAGCCAGTTGGCCCAGGACACCGCACACGCAAAACAACACACCGAGCGGGCACAACGGTGAACAGGAGCCAGTTGGCCCAGGACACCGCACACGCAAAACAACACACTGAGCGGGCACACCGGTGAACAGGCGCCTGAAGGCCCAGGACACCGCACAAGCAAAACAACACACCGAGCGGGCACAGCGGTGAACAGGAGCCAGGAGGCCCGGGACACCGCACACGCGAAACAACGCACCGAGCGGGCACACCGGTGAACAGGAGCCAGGAGGCCCAGTACACCGCACACCCAACACAACACACCGAGCGGGCACACCGGTGAACAGGAGCCAGGAGGCCCAGGACACCGCACACGCAAAACAACACACCGAGCGGGCACACCGGTGAACAGGACCCAGGAGGCCCAGGACACCGCACACGCAGAACAACACACCGAGCGACACACAGGTGAACAGGAGCCAGGTGGCCCAGGACGCCGCACACGCGAAACAACGCACGGAGCGGGCACACCGGTGAACAGGAGCCAGGAGGCCCAGGACACCGCACACGCAACACAACACACCGAGCGGGCACACCGGTGAACAGGAGCCAGGAGGCCCAGGACACCACACACGCACAACAACACACCGAGCGGGCACACCGGGGAACAGGAGCCAGTTGGCCCAGGACACCGCACACCCAAAACAACACACCGAGCGGGCACACCGGTGAACAGGAGCCAGGAGGCCCAGGACACCGCACACGCAACACAACACACCGAGCGGGCACACCGGTGAACAGGAGCCAGGAGGCCCAGGACACCGCACACGCAACACAACACACCGAGCGGGCGCACCGGTGAACAGGAGCCAGGAGGCCCAGGACGCCGCACACGCGAAACAACGCAGCGAGCGGGCACACCGGTGAACAGGAGCCAGGAGGCCCAGGACACCGCACACGCAAAACAACACACCGAGCAGGCACACCGGTGAACAGAAGCCAGGGGGCCCAGGACACCGCACACGCAGAACAACACACCGAACGGGCACACCGGTGAACGGGAGCCAGGAGGCCCAGGACACCGCACACGCGAAACAACGCACGGAGCGGGCACACCGGTGAACAGGAGCCAGGAGGCCCAGGACAGCGCACACGCAAAACAACACACCGAGCGGGCACACCGGTGAACAGGAGCCAAGAGGCCCAGGACACCGCACACGCAAAACAACACACCGAGCGGGCACACCGGTGAACAGGAGCCAGGAGGCCCAGGACACCACACACGCACAACAACACACCGAGCGGGCACACCGGGGAACAGGAGCCAGGAGGCCCAGGACACCGCACACGCAAAACAACACACCGAGCAGGCACACCGGTGAACAGGAGCCAGGAGGCCCAGGACACCGCACACGCAACACAACGCACCGAGCGGGCACACCTGTGAACAGGAGCCAGGAGGCTCAGGGCACCGCACACGCAAAACAACACACCGAGCGAGCACACTGGTGAACAGGAGCCAGGAGGCCCAGGACACCACACACGCAAAACAACACACCGAGCGGGCACACCGGTGAACAGGAGCCACGTGGCCCAGGACACCGCACACACGTAGGGCGGCCGGGGGACAGGAAAGAACCAACACCCCATGGGTCGGACACAATGGGGCGACCCAGCCGACCCACCGGGCCAGTGGCAGGAGCGGTACTCCAAGGCTGCTGGTCCGAGCCCGGCCAGGCTGCATCGGGGACCATGGCGAACGTCACCCGGAGCCATGGAAGCAACCGGTGACAGGCGAGCCGGTACACAGTCCAGGAGGGGGTCGCTAGCCAAGATGAGCGGCCCCGCAACTCAAGCCACAAGGGTGAGGCGGTTGTACCGTAGACAAGCGGGAGCAATACCCCTTGTGGTGAGAGATACTCCACACGGCTGGGCAGCCCCCAGAGCTGCCGCCCAAAGGAGGGGGCATGTGGCCCTACTCACGGACACATGTGGGGACACCCTCCTGGGACACATGGACCAGCTGGCCGCGACAATGCCTTCCCAAGCACATGCGGGAGCGGCTCAAGAGGCACCTAACATAGGGCAGTGGGAGGGACAGGACGTCCCCTTGGTAAGACCTTCTTCCTGCATCGTCAAAGGAGGCATCCCGAGCTCCCGAAGATACCTACCTACCTACCTCTCTGCTCAGTACCCCTGGGTCAAGAGCTCTCTGCTCAGTACCCCTGGGTCAAGAACTCTCTGCTCAGTACCCCTGAGTCAAAGACTCTCTGCTCAGTACCACTGGGTCAAGAACTCTCTGCCCAATACCCCTGGGTCAAGAACTCTGTGGTCAGTACCCCTGGGTCAAGAACTCTCTGCTCAGTACCCCTGGGTCAAGAACTCTCCCGTCAGTACCCCTGGGGCAAGAACTCTCTGCTCAGTACCCCTGGCTCAAGAACTCTCTGCTCAGTACCTCTGGGTCAAGAACTCTCTGCTCAGTACCCCTGGGTCAAGAACTCTCTGCTCAGTACCCCTGGGTCAAGAACTCTCTGCTCAGTACCCCTGGGTCAATAACTCTCTGCTCAGTACCCCTGGGTCAAGAACTCTCTGCTCAGTACCCCTGGGTCAAGAACTCTCTGCTCAGAACCCCTGGGTCAAGAACTCTCTGCTCAGTACCCCTGGGTCAAGAACTCTCTGCTCAGTAACCCTTGGTCACGAACTCACTGCTCAGTACCCCTGGGTCAAGAACTCTCTGGTCAGTACCCCTGGGTCAAGAACTCTCTGCTCAGTACCCCTGGGTCGGGAACTCTCTGCTCAGTACCCCTGGGTCAAGAACTCTCCCGTCAGTACCCCTGGGGCAAGAACTCTCTGCTCAGTACCCCTGGCTCAAGAACTCTCTGCTCAGTACCCCTGGGTCAAGAACTCTCTGCTCAGTACCCCTGGGTCAAGAACTCTCTGCTCAGTACCCCTGGGTCAAGAACTCTCTGGTCAGTACCCCTGGGTCAATAACTCTCTGCTCAGTACCCCTGGGTCAAGAGTACCCCTGGGTCAAGAACTGTCTGCTCAGTACCCCTGGGTCAAGAACTCTCTGCTCAGAACCCCTGGGTCAAGAACTCTCTGCTCAGTACCCCTGGGTCAAGAACTCTCTGCTCAGTACCCCTGGGTCAAGAACTCTCTGCTCAGTACCCCTGGGTGAAGAACTCTCTGGTCAGTATTCGTGGGTCAAAAACTCTCTGCTCAGTGTCCCTGCGTCAAGAACTCTCTGCTCAGTACCCCTGGGTCAAGACCTCTCTGCTCAGTACCCCTGGGTCAAGAGCTCTCTGCTCAGTAACCCTGGGTCAAGAACTCTCTGGTCAGTCCCCCTGGGTCAAGAACTCTCTGCTCAGTACCCCTGGGTCAAGAACTCTCTGCTTAGTAACCCTGGGTCAAGAACTCTCTGCTCAGTACCCCTGGGTCAAGAACTCTCTGCTCAGTACCCCTGGGTCAGAAACGCTCTGCTCAGTACCCCTGGGTCAAGAACTCTCTGCTCAGTACCCCTGGGTCAAGAAATCTCTGGTCAGTACCCCTGGGTCAAGAACTCTCTGGTCAGTACCCCTGGGTCAAGAACTCTCTGGTCAGTACCCCTGGGTCAAGAACTCTCTGCTCAGTACCCCTGGGTCAAGAACTCTCTGCTCAGTACCCCTGGGTCAAGAACTCTCTGCTCAGTACCCCTCGCGCAGGAATTCTCTGCTCAGTACCCCTGGGTCAAGAACTCTCTGCTCAGTACCCCTGGGTCAGGAACTCTCTGCTCAGTACCCCTGGGTCAAGAACTCTCTGCTCAGTACCCCTGGATCAAGAACTCTCTGGTCAGTACCCCTGGGTCAAGAACTCTCTGCTCAGTACCCCTGGGTCAAGAACTCTCTGCTCAGTACCCCTGGGTCAAGAACTCTCTGCTCAGTACCACTGGGTCAAGAACTCTCTGCCCAATACCCCTGGGTCAAGAACTCTCTGCTCAGTACCCCTGGGTCAAGAACTCTCTGCTCAGTACCCCTCGCGCAGGAATTCTCTGCTCAGTACCCCTGGGTCAAGAACTCTCTGCTCAGTACCCCTGGGTCAAGAACTCTCTGCTCAGTACCCCTGGGTCAAGAACCTTCTGCTCAGTACCCCTGGGTCAGGAACTCTCTGGTCAGTACGCCTGGGTCAAGAACTCTCTGCTCAGTACCCCTGGGTCAAGAACTCTCTGGTCAGTACCCCTGGGTCAAGAACTCTCTGCAGAATACCCCTGGGTCAAGAACTCTCTGCTCAGTACCCCTGGGTCAAGAACTCCTTGCTCAGTACCCCTGGGTCAAGAACTCTCTGCTCAGTACCCCTGGGTCAAGAACTCTCTGGTCAGTACCTCTGGGTCAAGAACTCTCTGCTCAGTACCCCTGGGTCAAGAACTCTCTGCTCAGTACCCCTGGGTCAAGAACTCTCTGCTCAGTACCCCTGGGTGAAGAACTCTCTGCTCAGTACCCCGGGGCAAGAACTCTCTGCTCAGTACCCCTGGGTCAAGAGCTCTCTGCTCAGTACCCCTGGGTCAAGAACTCTCTGCTCAGTACCCCTGGGTCAAGAACTCTCTGCAGAGTACCCCTGGGTCAAGAACTCTCTGCTCAGTACCCCTGGGTCAAGAACTCCTTGCTCAGTACCCCTGGGTCAAGAACTCTCTGCTCAGTACCCCTGGGTCAAGAACTCTCTGCTCAGTACCCCTGGGGCAAGAACTCTCTGCTCAGTACCCCCGGTTCAAGAACTCTCTGCTCAGTACCCCTGGGTCAAGAACTCTCTGCTCAGTACCCCTGGGTCAAGAACTCTCTGCTCAGTAACCCTGGGTCAAGAACTCTCTGCTCAGTACCCCTGGGTCAAGAACTCTCTGCTCAGTACCCCTGGGTCAAGAACTCTCTGCTCAGTACCCCTGGGTCACGAACTCTCTGCTCAGTACCCCTGGGTCAAGAACTCTCTTCTCAGTACCCCTGGGTCAAGAATTCTCTGCTCAGTAACCCTGGGTCAAGAACTCTCTGCTCAGTACCCCTGGGTCATGAACTCTCTGGTCAGTACCCCTGGGTCAAGAACTCTCTGGTCAGTACCCCTGGGTCAAGAACTCTCTGCTCAGTACCCCTGGGTCAAGAACTCCCTCGTCAGTACCCCTGGGTCAAGAACTCTCTGCTCAATACCCCTGGGTCAAGAACTCTCTGCTAAGTACCCCTGGGTCAAGAACTCTCTGGTCAGTACCCCTGGGTCAAGAACTCTCTGCAGAGTACCCCTCGGTCAAGAACTCTCTGGTCAGTACCCCTGGGTCAAGAACTCTCTGGTCAGTACCCCTGGGTCAAGAACTCTCTGCTCAGTACCCCTGGGTCAAGAACTCTCTGCTCAGTACCCCAGGGTCAAGAACTCTCTGCTCAGTACCCCTGGGTCAAGAACTCTCTGCTCAGTACCCCTGGGTCAAGAACTCTCTGCTCAGTACCCCTGGGTCAAGAACTCTCTGCTCAGTACCCCTGGGTCAAGAACTCTCTGGTCAGTACCCCTGGGTCAAGAGCTCTCTGGTCAGTACCCCTGGGTCAAGAAATCTCTGCTCAGTACCCTTGGGTCAAGAACTCTCTGGTCAGTACCTCTGGGTCAAGAACCCTCTGCTCAGTACCCCTGGGTCAAGAACTCTCTGCTCAGTACCCCTGGGTCAGGAACTCCATGCTCAGTACCCCTGGGTCAAGAGCTCTCTGCTCAGTACCCCTGGGTCAAGAACTCCCTGCTTAGTACCCCTGGGTCAAGAACTCTCTGGTCAGTACCCCTGGGTCAAGAACTCTCTGCTCAGTACCCCTGGGCCAAGAACTCTCTGCTCAGTACCCCTGGGTCAAGAACTCTCTGCTCAGTACGCCTGGGTCAAGAACTCTCTGCTCAGTACCCCTGGGTCAAGAACTCTCTGGTCAGTACCCCTGGGTCAAGAACTCTCTGCAGAATACCCCTGGGTCAAGAACTCTCTGCTCAGTACCCCTGGGTCAAGAACTCCTTGCTCAGTACCCCTGGGTCAAGAACTCTCTGCTCAGTACCCCTGGGTCAAGAACTCTCTGGTCAGTACCTCTGGGTCAAGAACTCTCTGCTCAGTACCCCTGGGTCAAGAACTCTCTGCTCAGTACCCCTGGGTCAAGAACTCTCTGCTCAGTACCCCTGGGTGAAGAACTCTCTGCTCAGTACCCCGGGGCAAGAACTCTCTGCTCAGTACCCCTGGGTCAAGAGCTCTCTGCTCAGTACCCCTGGGTCAAGAACTCTCTGCTCAGTACCCCTGGGTCAAGAACTCTCTGCAGAGTACCCCTGGGTCAAGAACTCTCTGCTCAGTACCCCTGGGTCAAGAACTCCTTGCTCAGTACCCCTGGGTCAAGAACTCTCTGCTCAGTACCCCTGGGTCAAGAACTCTCTGCTCAGTACCCCTGGGGCAAGAACTCTCTGCTCAGTACCCCCGGTTCAAGAACTCTCTGCTCAGTACCCCTGGGTCAAGAACTCTCTGCTCAGTACCCCTGGGTCAAGAACTCTCTGCTCAGTAACCCTGGGTCAAGAACTCTCTGCTCAGTACCCCTGGGTCAAGAACTCTCTGCTCAGTACCCCTGGGTCAAGAACTCTCTGCTCAGTACCCCTGGGTCACGAACTCTCTGCTCAGTACCCCTGGGTCAAGAACTCTCTTCTCAGTACCCCTGGGTCAAGAACTCTCTGCTCAGTAACCCTGGGTCAAGAACTCTCTGCTCAGTACCCCTGGGTCATGAACTCTCTGCTTAGTACCCCTGGGTCAAGAACTCTCTGGTCAGTACCCCTGGGTCAAGAACTCTCTGCTCAGTACCCCTGGGTCAAGAACTCCCTCGTCAGTACCCCTGGGTCAAGAACTCTCTGCTCAATACCCCTGGGTCAAGAACTCTCTGCTAAGTACCCCTGGGTCAAGAACTCTCTGGTCAGTACCCCTGGGTCAAGAACTCTCTGCAGAGTACCCCTCGGTCAAGAACTCTCTGGTCAGTACCCCTGGGTCAAGAACTCTCTGGTCAGTACCCCTGGGTCAAGAACTCTCTGCTCAGTACCCCTGGGTCAAGAACTCTCTGCTCAGTACCCCAGGGTCAAGAACTCTCTGCTCAGTACCCCTGGGTCAAGAACTCTCTGCTCAGTACCCCTGGGTCAAGAACTCTCTGCTCAGTACCCCTGGGTCAAGAACTCTCTGCTCAGTACCCCTGGGTCAAGAACTCTCTGGTCAGTACCCCTGGGTCAAGAGCTCTCTGGTCAGTACCCCTGGGTCAAGAAATCTCTGCTCAGTACCCTTGGGTCAAGAACTCTCTGGTCAGTACCTCTGGGTCAAGAACCCTCTGCTCAGTACCCCTGGGTCAAGAACTCTCTGCTCAGTACCCCTGGGTCAGGAACTCCATGCTCAGTACCCCTGGGTCAAGAGCTCTCTGCTCAGTACCCCTGGGTCAAGAAATCTCTGCTCAGTACCCTTGGGTCAAGAACTCTCTGGTCAGTACCTCTGGGTCAAGAACCCTCTGCTCAGTACCCCTGGGTCAAGAACTCTCTGCTCAGTACCCCTGGGTCAGGAACTCCATGCTCAGTACCCCTGGGTCAAGAGCTCTCTGCTCAGTACCCCTGGGTCAAGAACTCCCTGCTTAGTACCCCTGGGTCAAGAACTCTCTGGTCAGTACCCCTGGGTCAAGAACTCTCTGCTCAGTACCCCTGGGCCAAGAACTCTCTGCTTAGTACCCCTGGGACAAGAACTCTCTGCTTAGTACCCCTCGGTCAAGAACTCTCTGCTCAGTACCCCTGGGTCAAGAACTCTCTGCTCAGTACCCCTGGGTCAAGAACTCTCTGGTCAGTACCCCTGGGTCAAGAACTCTCTGCTCAGTACCCCTGGGTCAAGAACTCTCTGCTCAGTACCCCTGGGTCAAGAAACTCTGCTCAGTACCCATGGGTCAAGAACTCTCTGCAGAGTACCCCTGGGTCAAGAACTCTCTGCTCAGTACCCCTGGGTCAAGAACTCCCTGCTCAGTACCCCTGGGTCAAGAACTCTCTGCTCAGTACCCCTGGGTAAAGAACTCTCTGCTCAGTACCCCTCGGTCAAGAACTCTCTGCTCAGTACCCCTGGGTCAAGAACTCTCTGGTCAGTACCCCTGGGGCACGAACTCTCTGCTCAGTACCCCTGGGTCAAGAAATCTCTGCTCAGTACCCCTGGGTCAAGAACTCTCTGCTCAGTACCCCTGGGTCAAGAACTCTCTCCTTAGTACCCCTGGGTCAAGAACTCTCTGGTCAGTACGCCTGGGTCAAGAACTCTCTGCTCAGTACCCCTGGGTCAAGAACTCTCTGCTCACTACGCCTGGGTCAAAGACTCTCTGCTCAGTACCACTGGGTCAAGAACTCTCTGCCCAATACCCCTGGGTCAAGAACTCTCTGCTCAGTACCCCTGGGTCAAGAACCATCTGCTCAGTACCCCTGGGTCAAGAACTCTCTGGTCAGTACCCCTGGGTCAAGAACTCTCCGCTCAGTACCCCTGGGTCAAGAACCCTCTGCTCAGTACCCCTGGGTCAAGAACTCTCTGCTCAGTACCCCTGGGTCAAGAACTCTCTGCTCAGTACCCCTGGGTCAAGAACTCTCTGGTCAGTACGCCTGGGTCAAGAACTCTCTGCGCAGTACCCCTGGGTCAAGAACTCTCTGCTGAGTACCCCTGGGTCAAGAACTCTCTGGTCAGTACCCCTGGGTCAAGAACTCTCTGCTCAGTATCCCTGGGTCAAGAACTCTCTGGTCAGTACCCCTGGCTCAAGAACTCTCTGGTCAGTACCCCTGGGTCAAGAACTCTCTGCTCAGAACCCCTGGGTCAGGAACTCTCTGCTCAGTACCCCTGGGTCAAGAGCTTTCTGCTCAGTACGCCTGGGTCAAGAACTCTCTGCTCAGTACCACCGGGTCAAGAACTCTCTGCTCAGTACCCCTGAGTCAAAGACTCTCTGCTCAGTACCACTGGGTCAAGAACTCTCTGCCCAATACCCCTGGGTCAAGAACTCTCTGGTCAGTACCCCTGGGTCAAGAAGTCTCTGCTCAGTACCCTGGGTCAAGAACTTTCTGGTCAGTACCCCTGGGTCAAGAACTCTCTGCTCAGTACCCCTGGGTCAAGAACTCTCTGGTCAGTACCCCTGGGTCAAGAACTCTCTGCTCAGTACCCCTGGGTCAAGAACCCTCTGCTCAGTACCCCTGGGTCAAGAACTCTCTGGTCAGTACGCCTGGGTCAAGAACTCTCTGCTCAGTACCCCTGGGTCAAGAACTCTCTGCTCACTACGCCTGGGTCAAAGACTCTCTGCTCAGTACCACTGGGTCAAGAACTCTCTGCCCAATACCCCTGGGTCAAGAACTCTCTGCTCAGTACCCCTGGGTCAAGAACCATCTGCTCAGTACCCCTGGGTCAAGAACTCTCTGCTCAGTACCCCTGGGTCAAGAACTCTCCGCTCAGTACCCCTGGGTCAAGAACCCTCTGCTCAGTACCCCTGGGTCAAGAACTCTCTGGTCAGTACCCCTGGGGCAAGAACTCTCTGCTCAGTACCCATGGGTCAAGAACTCTCTGCTCAGTACCCCTGGGTCAAGAACTCTCTGCTCAGTACCCCTGGGTCAAGAACTCTCTGCTCAGTACCCCTGGGTCAAGAACTCTCTGGTCAGTACGCCTGGGTCAAGAACTCTCTGCTCAGTACCCCTGGGTCAAGAACTCTCTGCTCACTACGCCTGGGTCAAAGACTCTCTGCTCAGTACCACTGGGTCAAGAACTCTCTGCCCAATACCCCTGGGTCAAGAACTCTCTGCTCAGTACCCCTGGGTCAAGAACTCTCTGCTCAGTACCCCTGGGTCAAGAACTCTCTGGTCAGTACCCCTGGCTCAAGAACGCTCTGGTCAGTACCCCTGGGTCAAGAACTCTCTGCTCAGAACCCCTGGGTCAGGAAGTCTCTGCTCAGTACCCCTGGGTCAAGAGCTTTCTGCTCAGTACCCCTGGGTCAAGAACTCTCTGCTCAGTACCACTGGGTCAAGAACTCTCTGCTCAGTACCCCTGAGTCAAAGACTTCCTGCTCAGTACCACTGGGTCAAGAACTCTCTGCCCAATACCCCTGGGTCAAGAACTCTCTGGTCAGTACCCCTGGGTCAAGAAGTCTCTGCTCAGTACCCTGGGTCAAGAACTTTCTGCTCAGTACCCCTGGGTCAAGAACTCTCTGCTCAGTACCCCTGGGGCAAGAACTCTCTGGTCAGTACCCCTGGGTCAAGAACTCTCTGCTCAGTACCCCTGGGTCAAGAGCTCTCTGCTCAGTACCCCTGGGGCAAGAACTCTCTGCTAAGTACCCCCGGGTCAAGAACTCTCTGCTCAGTACCCCTGGGTCAAGAACTCTCTGCTCAGTACCCCTGGGTCAAGAACTCTCTGCTCAGTACCCCTGGGTCAAGAACTCTCTGCTCAGTACCCATGGGTCAAGAACTCTCTGCTCAGTACCCCTGGGTCAAGAACTCTCTGCTCAGTAGCCCTAGGTCAGGAACTCTCTGCTCAGTACCCCTGGGTCAAGAACTCTCTGCTCAGTACCCCTTGGTCAAGAACTCTCTGGTCAGTACCCCTGGGTCAAGAACTCTCTGCTCAGTACCCCTGGGTCACGAACTCTCTGCTCAGTACCCCTGGGTCAAGAACTCTCTGCTCAGTACCCCTGGATCAGGAACTCTCTGCTCAGTACCCCTGGGTCAAGAACTCTCTGCTCAGTACCCCTGGGTCAAGAACTCTTTGGTCAGTACCTCTGGGTCAAGAACTCTCTGCTCAGTACCCCTGGGTCAAGAACTCTCTGCTCAGTACCCCCGGGTCAGGAACTCTCTGCTCAGTACCCCTGGGTCATGAACTCTCTGCTCAGTACCCCTGGGTCAAGAACTCTCTGCTCAGTACCCCTGGGTCAAGAACTCTCTGCTCAGTACCCCTGGGTCAAGAACTCTCTGGTCAGTACCCCTGGGTCAAGAACTCTCTGCTCAGTACCCCTGGGTCAAGAACTCTCTGCTCAGTACCCCTGGGTCAAGACCTCTCTGCTCCGTACCCCTCGGGCAGGAACTCTCTGCTCAGTACCCCTGGGTCAAGAACTCTCTGCTCAGTACCCCTTGGTCAAGAACTCTCTGGTCAGTACCCCTGGGTCAAGAACTCTCTGCTCAGTACCCCTGGGTCAAGAACTCTCTGCTCAGTACCCCTGGGTCAAGAACTCTCTGCTCAGTACCCCTGGGTCAGGAACTCTCTGCTCAGTACCCCTGGGTCAAGAACTCTCTGCTCAGTAGCCCTGGGTCAGGAACTCTCTGCTCAGTACCCCTGGGTCATGAACTCTCTGCTCAGTACCCCTGGGTTAAGAACTCTCTGGTCAGTACCTCTGGGTCAAGAACTCTCTGCTCAGTACCCGTGGGTCAAGAACTCTCTGCTCAGTACCCCTGGGTCAAGAACTCTCTGCTCAGTACCCCTGGGTCAAGAACTCTCTGCTCAGTACCCCTGGGTCAAGAACTCTCTGCTCAGTACCCCTGGGTCAAGAACTCTCTGCTCAGTACCCCTGGGTCAAGAACTCTCTGCTCAGTACCCCTGGGTCAAGAACTCTCTGCTCAGTACCCCTTGGTCAAGAACTCTCTGCTCAGTACCCCTCGGGCAGGAACTCTCTGCTCAGTACCCCTGGGTCAAGAACTCTCTGCTCAGTACCCCTGGGTCAGGAACTCTCTGCTCAGTACCCCTGGGTCAAGAACTCTCTGCTCAGTACCTCTGGATCAAGAACTCTCTGCTCAGTACCCCTGGGTCAAGAACTCTCTGCTCAGTACCCCCGGGTCAAGAACTCTCTGCTCAGTACCCCTGGGTCAAGAACTCTCTGCTCAGTACCACTTGGTCAAGAACTCTCTGCCCAATACCCCTGGGTCAAGAACTCTCTGCTCAGTACCCCTGGGTCAAGAACCCTCTGCTCAGTACCCCTGGGTCAAGAATTCTCTGCTCAGTACCCCTGGGTCAAGAACTCTCTGGTCAGTACGCCTGGGTCAAGAACTCTCTGCTCTGTACCCCTGGGTCAAGAACTCCCTGCTCAGTACCCCTGGGTCAAGAACTCTCTGCTCAGTACCCCTTGGTCAAGAACCTTCTGCTCAGTACCCCTGGGTCAAGAACTCTCTGGTCAGTACGCCTGGGCCAAGAACTCTCTGCTCAGTACCCGTGGGTCAAGAACTCTATGCTCAGTACCCTGGGTCAAGAACTCTCTGGTCAGTACCCCTGGGGCAAGAACTCTCTGCTCAGTACCCCTGGGTCAAGAACTCTCTGCTCAGTACCCCTGGGTCAAGAATTCTCTGCTCAGTACCCCTGGGTCAAGAACTCTCTGCTCAGTACCCCTGGGTCAAGAACTCTCTGCAGAGTACCCCTGGGTCAAGAACTCTCTGCTCAGTACCCCTGGGTCAAGAACTCTTTGCTCAGTACCCCTACGTCAAGAACTCTCTGCTAAGTACCCCTGGGTCAAGAACTCTCTGCTCAGTACCCCTGGGGCAAGAACTCTCTGCTCAGTACCCCCGGGTCAAGAACTCTCTGCTCATTACCCCTGGGTCAAGAACTCTCTGCTCAGTACCCCTGGGTCAAGAACTCTCTGCTCAGTACCCCTGGGTCAAGAACTCTCTGCTCAGTACCCCTGGGTCAAGAACTCTCTGCTCAGTACCCCTGGGTCAAGAACTCTCTGCTCAGTACCCCTGGGTCAAGAACTCTCTGCTCAGTACCCCTGGGTCAAGAACTCTCTGCTCAGTACCCCTGGGTCAAGGACTCTCTGGTCAGTACCCCTGGGTCAAGAACTCTCTGCTCAGTACCCCTGGGTCAAGAACTCTCTGCTCAGTGCCCCTGGGTAAAGAACTCTCTGCTCAGTACCCCAGGGGCAAGAACTCTCTGCTCAGTACCCCTGGGTCAGGAACTCTCTGCTCAGTACCCCTGGGTCAAGAACTCTCCGCTCAGTACCCCTGGGTCAAGGACTCTCTGGTCAGTACCTCTGGGTCAAGAACTCTCTGCTCAGTACCCCTGGGTCAAGAGCTCTCTGCTCAGTACCCCTGGGTCAAGAACTCTCTGCTCAGTACCCCTTGGTCAAGAACTCTCTGCTCAGTACCCCTGGGGCAAAAACTCTCTGCTCAGTACCCCTGGGTCAAGAACTCCCTGCTCAGTACCCCTGGGTCAAGAACTCTCTGCTCAGTACCCCTGGGTCAAGAACTCTCTGCTAAGTACCCCTGGGTCAAGAACTCTCTGCAGAGTACCCCTGGGTCAAGAACTCTCTGCTCAGTACCCCTGGGTCAAGAACTCTCTGCTCAGTACCCCTGGGTCAAGAACTCTCTGCTCAGTACCCCTGGGTCAAGAACTCTCTGCTCAGTACCCCTGGGGCAAGAACTCTCTGCTCAGTACCCCCGGGTCAAGAACTCTCTGCTCAGTACCCCTGGGTCAAGAACTCTCTGCTCAGTACCCCTGGGTCAAGAACTCTCTGCTCAGTAACCCTGGGTCAAGAACTCTCTGCTCAGTACCCCTGGGTCAAGAACTCTCTGCTCAGTACCCCTGGGTCAAGAACTCTCTGCTCAGTACCCCTGGGTCACGAACTCTCTGCTGACCGATACCGGCCACCGCACCATCACCACGGTCCGGCAGGAGGACGGCTCCCTCACCAGCGACCCAGCCACAGTGCTCCAAGCCACCCAAGACAGCTTCCTCAGGCAACACACCCCCACCCAAGACACACTGGACCCGGACACCCAGGCCAAAATCGACCGGCTCCCTCGGGTCTTCAACCACGCCCAGAGGAGGCACCTGGAAAAACGCCCCTTCACCATCCACGAAGTCCGGAAGGCCATCCACAGTCTCCGGCAACACAAAACCCCAGGCTACGACGGCCTCCCTGCAGAGGCATACTACCACCTCCCCGCCCACCTCCTCCGCGTCCTCGCCCACCGCCTCTGGGACATCGTCACGGGGCGGACCCCCCTGCCACCAGACTGGGCAAACGTTGTCCGCCCCCTCTACAAAAAAGGGGACTGGGCGAACCCGGACAACTGGCGCCCCATAGTCTGTGCGGTCACGGAGGTCAAAATCGTCTGGACCATCCTCCTGCGCCGCATCCGCCCCCACCTGGACCCCCACATACCAGCGAGCCTCTGGGGGGCCATCCCAGGCCGCTCCCCACACGAGGCCATCTTCCTCCAGGACACCATCGCGGACATGGACCCGGTGGACCTCATCATCGCCTCCCTCGACGTCAAGGGAGCCTTCCCGAACACCCCCTGGCTCCTTCTAGAAGCGGTGTGGAAACGCCTAGGCCTCCCCTTCTACAACTTCACCTCCGACTACATCCGCACCCGCAAATACACGGTCCGCACAGGAGCAGGCCTCACCCCCTTCCTGGAGCCAGGCAGCGGGGTCCCCCAAGGGGGAGCAGAGGGCCCCTTCCTGTACCTTCTAGTGACGCTCCCCCTGGCCCTCGCAATCGAGCAGGATTACCCGGCCTACGCACCCTACCCCCTCCTCTCCCCCCTGGTCGGCTTCGCGGACGACACCAACCTCACCGTCGCGCACACCCCACACCACCCCCATGCCCCGGACCCCGGACCAAAGGTCACCCAACAGGCCAACGACTTACTGGACGTGACCGTCTCCTACCTCTCCCACAACAACCTCATCGTCCACCCCACAAAGTCAGTGGCCATGATCCAGGGGTCTGCCACAACTCCCACCCTGGGGCCACAAGGGCCCCCCATGCAAGTCGTGACGACCACCACCCACTCGGGGGTAGTCCAGGCCGCCAACCCTGATTACGCCACCCTCCCTCCCAAGTTGCAGTCACACCTCGCCCATCTCCCCAGATATGCGTCCCCGACCACCAAGGCCCTCTCCCTGTCCCACCAGAGCCTGGCGTACTACCTCACCGGGGTCTTGAACGCCTCCATAGGCTTCCAAGCACTCCACCTAACACACCCCACCACCGCCCTCCAGCCGGCCACACGCGCCGTGACCAAGGCATGGGCAGCACACGGGGGCTGGCCCACCTCCATACCCACCCGCGCCATCCGAGCGGCATGGCCCCACTATGGAGACGCCATAGGGGACGAGGTGAAAGCGGCCTATACCAGACACACCGCCCTCCTCCTTCACCGCATGACCCACAACCACTCACCGGAGGTCCGCGAGGTCACCGCCATCCGCCTCCAAGCCGCACAACGGGCCCGCAACACATGCCCGCGCTGGGTACTCCACCAGACGGGCATGCCGACCAACATGAACACCCGCCTGTGGAACCACCTGCAGCTTCTGCTCCCATCCCCACACCACGCCATACTCACCAACCACACGTGCCCAGAGAAAGGGCCACTAGCGGTCCTCTGCGGGGACCTCCACCACCACCCCAAGGGCACCATCCACACCAAAGACCTTGTCGGGGCCTCCATCACCGTAGTATACGTCACCCTCGCCCAAATGCGGGTCCTGCACCACAGCGGGGCACACCACACCCCCTTTCTACAGCTTCCCGAATGGCCACAATACCGCCTCTTCCACCAGTACCTCACACAGACGGCACGAACAGCGGGACACACTCTACCGGGCAGCAAAGACATGCGCACAGCCTACCGAGAATTCACAAAGCAACACCCGCGACCCATCCCAGAGACACCGCCCTACGCACCCAACGGATCGAAACACGAACCCGTCCCCCCAGCAACGGGCCCAGTCCCACCACTAACCCTGCTACTGGCCCCGAATGAAGCCAAACCCACGCGGACCACCGTCATCCACCACGGGGCAAAATGGCGCATACCGAAACACCACATGACCGCCCGAGAGCTACCAAAGGTCCCCCAAGATTCCCAGAGCATGCCACGCACATGTTGGGCCTGTGACCCCGAGGCACCAACCGCACCATGGCCCGTGCTACACCTCATAGCACGCCACCACACCCACCCCACGACCCACCTACCACCACAGGCCTACGCATGGATAGCCCCATGGTTCCACCGCACCGACACTAACCCCACGGTTGCATGGAACCCCGACCACGCGCCCAAATGGCTCTTCACCACTACACCCACATGCCCCCGCCCCGACCCGGCAGGGGTCACCATCCGTTACAGCATGTACGAGCCAGGCAGAACGGGCAAGCACGAGCACCCCTACTATCCACTCCACCACTCCTGCCACACACCGGAGCACCGAACACAAACCCTCACATGCCACGACCTAAACCCCGACACAGCCTACATCCTCCACTACATCTACTCCTACCTCACACAAGGACAGCCGGAGCAGGGACTCATAGCCCTGTCCCCCCAAGCGAAGCACATCATCTCCAAAGGAATAGGGGTGTACGCCACCCCCATCCTACAGCCCACAACCCCAGTAGCCCACCTTGCCACGGGCCTTGCCATATACGCCTACCTGCCCATGAACCCATGCCGCCTCCCACAACCATCACCGACGGACCGGCTCTTCTTCACCGACGCCTCAGGCGAATCCGCCCTCACTCCCATCACCGGGGGGGCCACCCTGCAGCTAACCCACACCGGGGGACACTACCACATGGACCACCACACGGGCCACACCACCTATGGGGCCTCTTCCCACGGGGAGCTAGGGGCCATGGCCGACGCCATCACCGAGGTCGCGGCCCACCTACCCGCCCACTCCCCGCACATCGTCCGGGTCTGGTTCGTGGTAGCTGCCACTGTCGACACGCACCTGCTCCTCCGCATAGCAAGGCAACCACTTCACAAAGCAACCGCGACGAGCCTCGGCACCCAGGCACTGCTACTCTGGAAAGCCCTACGCAGCCTTCCCCCCTACGTCCAACTCCACATCGTGAAACAAGAGTCCCACAGGCACCAATACGGAAATGGTAAGGTCGACAACCAGGCAGTACACCAGCGCACAACACACCTACCAGCCCTCCAGATCCCTGACCTCGGCCGCAACCACACACACCTCCAACACGTGCCCCCTGTACCCGAGCCCCATCAGATGCCGGACTGGGTACCAGAGGACGCCCCCTATTCCTCCCACGACAGAGCGTACCACTACCCCAACCCCGTCCAACATCTCGCCCGCGTGCTCGGCGACGCAGACAGCCGGGCGCACATCCAGGAGCTCCAGGACAGACTGCAAGTCCCCCTCTACCACTCAGCGCTCCGCCCAGCAAACGTCCCAGCCCACCTCCAGAAACGACGCATCCAGCTCCTCAGGGAGCAACTGCCTTTCCTCACCAGGGTCGCCAGATGGCTCGCCCGCAAGCACATCCACGTCCCCGACGAACACACCCGTTGCCCATGCGACCACACCACCCCGGAGGACTGGGAACACTTCAAGAAATGCCCCCTCCATACAGACAGGGACACCCTAGTGGGCTGGTCCCCGGCGGAAACCCTGCGACAACACGAAGGATGGCCAGCCCACAGCCACGCACACCAGACCACCGAACACCTCTTCCGGGACCCCCTGATCAAAGAAGCCACCATGAGAGGGGCAGTGACACAGGCCCTGCACCGACACCTCACCAAACACACGGAAAGCCCCATGGAGGCAGCAGCACACCTCCAGCTAGAAGCGGTCCGCAGAGCAGCGGCCCAAATGGTACACCGCAAACACCTCCTGCTAACACACGCGGAACAACTCACCGACCCCACCGCCAGGGAACACATGCAGCGTCTCATCCATTACCATGCCGTGCATGACCCAGACGTCCACTAACCCGCTCCGCGCCCCGCACGCGCCCCCCGTCTCCATCCACAGGTCTCCAAGGCACCACCACAGCGCCCCGAGACCCGTCTCGCACCCAAGAAGCCACCCGGCACCGCCCAGTCCGGCCGAACCCAGCCAGGGCCAACCATCCATCGACGTAGACGCGCAAGACCCCGGCAGCCCATCCAGCCCACCCCCCCCGGATCCGGGGCACCCCCCCCTCACACCGGCCACCATCCGCGACCCCGACCTCCTCCGAGCGACCCTCCAAGACAGGGCCCCGACCACCCCCCTGGGCTGGTACCGCCTACAAGAGGACTGGACCAAGCTCACCGTCAAAGCCCTCCGGGACCTGACCACCCCAGGCAGCGGCCTCCATGAGACCATAGTAGACCTCGTGCTCTGGCGAGCCCGCAAACACACCCGGGGCCAGCCCATCTGGATCCCCCCCATCGAGTGGGGCCAGGCCCTGACGCACGACACCGGCAGCAACGTCACGCGTCGAGGGACTGTACGCCTACGGCAGGCCCAAGCCGAGACGGACCACCCAGCGGACCCGAACCACCCAGAGCAGTGGGAACAGGCCACCGCGCCCAACCGCGACACCGCCCTCCGCGCCGCCGGCCTCCGCACCCCGGACGACGACCTCCCCCCCCCACCTACAGACAGTGACCACCCCCCGCCGGAGGTCTGGGTTACAGTCCTCGAGCGCGGCCACTACTACGTGATAGCCGCTATGGCTACGTCCCACGGCCCGCAATGGATCATCCAGGGGACAGACACCATGTTCGCCCCGGAGACCGCCCCACCAAGGGCAGTGGGGGACCCCACCACCCAGCACAGGATCCTCAGGGGTCTCCTCCAGCCAGGGGACACGCCCCCAGCCCGCGCCCTGGCCCAAATCACCTCAGGGAAGGCGGGCTACCACCTGGGATTGTCCATGCTCTGCCTAACCCACTGG
The DNA here is from genome assembly GCA_964036045.1 of Eutreptiella sp. 'Long Island Sound 2002'. Classification (NCBI taxonomy): domain Eukaryota; phylum Euglenozoa; class Euglenophyceae; order Eutreptiales; family Eutreptiaceae; genus Eutreptiella; species Eutreptiella sp. 'Long Island Sound 2002'. The sequence continues at coordinate 25,541,605 of OZ038403.1, forward strand.
ATCCAGCGCCACTGGCCACCCACGGGGACCGTGCCCTGGGTTTGGGCCATCCCCACCGCCCACACACAAGTCGAAGCAGGCCCGGACACACGACCAAACCCCCCCCCCAGGCCGCAGCAGTCCCTCACCTGCGGGTACCACGCCATCCACAGGGTCCTCAACCGCGCGGGTCTTAGCCCAAAGCTAGCATGCCCCCTTCCCACCACTGACCAAGAGGTCCACCAGATACGAACGCTCGTCTGCGAAATCCTTGCCGCGGCAGCAGAAGACGGCAAGCTTCTCCTCCAAACCGCCCGGCCTACAACTGCCCACGCAAGCGCGCAGCAAGCGGACACATACACCGGCACAGCACAACCCCCCGCACAATCCCCGCCCATGCCCCCCCCCTCTCGCTGCTCAACCGGAGACCCACACACGCCCACTATCGCGCGCACCCCCGGGCCCCGCGACACGGGCCTCCCCCACCCGCCCGAACACCAGCACACGCCCGCCACACACCCACCCACCGGCCACCCTTCACCGCCCTCCACACTCGACAACCCACACACACCCGCCAAGGGGAGCCCCGCGCCCCGCGGCACGCCCACCCCACCCAGTGGCCCGCCCACGCCCCCCACACACACCCCAGAGGACCCAGGCCCACCCCCCCCGGCCCCTGAATGCAGCCCACGCGAACTGTTCCCCCCCGCTGACACCAACCCACACGACCTCGCACATTGCAGGACCCGGGCCCAGCCGAGCCCAGAAAGAGAAGGCCGCAGCCCCGCGCCTCCCTCCCCCGCCGCAGCCGACCAGATCGGCCCGCCGGGCCGCCAGGTCACTACCGGGCCCCCCCAGCCGCCCGCCCCCAACCTACAACCCGGGGACATGCCCTCCATCCTCCCCGCCGTGGCCGCAGCAGAAGCCGCCGCCCGCAAGCCCGCCCGCATCACAGCCCAACCCGCGTCCACCACCTCCTCCTCGTCCTCAGCCTCGTCCACCTCCTCCACCTCATCCTCCGACCCCCCCCTCCCCGCCAAACTCATCCTCAAGGCCAAGGCGAAAGCCAAAGCCGCGGCCGCACGCACCAACCCCCCAACCCCCACACAGGCGACTCAGGCACCCCGGCAACCCACCAGGACGACCCCCGACCCGGCATCGACGCCCTCACACCTCCGGACAGAGGTACTCCTCAACCTGGAACCGGACCCCAACCCCAAACCCGACCCCAAACCCAAACCGGACCCCAACCCCAAACCCAACCCCAAACCCAAGCCGGCGCCCACGCGACCACACACAACACCGCATACGCAACGACACAAAACCACCCGATACCACCCCCGCCCGGGCCCTCGCCCAAGCCAGGACCCCCCACCCACCACGACCCGCGCCCCCCTCCCGCCGGCACCCACCACCACCGCGGAGACGGCCACCCAGCACGACCCCGTCCAAACCCTCGTCAAAATCCCCGTCACCAAGCGCCCCGTCATCCATCCCCCACAAACCACCACCACCGCCGGCCAAACCGACCCAGGGACGTGGGACCCCTCAACCATCGTCACCGTCAAGCCCGGCCCCCAACCCTTCCCCCATGCCCACCACATAGTGCAGCCCCGGGGACTGCCCACGATGCCCAACCCCCCACCCCCACAAGGGGGACCGGAAAACCCACAAGGACTCCATGGGCCATACCCGCAACACCAACCCCACCACTACACACACCACCACCACCAGCGGCCCCACCACCACCACTACCAACACCACCCCCACCACTACCACTGCCCACCGCGCTACCCCACCGGGCCACAACCCCCCGTACACCAACAGCACCAGCGGACGGGATGGCAGCCGCCGAACGCCCCGCCCGCATACCCACCCCCCCCGTACCAGCCACCACCCCCGTACCAGCCGTACCCCCGCGGCCACCATCCGATGGCCGAAGGGGCCCCATGGACGACGGGGGAACTCCCCCCCCAACCAGCACCGCGTGACGCCCCGTACCCCCCCGGCCACCATCCGATGGCCGAAGGGGCCCCAAGGACGACGGGGGACCTCCCCCCCCAAGCGGCGCCGCGCGAGGCCCCCCAGAGGCCGCCGACGCTTCCGGACTGGCCCGACTCGAGCGACGAGGGCCGGTCCCGCAAGCGGCGGCGCTCCCGCTCCCCCCCCGCACGGCACACTCGCCCACGGCGCCCACACTCCCACCGCGCCTCAGCCACCCACTCGCGCCGCTCCCGCTCCCCCAGGTACCACCACGACCCCCAGGGACCCCGCTCCCGTCGCTCCCGCTCCCCCGGGCACCACCACGAGCGCCACCGCCGCCCCATGTCCCCCTCCCCCTCCCCGCACCGGCCACCCAGCCCCCGCCACCACCACTCCCGCTCCCCCCGACGCAGCCAGGCACGCCACTGCCGCCCCGCGTCCACCTCCCCCTCCCCCCACACGCCCCGCCGGGCTCCCCGTTCCCCCCGCCACCCGTACCCATCCACCATCCCCAGCCCCCGCCACCACCACTCCCGCTCCCCCGGCCGCCACCGAGCGCGCCACCGCCGCCCCATGTCCACCTCCCCCTCCCGCTCCCCCCTCCGCCCGTACCCGTTCTCCACCCCCAGCCCCCGCCGCCGCCGCTCCCGCTCCCCCAGGCACCGCCACCCCCGCCACCACCGCAGGTCCACGTCTTCCCCCCGCCGCTCCAGGACCCCAGGCACGGACCCCTCCCCCCCCCGGGCCCCCGCCTACCTCGCCTGGTGGTCTCCCTCCGCTCTGCAGGAGCTCCGCCGCTGGGTGAAATGGGCCGGAGGAGCGGGAAGGCACGAAGGGGTGCACATGGTGCATACCTTCGAGGAGGTGTGCACCCGCACCCCCGCAAACCCCAACGAGGCCGCCCCGGAGGCCATCATGCCGCAAGCGGCATGGGAGGCCCTCCTCCGCGATGCGGTCCAGGGCCTCCGCCCCCCCTACACCCCCCAAGCCCTCCGCCAGTGGCTCCAGGCCACCCACCCCCAAGCCTGGGCCACCGGCGCCCCCTCCCCACCCCGCCCCTCCCACCACCACCACACCAGGAAGGGGCAGGACAAGGGCAAGGGAAGGGCAAGGGGCACCAAGGACCACACAGGCAAGAGGGCACGGAAGGGCCCCAAGTGAGGGCAGGCACACGCAGGGACAGGGCGCCGGAAGCGACACCACATGGGGGCAGGACACCACCCAAGAACCAGGAAGGAGCGGGAACGGGGACCAAGACACGGAGGAAAAGGGCACCACGACAGGTACCACGACCCACACCGACGGGGAGACCAGCGCCGCCCCACCCCCACCAAACACCCCAACACACACCAACGAAGCAAACATCGGACGCCATGCGGATCACACCAGCGCACGCCAACCGGCCACCGGAAACCACACGGAGAACGGAGGGCACACCTACACGGGGAGAACGGGCCACACCCACAGAGGAGGCCGCAGGGAACACCGCCGCACGGCACACCACCATGCCCTCACCGCCAGCCGACGACCCCGACCACCACGAAGGCCAACTCACAGGCACCGGAAGAGGACGAAAGCACGGCCGCGGCACCAACGACTACGGACCGACACCCCCAGAGGACACGGGACCAAGGCAGGGGGCAACCCCACGGACCGTCACGCGACCACACCATGGGCTATAAGGGCCGGGCTGCGCTACCGTCGCGGTTTGACGCAGAGTATTGCTACGGGGGCTTGATCTCGGCTGGTCTCACGTCCGTGAGGGCGTCCGTCACCAACCTGTTGCGTCCAGTGGAGGAATGGCACTGCGGCGGCACACCGATCCCGTCCATGAAGAATATCGAGCACCGCAAGGGGAAGCGAAAGGCTGTGATCGATCGCGAAGGCTTTGGTGCTGCTGGACGGTGCCCCCTTCAAGGCCATCTCCGAGCGCCGTGAAGACTGGAAGTGCCAAGAATACTACCGATGCCCCGGACCCCAGCAGTTCAGCACCGGAGATATGGACATCCCCCTGACCCTACAGCATTAGCTCATCCCTGCCGGCGGCACCGACCCGGACCCTGCCAGCGCAGCCGAGCTGCAGTGAAAGCCGTTCGCCACTCAAACAGCGTTCGGAAGCCACCTCCACCGTCCGACTCCTGATGTCTGTTTGTCTGCCTTGGAGAAGGAACGCCTTTCCTACACCCCGAGTACACCTGCCTGTCTGCGAGGCCCGGTGAAGATTGAGTCCATGGGTGAGAGTCAGTGTGCACGCCCCAAGGACACCGTGATCATTCAGCAGAATTTCCCGAAGACCTAACCGACCCACACAGGCCAGGCTGACCTCCACTGACCCACCGCGGCACCACGCGAGACCACGGCACACCGCACCACAGCGCGCCACAGAGCAACGCACCACAGCACGACGCGACGCGACGCGGCACAGAGCGGCACAACACGACACAACTGACCCTAACCTGAGGGACTAACCGAAGCCAGCCACCGCACGCCCGGGAAGGCGCCGCGCCACCACGCCACACACCAGCACCACAGGCCACACACGGGGCCACAGCGCGCCAGGCGACAACGGTGACGGACCACCCAGAAGATTACAGCCGGCACCGCAGAGGGGTAAGGACACGAGCAACCCCAGCCCCCTAACCCAAAACCACAAGCAGCCGCCTGGCGCAGCCGCCCAGCCGGCAGAGCCAGGACCTAACCCAGCAAGAAGGGGCGCCGAGCCAACCGTGTACAGAGCCCACCAGACCCATGGGGCCGGAACATGGCCACACAGAACGCAACTGAAGACAGCGGCCCGGAAGACAACACTGAATACAGGCCAGTGCGTGCGCCAGCCCAGGGAAGACAGAGGGAGGAAGAGGCAAGCCCCCCCCCCCCCCTCCAAAAAAAAAAGGAGGGGGGAAGGGGAAAAGGCACGAAAACAGCCCACAGCCGCCCAACCGGCCGCCAACACCACCACAGGCGGCCAGCCCCCCCCCCCAGGAAAAAAAAGAAAAAAAAAAGGGGGGGGACCCCCGCAGAGGCACAGGGGAACCACCCACCCAAAACCGGCAACACCAAGCCAGTAACAGCGGACCACGGGGAAAAGGGACACGAAAAAAAAAAAAAAAAAAGACAGCCACCAGCCCAGCCCGAAAGAAAGGGGATGGAGGGACAGGGACCACAAAGCCCAGAAAAAAAAAAAAAAAAGAAAAGAAAAAACCAAAGCGCAAAAAAAAAAAACACACCCCGACAACCCAGCCAAGACGGACTGGGCACAGGCGAGACCCGGGCCCAGCACACACGCCCACACCGCGCGCCGGAACCGGAAACGGCGGGGGGCAAGCGGGGCGCCCACGAAACCACACACGTCCCAAAAGCAGGCCGAAACCGAAGCCCAACCACGAACACCACAAATAGCCGACACTAGAGGGACAACACCACAAATCGAGCCCAAAAACACCCACCCAAGACCCCAGCCAGGACTGACGGGGTTAACAAAACCCGCACCCAACCGCCAACCGGACCCAAACACAAACACCACACAACAGTAGGAAACCCAGTGCCCACAGCCCGGGCACTGAGGCAGCCCGTGCCATGCAGGTGACCCGGCCAAACGAGATCCGGAGCCCGGGGGTAAGGCTGCATCCTAAGGCCTGCGCTGCTTTGGGACTCGAGGCGGAGCGTGCGACACCCAAGCGCCTCGGAACCCTAGTACCAGGAACGTGCATGCACGCCTTGGGAACGGGATACGCCAGGAAGTCCGGTGAACCCCTAGGGTTCCGCCCAAAGGAGGGGACGTGCGCAAGCACGGGGGCACACCCTCCCGGCGAGACAAGCATGTCACGCTGGCGGCGATCAGCCCTCCCGGCGTAGCCCGGGGCCGCTTTGTTGGGGGCCAACAGTCAGGTCTAGCGGGAAGTAAGCCGCCTCCCCTCTTCACGCAGGGGCGACGCCAGGGGGAACCATGGGGCGCCTCTCCACGACCGAGTGCACCTACCTACCTACCTCTCTGCTCAGTACCCCTGGGTCAAGAACTCTCTTCTCAGTACCCCTGGGTCAAGAACTCTCTGCTCAGTAACCCTGGGTCAAGAACTCTCTGCTCAGTACCCCTGGGTCATGAACTCTCTGCTTAGTACCCCTGGGTCAAGAACTCTCTGGTCAGTACCCCTGGGTCAAGAACTCTCTGCTCAGTACCCCTGGGTCAAGAACTCTCTGGTCAGTACCCCTGGGTCAAGAACTCTCTGCTCAATGCCCCTGGGTCAAGAACTCTCTGCTAAGTACCCCTGGGTCAAGAACTCTCTGGTCAGTACCCCTGGGTCAAGAACTCTCTGCTCAGTACCCCTGGGTCAAGAACTCTCTGGTCAGTACCCCTGGGTCAAGAGCTCTCTGGTCAGTACCCCTGGGTCAAGAACTCTCTGCTCAGTACCCTTGTGTCAAGAACTCTCTGCTCAGTACCCCTGGGTCAAGAACTCTCTGCTCAGTACCCCTGGGTCAAGAACTCTCTGCTCAGTACCCCTGGGTCAAGAACTCTCTGCTCAGTACCCCTGGGTCAAGAACTCTCTGCTCAGTACCCCTGGGTCAAGAACTCTCTGGTCAGTACCCCTGGGTCAAGAGCTCTCTGGTCAGTACCCCTGGGTCAAGAACTCTCTGCTTAGTACCCCTGGGTTAAGAACTCTCTGCTTAGTACCCCTGGGTCAAGAACTCTCTGCTCAGTACCCCTGGGTCAAGAACTCTCTGCTCAGTACCCTTGGGTCAAGAACTCTCTGGTCAGTACCTCTGGGTCAAGAACTCTCTGGTCAGTACCCCTGGGTCAAGAACTCTCTGCTCAGTACCCCTGGGTCAAGAACTCTCTGCTCAGTACCGCTGGGTCAAGAACTCTCTGCTCAGTACCCCTGGGTCAAGAACTCTCTGCTCAGTACCCCTGGGTCAAGAACTCTACCCTCAGTACCCCTGGGTCAAGAGCTCTCTGCTCAGTACCCCTGGGTCAAGAACTCCCTGCTTAGTACCCCTGGGTCAAGAACTCTCTGGTCAGTACCCCTGGGTCAAGAACTCTCTGCTCAGTACCCCTGGGTCAAGAACTCTCTGCTTAGTACCCCTGGGTCAAGAACTCTCTGCTTAGTACCCCTGGGTCAAGAACTCTCTGCTCAGTACCCCTGGGTCAAGAACTCTCTGCTCAGTACCCCTGGGTCAAGAACTCTCTGGTCAGTACCCCTGGGTCAACAACTCTCTGCTCAGTACCCCTGGGTCAAGAACTCTCTGCTCAGTACCCCTGGGTCAAGAAACTCTGCTCAGTACCCATGGGTCAAGAACTCTCTGCAGAGTACCCCTGGGTCAAGAACTCTCTGCTCAGTACCCCTGGGTCAAGAACTCTCTGCTCAGTACCCCTGGGTCACGAACTCTCTGCTCAGTACCCCTGGGTAAAGAACTCTCTGCTCAGTAACCCTGGGTCAAGAACTCTCTGCTCAGTACCCCTGGGTCAAGAACTCTCTGGTCAGTACCCCTGGGGCAAGAACTCTCTGCTCAGTACCCCTGGGTCAAGAATTCTCTGCTCAGTACCCCTTGGTCAAGAACTCTCTGCTCAGTACCCCTGGGTCAAGAACTCTCTGGTCAGTACCCCTGGGTCAAGAACTCTCTGGTCAGTACGCCTGGGTCAAGAACTCTCTGGTCAGTACCCCTGGGTCAAGAACTCTCTGCTCAGTACCCCTGGGTCAAGAACTCTCTGCTCAGTACCCCTGGGTCAAGAACTCTCTGCTTAGTATCCCTGGGTCAAGAACTCTCTGCTCAGTACCCTTGGGTCAAGAACTCTCTGGTCAGTACCTCTGGGTCAAGAACTCTCTGCTCAGTACCCCTGGGTCAAGAACTCTCTGCTCAGTACCCCTGGGTCAAGAACTCTCTGCTCAGTACCGCTGGGTCAAGAACTCTCTGCTCAGTACCCCTGGGTCAAGAACCCTCTGCTCAGTACCCCTGGGTCAAGAACTCTATGCTCAGTACCCCTGGGTCAAGAGCTCTCTGCTCAGTACCCCTGGGTCAAGAACTCCCTGCTTAGTACCCCTGGGTCAAGAAATCTCTGGTCAGTACCCCTGGGTCAAGAACTCTCTGCTCAGTACCCCTTGGTCAAGAACTCTCTGCTTAGTACCCCTGGGTCAAGAACTCTCTGCTTAGTACTCCTGGGTCAAGAACTCTCTGCTCAGTACCCCTGGGTCAAGAACTCTCTGCTCAGTACCCCTGGGTCAAGAACTCTCTGGTCAGTACCCCTGGGTCAAGAACTCTCTGCTCAGTACCCCTGGGTCAAGAACTCTCTGCTCAGTACCCCTGGGTCAAGAAACTCTGCTCAGTACCCATGGGTCAAGAACTCTCTGCAGAGTACCCCTGGGTCAAGAACTCTCTGCTCAGTACCCCTGGGTCAAGAACTCTCTGCTCAGTACCCCTGGGTCAAGAACTCTCTGCTCAGTACCCCTGGGTCAAGAACTCTCTGCTCAGTACCCCTGGGTCAAGAACTCTCTGCTCAGTACCCCTGGGTCAAGAACTGTCTGGTCAGTACCCCTGGGGCAAGAACTCTCTGCTCAGTACCCCTGGGTCAAGAACTCTCTGCTCAGTACCCCTGGGTCAAAAACTCTCTGCTCAGTACCCCTGGGTCAAGAACTCTCTGGTCAGTACCCCTGGGTCAAGAACTCTCTGGTCAGTACCCCTGGGTCAAGAACTCTCTGCTCAGTATCCCTGGGTCAAGAACTCTCTGGTCAGTACCCCTGGGTCAAGAACTCTCTGGTCAGTACCCCTGGGTCAAGAACTCTCTGCTCAGAACCCCTGGGTCAAGAACTCTCTGCTCAGTACCCCTGGGTCAAGAGCTTTCTGCTCAGTACCCCTGGGTCAAGAACTCTCTGCTCAGTACCACTGGGTCAAGAACTCTCTGCTCAGTACCCCTGGGTCAAAGACTCTCTGCTCAGTACCACTGGGTCAAGAACTCTCTGCCCAATACCCCTGGGTCAAGAACTCTCTGCTCAGTACCCCTGGGTCAAGAACCATCTGCTCAGTACCCCTGGGTCAAGAACTCTCTGGTCAGTACCCCTGGGTCAAGAACTCTCTGGTCAGTACCCCTGGGTCAAGAACTCTCCGCTCAGTACCCCTGGGTCAAGAACCCTCTGCTCAGTACCCCTGGGTCAAGAACTCTCTGCTCAGTACCCCTGGGTCAAGAACTCTCTGCTCAGTACCCCTGGGTCAAGAACTCTCTGGTCAGTACGCCTGGGTCAAGAACTCTCTGCGCAGTACCCCTGGGTCAAGAGCTCTCTGCTCAGTACCCCTGGGTCAAGAACTCTCTGGTCAGTACCCCTGGGTCAAGAACTCGCTGCTCAGTATCCCTGGGTCAAGAACTCTCTGGTCAGTACCCCTGGGTCAAGAACTCTCTGGTCAGTACCCCTGGGTCAAGAACTCTCTGGTCAGAACCCCTGGGTCAAGAACTCTCTGCTCAGTACCCCTGGGTCAAGAGCTTTCTGCTCAGTACCCCTGGGTCAAGAACTCTCTGCTCAGTACCCCTGAGTCAAAGACTCTCTGCTCACTACCACTGGGTCAAGAACTCTCTGCCCAATACCCCTGGGTCAAGAACTCTCTGGTCAGTACCCCTGGGTCAAGAAGTCTCTGCTCAGTACCCTGGGTCAAGAACTTTCTGGTCAGTACCCCTGGGTCAAGAACTCTCTGGTCAGTACCCCTGGGTCAAGAACTCTCTGCTCAGTACCCCTGGGTCAAGAACTCTCTGCTCAGTAACCCTTGGTCAAGAACTCTCTGCTCACTACCCCTGGGTCAAGAATCCTCTGGTCAGTACCCCTGGGTCAAGAACTCTCTGCTCAGTACCCCTGGGTCAAGAACTCTCTGCTCAGTACCCCTGGGTCAAGAACTCTCTGCTCAGTACCCCTGGGTCAAGAGCTTTCTGCCCAGTACCCCTGGGTCAAGGACTCTCTGCTCAGTACCCCTGGGTCAAGAACTCTCTGCTCAGTACCCCTGGGTCAAGAACTCTCTGCTCAGTACCCCTGGGTCAAGAACTCTCTGCTCAGTACCCCTGGGTCAAGAACTCTCTGCTCAGTAGCCCTCAGTCAAGAACTCTCTGCTCAGTACCCCTGGGTCAAGAACTCTCTGCTCAGTACCCCTGGGTCAAGAACTCTCTGCTCAGTACCCCTGGGTGAAGAACTCTCTGGTCAATACCCCTGGGTCAAGAACTCTCTGCTCAGTGCCCCTGGGTCAAGAACTCTCTGCTCAGTACCCCTGGGTCAAGAACTCTCTGCTCAGTACCCCTGGGTCAAGAACTCTCTGGTCAGTACCCCTGGGTCAAGAACTCTCTGCTCAGTACCCCTGGGTCAAGAACTCTCTGCTCAGTAACCCTGGGTCAAGAACTCTCTGGTCAGTACCCCTGGGTCAAGAACTCTCTGGTCAGTACCCCTGGGTCAAGAGCTCTCTGGTCAGTGGCCCTGGGTCAAGAACTCTCTGCTTAGTACCCCTGGGACAAGAACTCTCTGCTTATTACCCCTGGGTCAAGAACTCTCTGCTCAGTACCCCTGGGTCAAGAACTCTCTGCTCAGTACCCCCGGGGTCAAGAACTCTCTGGTCAGTACCCCTGGGTCAAGAACTCTCTGCTCAGTACCCCTAGGTGAAGAACTCTCTGCTCAGTACCCCTGGGTCAAGAACTCTCTGGTCAGTACCCCTGGGTCAAGAAACTCTGCTCAGTACCCCTGGGTCAAGAACTCTCTGCTCAGTACCCCTAGGTGAAGAACTCTCTGCTCAGTACCCCTGGGTCAAGAACTCTCTGGTCAGTACCCCTGGGTCAAGAAACTCTGCTCAGTACCCCTGAGTCAAGAAACTCTGCTCAGTACCCATGGGTCAAGAACTCTCTGCAGAGTACCCCTGGGTCAAGAACTCTCTGCTCAGTACCCCTGGGTCAAGACCTCTCTGCTCAGTACCCCTGGGTCAAGAACTCTCTGCTCAGTACCCCGGGGTCAAGAACTCTCTGGTCAGTACCCCTAGGTGAAGAACTCTCTGCTCAGTACCCCTGGGTCAAGAACTCTCTGGTCAGTACCCCTGGGTCAAGAAACTCTGCTCAGTACCCCTGAGTCAAGAAACTCTGCTCAGTACCCATGGGTCAAGAACTCTCTGCAGAGTACCCCTGGGTCAAGAACTCTCTGCTCAGTACCCCTGGGTCAAGACCTCTCTGCTCAGTACCCCTGGGTCAAGAACTCTCTGCTCAGTACCCCTGGGTAAAGAACTCTCTGCTCAGTACCCCTGGGTCAAGAACTCTCTGCTCAGTACCCCTGGGTCAAGAACTCTCTGGTCAGTACCCCTGGGGCAAGAACTCTCTGCTCAGTACCCCTGGGTCAAGAACTCTCTGCTCAGTACCCCTGGGTCAAGAACTCTCTGGTCAGTACCCCTGGGTCAAGAACTCTCTGGTCAGTACGCCTGGGTCAATAACTCTCTGGTCAGTACCCCTGGGTGAAGAACTCTCTGCTCAGTACCCCTGGGTCAAGAACTCTCTGCTCAGTACCCCTGGGTCAAGAACTCTCTGCTTAGTACCCCTGGGTCAACGACTCTCTGCTCAGTACCCTTGGGTCAAGAACTCTCTGGTCAGTACCTCTGGGTCAAGAACTCTCTGGTCAGTACCCCTGGGTCAAGAACTCTCTGCTCAGTACCCCTGGGTCAAGAACTCTCTGCTCAGTACCGCTGGGTCAAGAACTCTCTGCTCAGTACCCCTGGGTCAAGAACTCTCTGCTCAGTACCCCTGGGTCAAGAACTCTATGCTCAGTACCCCTGGGTCAAGAGCTCTCTGCTCAGTACCCCTGGGTCAAGAACTCCCTGCTTAGTACCCCTGGGTCAAGAACTCTCTGGTCAGTACCCCTGGGTCAAGAACTCTCTGCTCAGTACCCCTGGGTCAAGAACTCTCTGCTTAGTACCCCTGGGTCAAGAACTCTCTGCTTAGTACCCCTGGGTCAAGAACTCTCTGCTCAGTACCCCTGGGTCAAGAACTCTCTGCTCAGTACCCCTGGGTCACGAACTCTCTGGTCAGTACCCCTGGGTCAAGAAATCTCTGCTCAGTACCCCTGGGTCAAGAACTCTCTGCTCAGTACCCCTGGGTCAAGAAACTCTGCTCAGTACCCATGGGTCAAGAACTCTCTGCAGAGTACCCCTGGGTCAAGAACTCTCTGCTCAGTACCCCTGGGTCAAGAACTCTCTGCTCAGTACCCCTGGGTCAAGAACTCTCTCCTCAGTACCCCTGGGTAAAGAACTCTCTGCTCAGTACCCCTGGGTCAAGAACTTTCTGCTCAGTACCCCTGGGTCAAGAACTCTCTGGTCAGTACCCCTGGGGCAAGAACTCTCTGCTCAGTACCCCTGGGTCAGGAACTCTCTGCTCAGTACCCCTGGGTCAAAAACTCTCTGCTCAGAACCCCTGGGTCAAGAACTCTCTGGTCAGTACCCCTGGGTCAAGAACTCTCTGGTCAGTACGCCTGGGTCAAGAACTCTCTGCTCAGTACCCCTGGGTCAAGAACTCTCTGCTCACTACGCCTGGGTCAAAGACTCTCTGCTCAGTACCACTGGGTCAAGAACTCTCTGCCCAATACCCCTGGGTCAAGAACTCTCTGCTCAGTACCCCTGGGTCAAGAACCATTTGCTCAGTACCCCTGGGTCAAGAACTCTCTGCTCAGTACCCCTGGGTCAAGAACTCTCTGGTCAGTACCCCTGGGTCAAGAACTCTCCGCTCAGTACCCCTGGGTCAAGAACCCTCTGCTCAGTACCCCTGGGTCAAGAACTCTGTGCTCAGTACCCCTGGGTCAAGAACTTTCTGCTCAGTACCCCTGGGTCAAGAACTCTCTGGTCAGTACGCCTGGGTCAAGAACTCTCTGCGCAGTACCCCTGGGTCAAGAACTCTCTGCTCAGTACCCCTGGGTCAAGAACTCTCTGGTCAGTACCCCTGGGTCAAGAACTCTCTGCTCAGTATCCCTGGGTCAAGAACTCTCTGGTCAGTACCCCTGGGTCAAGAACTCTCTGGTCAGTACCCCTTGGTCAAGAACTCTTTGCTAAGAACCCCTGGGTCAAGAACGCTCTGCTCAGTACCCCTGGGTCAAGGGCTTTCTGCTCAGTACCCCTGGGTCAAGAACTCTCTGCTCAGTACCACTGGGTCAAGAACTCTCTGCTCAGTACCCCTAGGTGAAGAACTCTCTGCTCAGTACCCCTGGGTCAAGAACTCTCTGGTCAGTACCCCTGGGTCAAGAAACTCTGCTCAGTACCCCTGGGTCAAGAACTCTCTGCTCAGTACCCCTGGGTCAAGAAACTCTGCTCAGTACCTATGGGTCAAGAACTCTCTGCAGAGTACCCCTGGGTCAAGAACTCTCTGCTCAGTACCCCTGGGTCAAGACCTCTCTGCTCAGTACCCCTGGGTCAAGAACTCTCTGCTCAGTACCCCTGGGTAAAGAACTCTCTGCTCAGTACCCCTGGGTCAAGAACTCTCTGCTCAGTACCCCTGGGTCAAGAACTCTCTGGTCAGTACCCCTGGGGCAAGAACTCTCTGCTCAGTACCCCTGGGTCAAGAACTCTCTGCTCAGTACCCCTGGGTCAAGAACTCTCTGCTCAGTACCCCTGGGTCAAGAACTCTCTGGTCAGTACCCCTGGGTCAAGAACTCTCTGGTCAGTACGCCTGGGTCAAGAACTCTCTGGTCAGTACCCCTGGGTCAAGAACTCTCTGCTCAGTACCCCTGGGTCAAGAACTCTCTGCTCAGTACCCCTGGGTCAAGAACTCTCTGCTTAGTACCCCTGGGTCAAGAACTCTCTGCTCAGTACCCCTGGGTCAAGAACTCTCTGCTCAGTACCCCTGGGTCAAGAACTCTCTGGTCAGTACCCCTGGGGCAAGAACTCTCTGCTCAGTACCCCTGGGTCAAGAACTCTCTGCTCAGTACCCCTGGGTCAAGAACTCTCTGCTCAGTACCCCTGGGTCAAGAACTCTCTGGTCAGTACCCCTGGGTCAAGAACTCTCTGGTCAGTACGCCTGGGTCAAGAACTCTCTGGTCAGTACCCCTGGGTCAAGAACTCTCTGCTCAGTACCCCTGGGTCAAGAACTCTCTGCTCAGTACCCCTGGGTCAAGAACTCTCTGCTTAGTACCCCTGGGTCAACGACTCTCTGCTCAGTACCCTTGGGTCAAGAACTCTCTGGTCAGTGCCTCTGGGTCAAGAACTCTCTGGTCAGTACCCCTGGGTCAGGAACTCTCTGCTCAGTACCCCTGGGTCAAGAACTCTCTGCTCAGTACCGCTGGGTCAAGAACTCTCTGCTCAGTACCCCTGGGTCAAGAACTCTCTGCTCAGTACCCCTGGGTCAAGAACTCTATGCTCAGTACCCCTGGGTCAAGAGCTCTCTGCTCAGTACCCCTGGGTCAAGAACTCCCTGCTTAGTACCCCTGGGTCAAGAACTCTCTGGTCAGTACCCCTGGGTCAAGAACTCTCTGCTCAGTACCCCTGGGTCAAGAACTCTCTGCTTAGTACCCCTGGGTCAAGAACTCTCTGCTTAGTACCCCTGGGTCAAGAACTCTCTGCTCAGTACCCCTGGGTCAAGAACTCTCTGCTCAGTACCCCTGGGTCACGAACTCTCTGGTCAGTACCCCTGGGTCAAGAAATCTCTGCTCAGTACCCCTGGGTCAAGAACTCTCTGCTCAGTACCCCTGGGTCAAGAAACTCTGCTCAGTACCCATGGGTCAAGAACTCTCTGCAGAGTACCCCTGGGTCAAGAACTCTCTGCTCAGTACCCCTGGGTCAAGAACTCTCTGCTCAGTACCCCTGGGTCAAGAACTCTCTGCTCAGTACCCCTGGGTAAAGAACTCTCTGCTCAGTACCCCTGGGTCAAGAACTTTCTGCTCAGTACCCCTGGGTCAAGAACTCTCTGGTCAGTACCCCTGGGGCAAGAACTCTCTGCTCAGTACCCCTGGGTCAGGAACTCTCTGCTCAGTACCCCTGGGTCAAAAACTCTCTGCTCAGAACCCCTGGGTCAAGAACTCTCTGGTCAGTACCCCTGGGTCAAGAACTCTCTGGTCAGTACCCCTGGGTCAAGAACTCTCTGCTCAGTACCCCTGGGTCAAGAACTCTCTGCTCACTGCGCCTGGGTCAAAGACTCTCTGCTCAGTACCACTGGGTCAAGAACTCTCTGCCCAATACCCCTGGGTCAAGAACTCTCTGCTCAGTACCCCTGGGTCAAGAACCATCTGCTCAGTACCCCTGGGTCAAGAACTCTCTGCTCAGTACCCCTGGGTCAAGAACTCTCTGGTCAGTACCCCTGGGTCAAGAACTCTCCGCTCAGTACCCCTGGGTCAAGAACCCTCTGCTCAGTACCCCTGGGTCAAGAACTCTGTGCTCAGTACCCCTGGGTCAAGAACTTTCTGCTCAGTACCCCTGGGTCAAGAACTCTCTGGTCAGTACGCCTGGGTCAAGAACTCTCTGCGCAGTACCCCTGGGTCAAGAACTCTGTGCTCAGTACCCCTGGGTCAAGAACTCTCTGGTCAGTACCCCTGGGTCAAGAACTCTCTGCTCAGTATCCCTGGGTCAAGAACTCTCTGGTCAGTACCCCTGGGTCAAGAACTCTCTGGTCAGTACCCCTTGGTCAAGAACTCTTTGCTAAGAACCCCTGGGTCAAGAACGCTCTGCTCAGTACCCCTGGGTCAAGGGCTTTCTGCTCAGTACCCCTGGGTCAAGAACTCTCTGCTCAGTACCACTGGGTCAAGAACTCTCTGCTCAGTACCCCTGAGTCAAAGACTCTCTGCGCAGTACCACTGGGTCAAGAACTCTCTGCCCAATACCCCTGGGTCAAGAACTCTCTGGTCAGTACCCCTGGGTCAAGAACTCTCTGGTCAGTACCCCTTGGTCAAGAACTCTTTGCTAAGAACCCCTGGGTCAAGAACGCTCTGCTCAGTACCCCTGGGTCAAGGGCTTTCTGCTCAGTACCCCTGGGTCAAGAACTCTCTGCTCAGTACCACTGGGTCAAGAACTCTCTGCTCAGTACCCCTGAGTCAAAGACTCTCTGCTCAGTACCACTGGGTCAAGAACTCTCTGCCCAATACCCCTGGGTCAAGAACTCTCTGGTCAGTACCCCCGGGTCAACAAGTCTCTGCTCAGTACCCTGGGTCAAGAACCTTCTGGTCAGTACCCCTGGGTCAAGAACTCTCTGGTCAGTACCACTGGGTCAAGAACTCTCTGCTCAGTACCCCTGGGTCAAAAACTCTCTGCTCAGAACCCCTGGGTCAAGAACTCTCTGGTCAGTACCCCTGGGTCAAGAACTCTCTGGTCAGTACCCCTGGGTCAAGAACTCTCTGCTCAGTACCCCTGGGTCAAGAACTCTCTGCTCACTGCGCCTGGGTCAAAGACTCTCTGCTCAGTACCACTGGGTCAAGAACTCTCTGCCCAATACCCCTGGGTCAAGAACTCTCTGCTCAGTACCCCTGGGTCAAGAACCATCTGCTCAGTACCCCTGGGTCAAGAACTCTCTGCTCAGTACCCCTGGGTCAAGAACTCTCTGGTCAGTACCCCTGGGTCAAGAACTCTCCGCTCAGTACCCCTGGGTCAAGAACCCTCTGCTCAGTACCCCTGGGTCAAGAACTCTGTGCTCAGTACCCCTGGGTCAAGAACTTTCTGCTCAGTACCCCTGGGTCAAGAACTCTCTGGTCAGTACGCCTGGGTCAAGAACTCTCTGCGCAGTACCCCTGGGTCAAGAACTCTGTGCTCAGTACCCCTGGGTCAAGAACTCTCTGGTCAGTACCCCTGGGTCAAGAACTCTCTGCTCAGTATCCCTGGGTCAAGAACTCTCTGGTCAGTACCCCTGGGTCAAGAACTCTCTGGTCAGTACCCCTTGGTCAAGAACTCTTTGCTAAGAACCCCTGGGTCAAGAACGCTCTGCTCAGTACCCCTGGGTCAAGGGCTTTCTGCTCAGTACCCCTGGGTCAAGAACTCTCTGCTCAGTACCACTGGGTCAAGAACTCTCTGCTCAGTACCCCTGAGTCAAAGACTCTCTGCTCAGTACCACTGGGTCAAGAACTCTCTGCCCAATACCCCTGGGTCAAGAACTCTCTGGTCAGTACCCCCGGGTCAACAAGTCTCTGCTCAGTACCCTGGGTCAAGAACTTTCTGGTCAGTACCCCTGGGTCAAGAACTCTCTGGTCAGTACCCCTGGGTCAAGAACTCTCTGCTCAGTACCCCTGGGTCAAGAACTCTCTGCTCAGTACCCCTGGGTCAAGAACTCCCTGCTTAGTACCCCTGGGTCAATAACTCTCTGGTCAGTACCCCTGGGTCAAGAACTCTCTGCTCAGTACCCCTGGGTCAAGAACTCTCTGCTTAGTACCCCTGGGTCAAGAACTCTCTGCTTAGTACCCCTGGGTCAAGAACTCTCTGCTCAGTACCCCTGGGTCAAGAACTCTCTGCTCAGTACCCCTGGGTCAAGAACTCTCTGGTCAGTACCCCTGGGTCAAGAACTCTCTGCTCAGTACCCCTGGGTCAAGAACTCTCTGCTCAGTACCCCTGGGTCAAGAAACTCTGCTCAGTACCCATGGGTCAAGAACTCTCTGCAGAGTACCCCTGGGTCAAGAACTCTCTGCTCAGTACCCCTGGGTCAAGAACTCTCTGCTCAGTACCCCTGGGTCAAGAACTCTCTGCTCAGTACCCCTGGGTAAAGAACTCTCTGCTCAGTACCCCTGGGTCAAGAACTCTCTGGTCAGTACCCCTGGGTCAAGAACTCTCTGCTGAGTACCCCTGGGTCAAGAACTCTCTGCTCACTACGCCTGGGTCAAGAACTCTCTGCTCAGTACCCCTGGGTCAAGAACTCTCTGCTCAGTACCCCTGGGTCAAGAACCATCTGCTCAGTACCCCTGGGTCAAGAACTCTCTGCTCAGTACCCCTGGGTCAAGAACTCTCTGGTCAGTACCCCTGGGTCAAGAACTCTCCGCTCAGTACCCCTGGGTCAAGAACCCTCTGCTCAGTACCCCTGGGTCAAGAACTCTCTGCTCAGTACCCCTGGGTCAAGAACTTTCTGCTCAGTACCCCTGGGTCAAGAACTCTCTGGTCAGTACGCCTGGGTCAAGAACTCTCTGGTCAGTACCCCTGGGTCAAGAACTCTCTGCTCAGTATCCCTGGATCAATAACTCTCTGGTCAGTACCCCTGGGTCAAGAACTCTCTGGTCAGTACCCCTGGGTCAAGAACTCTCTGCTCAGAACCCCTGGGTCAAGAACGCTCTGCTCAGTACCCCTGGGTCAAGGGCTTTCTGCTCAGTACCCCTGGGTCAAGAACTCTCTGCTCAGTACCACTGGGTCACGAACTCTCTGCTCAGTACCCCTGGGTCAAGAACTCTCTGCTCAGTACCACTGGGTCAAGAACTCTCTGCCCAATACCCCTGGGTCAAGAACTCTCTGGTCAGTACCCCTGGGTCAAGAAGTCTCTGCTCAGTACCCTGGGTCAAGAACTTTCTGGTCAGTACCCCTGGGTCAAGAACTCTCTGGTCAGTACCCCTGGGTCAAGAACTCTCTGCTCAGTACCCCTGGGTCAAGAACTCTCTGCTCAGTAACCCTTGGTCAAGAACTCTCTGCTCAGTACCCCTGGGTCAAGAACTCTCTGCTCAGTACCCCTGGGTCAAGAACTCTCTGGTCAGTACCCCTGGGTCAAGAACTCTCTGCTCAGTACCCCTGGGTCAAGAACTCTCTGCTCAGTACCCCTGGGTCAAGAACTCTCTGCTCAGTACCCCTGGGTCAAGGACTCTCTGCTCAGTATCCCTGGGTCAAGAACTCTCTGCTCAGTACCCCTGGGTCAAGAACTCTCTGCTCAGTATGCCTGGGTCAAGAACTCTCTGCTCAGTACCCCTGGGTCAAGAAACTCTGCTCGGTACCCATGGGTCAAGAACTCTCTGCAGAGTACCCCTGGGTCAAGAACTCTCTGCTCAGTACCCCTGGGTCAAGAACTCTCTGCTCAGTACCCCTGGGGCAAGAACTCTCTGCTCAGTACCCCTGGGTCAAGAACTCTCTGCTCAGTACCCCTGGGTCAAAAACTCTCTGCTCAGTACCCCTGGGTCAAGAACTCTCTGGTCAGTACCCCTGGGTCAAGAACTCTCTGGTCGGTACGCCTGGGTCAAGAACTCTCTGCTCAGTACCCCTGGGTCAAGAACTCTCTGCTCACTACGCCTGGCTCAAAGACTCTCTGCTCAGTACCACTGGGTCAAGAACTCTCTGCCCAATACCCCTGGGTCAAGAACTCTCTGCTCAGTACCCCTGGGTCAAGAACCATCTGCTCAGTACCCCTGGGTCAAGAACTCTCTGCTCAGTACCCCTGGGTCAAGAACTCTCTGGTCAGTACCCCTGGGTCAAGAACTCTCCGCTCAGTACCCCTGGGTCAAGAACCCTCTGCTCAGTACCCCTGGGTCAAAAACTCTCTGCTCAGTACCCCCGGGTCAAGAACCTTCTGCTCAGTACCCCTGGGTCAAGAACTCTCTGCTCTGTACCCCTGGGTCAAGAACTCTCTGCTCAGTACCCCTGGGTCAAGAACTCTCTGGTCAGTACCCCTCGGTCAAGAACTCTCTGCTCAGTACCCCTGGGTCAAGAACTCTCTGCTCAGTACCCCTGGGTCAAGAACTCTCTGCTCAGTACCCCTGGGTCAAGGACTCTCTGCTCAGTATCCCTGGGTCAAGAACTCTCTGCTCAGTACCCCTGGGTCAAGAACTCTCTGCTCAGTACCCCTGGGTCAAGAACTCTCTGCTCAGTACCCCTGGGTCAAGAAACTCTGCTCAGTACCCATGGGTCAAGAACTCTCTGCAGAGTACCCCTGGGTCAAGAACTCTCCGCTCAGTACCCCTGGGTCAAGAACTCTCTGCTCAGTACCCCTGGGTCAAGAACTCTCTGCTCAGTACCCCTGGGTAAAGAACTCTCTGCTCAGTACCCCTGGGTCAAGAACTCTCTGCTCAGTACCCCTGGGTCAAGAACTCTCTGGTCAGTACCCCTGGGGCAAGAACTCTCTGCTCAGTACCCCTGGGTCAAGAACTCTCTGCTCAGTACCCCTGGGTCAAAAACTCTCTGCTCAGTACCCCTGGGTCAAGAACTCTCTGCACAGTACCCCTGGGTCAAGAACTCTCTGGTCAGTACGCCTGGGTCAAGAACTCTCTGCTCAGTACCCCTGGGTCAAGAACTCTCTGCTCACTACGCCTGGGTCAAAGACTCTCTGCTCAGTACCACTGGGTCAAGAACTCTCTGCCCAATACCCCTGGGTCAAGAACTC
Source organism: Eutreptiella sp. 'Long Island Sound 2002' (assembly GCA_964036045.1). NCBI lineage: Eukaryota > Euglenozoa > Euglenophyceae > Eutreptiales > Eutreptiaceae > Eutreptiella > Eutreptiella sp. 'Long Island Sound 2002'. The sequence continues at coordinate 25,561,808 of OZ038403.1, forward strand.
TCTGCTCAGTACCCCTGGGTCAAGAACCATCTGCTCAGTACCCCTGGGTCAAGAACTCTCTGCTCAGTACCCCTGGGTCAAGAACTCTCTGGTCAGTACCCCTGGGTCAAGACCTCTCCGCTCAGTACCCCTGGGTCAAGAACCCTCTGCTCAGTACCCCTGGGTCAAGAACTCTCTGCTCAGTACCCCTGGGTCACGAACTTTCTGCTCAGTACCCCTGGGTCAAGAACTCTCTGGTCAGTACGCCTGGGTCAAGAACTCTCTGCGCAGTACCCCTGGGTCAAGAACTCTCTGCTCAGTACCCCTGGGTCAAGAACTCTCTGGTCAGTACCCCTGGGTCAAGAACTCTCTGCTCAGTATCCCTGGGTCAAGAACTCGCTGGTCAGTACCCCTGGGTCAAGAACTCTCTGGTCAGTACCCCTGGGTCAAGAACTCTCTGCTCAGAACCCCTGGGTCAAGAACGCTCTGCTCAGTACCCCTGGGTCAAGGGCTTTCTGATCAGTACCCCTGGGTCAGGAACTCTCTGCTCAGTACCACTGGGTCAAGAACTCTCTGCTCAGTACCCCTGAGTCAAAGACTCTCTGCTCAGTACCACTGGGTCAAGAACTCTCTGCCCAATACCCCTGGGTCAAGAACTCTCTGGTCAGTACCCCTGGGTCAAGAAGTCTCTGCTCAGTACCCTGGGTCAAGAACTTTCTGGTCAGTACCCCTGGGTCAAGAACTCTCTGGTCAGTACCCCTGGGTCAGGAACTCTCTGCTCAGTACCCCTGGGTCAAGAAACCTCTGCTCAGTAACCCTTGCTCAAGAACTCTCTGCTCAGTACCCCTGGGTCAAGAACTCTCTGCTCAGTACCCCTGGGTCAAGAACTCTCTGGTCAGTACCCCTGGGTCAAGAACTCTCTGCTCAGTACCCCTGGGTCAAGAACTCTCTGCTCAGTACCCCTGGGTCAAGAACTCTCTGCTCAGTACCCCTGGGTCAAGGACTCTCTGCTCAGTATCCCTGGGTCAAGAACTCTCTGCTCAGTACCCCTGGGTCAAGAACTCTCTGCTCAGTACCCCTGGGTCAAGAACTCTCTGCTCAGTACCCCTGGGTCAAGAACTCTCTGCTCAGTAGCCCTGGGTCAAGAACTCTCTGCTCAGTACCCCTGGGTCAAGAACTCTCTGCTCAGTACCCCTGGGTCAAGAACTCTCTGCTCAGTACCCCTGGGTGAAGAACTCTCTGGTCAATACCCCTGGGTCAAGAACTCTCTGCTCAGTGCCCCTGGGTCAAGAACTCTCTGCTCAGTACCCCTGGGTCAAGAACTCTCTGCTCAGTTCCCCTGGGTCAAGAACTCTCTGGTCAGTACCCCTGGGTCAAGGACTCTCTGCTCAGTACCCCTGGGTCAAGAACTCTCTGCTCAGTAACCCTGGGTCAAGAACTCTCTGGTCAGTACCCCTGGGTCAAGAACTCTCTGGTCAGTACCCCTGGGTCAAGAGCTCTCTGGTCAGTGGCCCTGGGTCAAGAACTCTCTGCTTAGTACCCCTTGGTCAAGAACTCTCTGCTTATTACCCCTGGGTCAAGAACTCTCTGCTCAGTACCCCTGGGTCAAGAACTCTCTGCTCAGTACCCCCGGGGTCAAGAACTCTCTGGTCAGTACCCCTGGGTCAAGAACTCTCTGCTCAGTACCCCTGGGTGAAGAACTCTCTGCTCAGTACCCCTGGGTCAAGAACTCTCTGCTCAGTACCCCTGGGTCAAGAACTCTCTGGTCTGTACCCCTGGGTCAAGAGCTCTCTGCTCAGTACCCCTGGGTCAAGAACTCTCTGCTCAGTACCCCTGGGTCAAGAGCTCTCTGCTCAGTACCCCAGTGTCAAGAACTCCCTGCTTAGTACCCCTGGGTCAAGAACTCTCTGCTCAGTACCCCTGGGTCAAGAACTCTCTGCTCAGTACCTCTGGGTCAAGAACTCTCTGCTTAGTACCCCTGGGTCAAGAACTCTCTGCTTAGTACCCCTGGGTCAAGAACTCTCTGCTCAGTACCCCTGGGTCAAGAACTCTCTGCTCAGTACCCCTGGGTCAAGAACTCTCTGGTCAGTACCCCTGGGTCAAGAACTCTCTGCTCAGTACCCCTGGGTCAAGAACTCTCCGCTCAGTACCCCTGGGTCAAGAACCCTCTGCCCAATACCCCTGGGTCAAGAACTCTCTGCTCAGTACCCCTGGGTCAAGAACCATCTGCTCAGTACCCCTGGGTCAAGAACTCTCTGCTCAGTACCCCTGGGTCAAGAACTCTCTGGTCAGTACCCCTGGGTCAAGAACTCTCCGCTCAGTACCCCTGGGTCAAGAACCCTCTGCTCAGTACCCCTGGGTCAAGAACTCTCTGCTCAGTACCCCCGGGTCAAGAACCTTCTGCTCAGTACCCCTGGGTCAAGAACTCTCTGCTCTGTACCCCTGGGTCAAGAACTCTCTGCTCAGTACCCCTGGGTCAAGAACTCTCTGGTCAGTACCCCTCGGTCAAGAACTCTCTGCTCAGTACCCCTGGGTCAAGAACTCTCTGCTCAGTACCCCTGGGTCAAGAACTCTCTGCTCAGTACCCCTGGGTCAAGGACTCTCTGCTCAGTATCCCTGGGTCAAGAACTCTCTGCTCAGTACCCCTGGGTCAAGAACTCTCTGCTCAGTACCCCTGGGTCAAGAACTCTCTGCTCAGTACCCCTGGGTCAAGAAACTCTGCTCAGTACCCATGGGTCAAGAACTCTCTGCAGAGTACCCCTGGGTCAAGAACTCTCCGCTCAGTACCCCTGGGTCAAGAACTCTCTGCTCAGTACCCCTGGGTCAAGAACTCTCTGCTCAGTACCCCTGGGTAAAGAACTCTCTGCTCAGTACCCCTGGGTCAAGAACTCTCTGCTCAGTACCCCTGGGTCAAGAACTCTCTGGTCAGTACCCCTGGGGCAAGAACTCTCTGCTCAGTACCCCTGGGTCAAGAACTCTCTGCTCAGTACCCCTGGGTCAAAAACTCTCTGCTCAGTACCCCTGGGTCAAGAACTCTCTGGTCAGTACCCCTGGGTCAAGAACTCTCTGGTCAGTACGCCTGGGTCAAGAACTCTCTGCTCAGTACCCCTGGGTCAAGAACTCTCTGCTCACTACGCCTGGGTCAAAGACTCTCTGCTCAGTACCACTGGGTCAAGAACTCTCTGCCCAATACCCCTGGGTCAAGAACTCTCTGCTCAGTACCCCTGGGTCAAGAACCATCTGCTCAGTACCCCTGGGTCAAGAACTCTCTGCTCAGTACCCCTGGGTCAAGAACTCTCTGGTCAGTACCCCTGGGTCAAGACCTCTCCGCTCAGTACCCCTGGGTCAAGAATCCTCTGCTCAGTACCCCTGGGTCAAGAACTCTCTGCTCAGTACCCCTGGGTCACGAACTTTCTGCTCAGTACCCCTGGGTCAAGAACTCTCTGGTCAGTACGCCTGGGTCAAGAACTCTCTGCGCAGTACCCCTGGGTCAAGAACTCTCTGCTCAGTACCCCTGGGTCAAGAACTCTCTGGTCAGTACCCCTGGGTCAAGAACTCTCTGCTCAGTATCCCTGGGTCAAGAACTCGCTGGTCAGTACCCCTGGGTCAAGAACTCTCTGGTCAGTACCCCTGGGTCAAGAACTCTCTGCTCAGAACCCCTGGGTCAAGAACGCTCTGCTCAGTACCCCTGGGTCAAGGGCTTTCTGATCAGTACCCCTGGGTCAGGAACTCTCTGCTCAGTACCACTGGGTCAAGAACTCTCTGCTCAGTACCCCTGAGTCAAAGACTCTCTGCTCAGTACCACTGGGTCAAGAACTCTCTGCCCAATACCCCTGGGTCAAGAACTCTCTGGTCAGTACCCCTGGGTCAAGAAGTCTCTGCTCAGTACCCTGGGTCAAGAACCTTCTGGTCAGTACCCCTGGGTCAAGAACTCTCTGGTCAGTACCCCTGGGTCAGGAACTCTCTGCTCAGTACCCCTGGGTCAAGAAACCTCTGCTCAGTAACCCTTGGTCAAGAACTCTCTGCTCAGTACCCCTGGGTCAAGAACTCTCTGCTCAGTACCCCTGGGTCAAGAACTCTCTGGTCAGTACCCCTGGGTCAAGAACTCTCTGCTCAGTACCCCTGGGTCAAGAACTCTCTGCTCAGAACCCCTGGGTCAAGAACTCTCTGCTCAGTACCCCTGGGTCAAGGACTCTCTGCTCAGTATCCCTGGGTCAAGAACTCTCTGCTCAGTACCCCTGGGTCAAGAACTCTCTGCTCAGTACCCCTGGGTCAAGAACTCTCTGCTCAGTACCCCTGGGTCAAGAACTCTCTGCTCAGTAGCCCTGGGTCAAGAACTCTCTGCTCAGTACCCCTGGGTCAAGAACTCTCTGCTCAGTACCCCTGGGTCAAGAACTCTCTGCTCAGTACCCCTGGGTGAAGAACTCTCTGGTCAATACCCCTGGGTCAAGAACTCTCTGCTCAGTGCCCCTGGGTCAAGAACTCTCTGCTCAGTACCCCTGGGTCAAGAACTCTCTGCTCAGTTCCCCTGGGTCAAGAACTCTCTGGTCAGTACCCCTGGGTCAAGGACTCTCTGCTCAGTACCCCTGGGTCAAGAACTCTCTGCTCAGTAACCCTGGGTCAAGAACTCTCTGGTCAGTACCCCTGGGTCAAGAACTCTCTGGTCAGTACCCCTGGGTCAAGAGCTCTCTGGTCAGTGGCCCTGGGTCAAGAACTCTCTGCTTAGTACCCCTTGGTCAAGAACTCTCTGCTTATTACCCCTGGGTCAAGAACTCTCTGCTCAGTACCCCTGGGTCAAGAACTCTCTGCTCAGTACCCCCGGGGTCAAGAACTCTCTGGTCAGTACCCCTGGGTCAAGAACTCTCTGCTCAGTACCCCTGGGTGAAGAACTCTCTGCTCAGTACCCCTGGGTCAAGAACTCTCTGCTCAGTACCCCTGGGTCAAGAACTCTCTGGTCTGTACCCCTGGGTCAAGAGCTCTCTGCTCAGTACCCCTGGGTCAAGAACTCTCTGCTCAGTACCCCTGGGTCAAGAGCTCTCTGCTCAGTACCCCAGTGTCAAGAACTCCCTGCTTAGTACCCCTGGGTCAAGAACTCTCTGCTCAGTACCCCTGGGTCAAGAACTCTCTGCTCAGTACCTCTGGGTCAAGAACTCTCTGCTTAGTACCCCTGGGTCAAGAACTCTCTGCTTAGTACCCCTGGGTCAAGAACTCTCTGCTCAGTACCCCTGGGTCAAGAACTCTCTGCTCAGTACCCCTGGGTCAAGAACTCTCTGGTCAGTACCCCTGGGTCAAGAACTCTCTGCTCAGTACCCCTGGGTCAAGAACTGTCTGCTCAGTACCCCTGGGTCAAGAACTCTCCGCTCAGTACCCATGGGTCAAGAACTCTCTGCTCAGTACCCCTGGGTCAAGAACTCTCTGCTCAGTACCCCTGGGTCAAGAACTCTCTGCTCAGTACCGCTGGGTCAAGAACTCTCTGCTCAGTACCCCTGGGTAAAGAACTCTCTGCTCAGTACCCCTGGGTCAAGAACTCTCTGCTCAGTACCCCTGGGTCAAGAGCTCTCTGGTCAGTACCCCTGGGGCAAGAACTCTCTGCTCAGTACCCCTGGGTCAAGAACTCTCTGCTCAGTACCCCTGGGTCAAGAACTCTCTGCTCAGTACCCCTGGGTCAAGAACTCTCTGGTCAGTATCCCTGGGTCAAGAACTCTCTGGTCAGTACGCCTGGGTCAAGAACTCTCTGCTCAGTACCCCTGGGTCAAGAACTCTCTGCTCACTACGCCTGGGTCAAAGACTCTCTGCTCAGTACCACTGGGTCAAGAACTCTCTGCCCAATCCCCCTTGGTCAAGAACTCTCTGCTCAGTACCCCTGGGTCAGGAACTCTCTGCTCACTACGCCTGGGTCAAAGACTCTCTGCTCAGTACCCCTGGGTCAAGAACTCTCTGCTCAGTACCCCTGGGTCATGAACTCTCTGCTCAGTACCCCTGGGTCAAGAACTTTCTGCTCAGTACCCCTGGGTCAAGAACTCTCTGGTCAGTACGCCTGGGTCAAGAACTCTCTGCGCAGTACCCCTGGGTCAAGAACTCTCTGCTCAGTACCCCTGGGTCAAGAACTCTCTGGTCAGTACCACTGGGTCAGGAACTCTCTGCTCAGTACCCCTGGGTCAAGAACTCTCTCGTCAGTACCCCTCGGTCAAGAACTCTCTGGTCAGTACCCCTGGGTCAAGAACTCTCTGCTCAGTACCCCTGGGTCAAGAACTCTCTGCTCAGTACCCCTGGGTCAAGAACTTTCTGCTCAGTACCCCTGGGTCAAGAACTCTCTGCTCAGTACCACTGGGTCAAGAGATCTCTGCTCAGTACCCCTGAGTCAAAGACTCACTGCTCAGTACCACTGGGTCAAGAACTCTCTGCCCAATACCCCTGGGTCAAGAACTCTCTGGTCAGTACCCCTGGGTCAAGAAGTCTCTGCTCAGTACCCCTGGGTCAAGAACTCTCTGGTCAGTACCCCTGGGTCAAGAACTCTCTGGTCAGTCCCCCTGGGTCAAGAACTCTCTGCTCAGTACCCCTGGGTCAAGAACTCTCTGCTCAGTAACCCTTGGTCAAGAACTCTCCGCTCAGTACCCCTGGGTCAAGGACTCTCTGCTCAGTACCCCTGGGTCAAGAACTCTCTGGTCAGTACCCCTGGGTCAGGAACTCTCTGCTCAGTAACCCTGGGTCAAGAACTCTCTGGTCAGTACCCCATGGTCAAGGACTCTCTGCTCTGTACCCCTGGGTCAAGAGCTCTCTGCTCAGTACCCCTGGGTCAAGAACTCTCTGCTCAGTACCCCTGGGTCAAGAACTCTCTGCTCAGTACCCCTCGGTCAAGAACTCTCTGCTCAGTACCCCTGGGTCAAGAACTCTCTGCTCAGTAGCCCTGGGTCAAGAACCTTCTGCTCAGTACCCCTGGGTCAAGAACTCTCTGCTCAGTACCCCTGGGTCAAGAACTCTCTGCTCAGTACCCCTGGGTCAAGAACCCTCTGCTCAGTACCCCTGGGTCAGGAACTCTCTGCTCAGTACCCCTGGGTCAAGAACTCTCTGCTCAGTACCCCTGGGTCAAGAACTCTCTGCTCAGTACCCCTGGGTCAGGAACTCTCTGGTCAGTACCCCTGGGTCAAGAACTCTCTGCTGAGTACCCCTGGGTCAAGAACTCTCTGGTCAGTACCCCTGGGTCAAGAACTCTCTGCTCAGAACCCCTGGGTCAAGAACTCTCTGCTCAGTACCCCTGGGTCAAGAACTTTCTGCTCAGTACCCCTGGGTCAAGAACTCTCTGCTCAGTACCACTGGGTCAAGAACTCTCTGCTCAGTACCCCTGAGTCAAAGACTCTCCGCTCAGTACCACTGGGTCAAGAACTCTCTGCCCAATACCCCTGGGTCAAGAACTCTCTGGTCAGTACCCCTGGGTCAAGAAGTCTCTGCTCAGTACCCCTGGGTCAAGAACTCTCTGTTCAGTACCCCTGGGTCAAGAACTCTCTGGTCAGTACCCCTGGGTCAAGAACTCTCTGCTCAGTACCCCTGGGTCAAGAACTCTCTGCTCAGTAACCCTTGGTCATGAACTCTCTGCTCAGTACCCCTGGGTCAAGAACTCTCTGCTCAGTACCCCTGGGTCAAGAACTCTCTGCTCAGAGCCCCTGGGTCAAGAACTCTCTGCTCAGTAACCCTGGGTCCAGAACTCTCTGCTCAGTACCCCTGGGTCAAGAACTCTCTGCTCAGTACCCCTGGGTCAAGGACTCTCTGCTCAGTACCCCTGGGTCAAGAACTCTCTGCTCAGTACCCCTGGGTCAAGAACTCTCTGCTCAGTACCCCTGGGTCAAGAACTCTCTGCTCAGTACCCCTGGGTCAAGAACTCTCTGCTCAGTACCCCTGGGTCAAGAACTCTCTGCTCAGTAGCCCTGGGTCAAGAACTCTCTGCTCAGTACCCCTGGGTCAAGAACTCTCTGCTCAGTACCCCTGGGTCAAGAACTCTCTGCTCAGTACCCCTGGGTCAAGAACTCTCTGCTCAGAACCCCTGGGTCAAGAACTCTCTGCTCTGTACCCCTGGGTCAACAACTCTCTGCTCAGTACCCCTGGGTGAAGAACTCTCTGGTCAATACCCCTGGGTCAAGAACTCTCTGCTCAGTGCCCCTGGGTCAAGAACTCTCCGCTCAGTACCCCTGGGTCAAGAACTCTCTGCTCAGTACCCCTGGGTCAAGAACTCTCTGGTCAGTACCCCTGGGTCAAGAACTCTCTGCTCAGTACCCCTGGGTCAAGAACTCTCTGCTCAGTAATGTAATGTGACCACAGAGTTAGGATAGACAAGGGATAAACAGCAGCAGGAGTTTGAGTCCAGAGGTGTGCCAGTGACCTATGATGATAGGGTAGGGATGCCAGCAGGAGATCGCTGAGTTCAGAATTGCGATCCCTGATGCTCTGTGTGCGTGAGCCCGCCTGTTGGGTCGTGCGCACGCTGGTCTGCTGATTGACGGTCCTGTGGTGCTAATAGTGTTAGTTCTATCCTTTGAGATAGGCGCACCACAGTGTGATACGAGTCAGTGGAGCAGCACAAACACAAAATGACACACAATGTATAATTAGGGATCAGTGGGGACCGACACCTTTATCCGCATTCTTGATGGGTCATCATGAGTCGTATAGCATAAGATCCGGTGATGGTATGCGTTACAGGATAACCACGACGTCAGGGTTTTCAGGAATTATGACGGATTGTTGAGGGTTTGCCTGTATACGTTTCATTGAATTTTGCATTCAAGTATCGATTGTTGACTTCCAATTTGCTCTCGTGGATTCATTTGAAGTATGTCTCAAGCAATTCCGAATTATTTGCTCAATTTGAATGCCCCATGTCCTTTTGATGGTTATTTGCCATACGACATCTTGTTTGTGTTCATTATGCATGTCATGGCGAGTGTGCCATTGAATTTTCGTTTGATGTCTTCGCTTTTAATTTTAGGACGCCATGAGTTTCATGATTGGTTATGGGATTGATGCATGTTAATTTCGGTACTATCATCACATTCGCTTATTTGGGAGTCACTGTGTTCTCAATGTGAGATACGACCATGATGCATGCATGCCATGATCAATGATGTGTTGTAAATAAATATGATTGTCATGTATGCACCTCTCTCTCTCTCAGGGTCTTGCAGAATTTACCATCCTCAAGTGAAGGGGTTTCAATCATCAATGAAGTGGGTATAATATCAAGGGGACTCCAAGTGATTCAGCCTCACTCGTCGACATTCATCATAGGTTCACACCAATTGTTTTGTTTGTGTTGTTGTGTGTCACATTTGCTTTGTGTTTTGTTGTTTGTCTACTTGTGTTTTGAATTTTAAATTGAAGCATAGTAGAGTGGGGATTTTCATTTTCATTTTCATTTTCATTTCCTATCACACAATTCTATGGGCTGTTTTATGCCTTGAAGGAATTCACATTTTTTCAAGAAGGATAGAATCTAACCTTAGTGTGGATTTTATTACATGGTAGCATTCGTTTTGTGTTCTATCTTGCTTGTGTGATACAAACCTTGGAGTGTTACAATTCTCTTGTGTAATTACTTCGTTCTTTCTTTTATTTATTTCCTTTGTCGTTTGTTCGGTTCGTTCACGTTTTGGCTATGTCACACACAAACGAGGACGATCACCTAGTTGAGTACCATGGGGCGGAGGCTACGGCATCTCATTCCGGTGTGCCGGCCAAGTCGGGACGATTTTCGACCCCAATCAAACCCGCTCTTGTGTTGGATATGGATGAGGATGTCGCCGAAACAAGCACACCGCCCATGTATGTCGAAAAGGATCCGCTCATTGGACGTTCTAGTCCGGTACAACGAGGGCTTGATCATATCAAGGGTGTTGTTCGGGCTATGTCGCGCAAACAACCAAGTATGGTGACTTTGGATGTTAGTGCACCACATAAGGAACGAGTGGCGCCTTACGAGACACGCGAAAGAGCGACGACGAAAACACGCACGGTGGAGCGCTTGAAAGAGTTGACGACGCGCCTTGCGTATTTGGAACAATCCTCCGCGGACGCTGCGCTTCTAGATGAGTCCATTGCACGCCTTGAGGATGCTCTTAAATCCAAGGCCAATGTGGGAGAACTTGAACTTCACATTCGACCATATGCACGGGCTCTTGAAGAGACACAACGGACTGTGGGGAATTCGCATGGTAGTCTTGGCTTGAATGTGGAACGTGTGACTGGATTGGAAACCATGCAGAGCTCCTTGGGTGAATCTTTAGCGACGTAACGTGCCAACATTGAGGAGGTTAATGCGAAACTTGATACTTTTAAGGCCTCCATCAGCCAAGCAGCAGCCACCGAACACGAGTCCTCGTACAAGCAGTTTTCCCAGGCGCAAAATGATATCCAATTGCTGAAGGACTCACATGCTACGCTTGAACAACAATTCAAGTTACATTTGAGTGGCAAGGTGGTGCGTTTAGAGCAGCACATACAGCTGTTGCAGGCGCAATTTCAAGAAAATCAGCAGTCACAGCAACAACGTCAGCTGCATGTGGACCAAGTACTCGCCCGACTATCGAGTCAAATTTCTGGGTTGCAGGGTACAGTGAGTCAGGGCCCACCGCAAGACCCGAATGGCCCGCCACATGTACCCCAAGCGACTGTCAACCAGGTGCAGCAGGCAGTGCTCGATGCACAGCAGGCCAAGCTGGTGGCACAACAGGCGCAAGAGACTTCGTTAAGTGCACAGCGTCTTTCCCAGCAAGCTCATACCTCCACACAGCAACTGCGGGTTGAGATTCAGTAGGTGCGGGGTGAAATTGCTGCAACATCCACGGAGGCGCAGCGATCATTGGAAATTGCCGGAAACGCGCAGAGCACCTCCAGCTCAGCCCAATCTGTGTCACAGGGAATGTCTGAGCAGTTGGGTGTTGTGCATACTGGGCTGCAGGTTGCTGAGAAGCAAATCAGACAACTTGAGTCCAATGGTGCGCGTGGGGCCTTACCGGATTTCCAGACACTCAATGAGGTCAAGGCCGCGACGGACCAGACAGTACAAGCAGTGGCTGAACTTAGAGTGACTGCTGGGCAAGCCAAGCGTGTGGCTGAGCAGGCGGTGGAGTGTGCTGAGAATACACAACGTGGGATAATCTCATATGAATCCCGCCTTGGGGTCGTCGAAGGCGCAATGAAAGCGCATCCGCGTGCCCCTGATCACGCCTCATTCAGTGCGCACTTGGAGACAATCCAGAAAGATGTGCATGCAGCATTGGCGCGGGCCATCGGGTGTGCAGAAAATGCCGCCAAAGCTGAGGCGGAGTCTGAGGAGCACGTTTCCTTTGCAGAGGGTCAGCGCCAGGTGATGGAGGAGTTGGTTGCCAGGTGTCAAGGGCTGCATTCCGAATTGATGGCCACAGTGTCCTCCGGGGCGACGACATCATCACCACCACCGCCGCCGCCACCGCATCCAACAGCGCCGCCACCGCATCCAACAATGCTGACACCGCATTCAACAGCACCTCCACCACACTCAACAGCGCTGCCACAGGCCCCCCACATGGGGTATGGCACTTCACCCATCAATCAGGCTTGGTCTGCAGAAGGGAGTAGTCATGACCATGGGAGGGGAGGCCATCCCGATTCGGAGGGAAGCCAACGACACGGTCATCCCATCTGGAGACCGCCTTCTGCTGCTACCTTTCCACAGGCCCATCAGTTTGTGGAGACCAGCCAGGACTACACCAATATGGACGTCATGGGACAGTTAGCCCCGTACTTTGAAGGCCAATGGTTCATCCCATCACGGGCAGTTGATCCTCCTCCTAATGTGAAGCGGAAGAAGATCAGACCCACAGGTATTGGAGAGGGATTTGCATTTCATGAGGTCCAGCCTTTCATGGTGGCGGTGATGGAGCTCAAGGCACTACCTCATGATCGGAACGCGCAGATGCCCATGGGGTTCTTTGGCAGGGAAGGCCATCCCATGATTGATTCCAAAACTGTCCAAGTGCTGCAGGACGAATACAAAATGCCTGTGTGGAGAGATCTTGAGAACCAGGAACAGCGAGAGCGGTGGGAGAAGGAGTGGAGCCGTTGGGTTGGCGATCACCTTGACGTGGTGCACCGTCGGACATTGGTGGGATGTTTATTGGTCTCCATTCCCACCAAGATACACGACCACTTCTTTGAACGAGTGATGCGGGAGGATTTGGATCTCTTCACACTGTGGAAAGAGGTGTTTCGGTATGGCCGCCGATTCCGCAACATATACAGGACTGAACCTGTTTGGAAAGCCCTACGCCTCGAAGGTCATGTTGGGCCTATGGAGTGGTGCGACTGGTTCACCAAGTGGCTAGAAAAGGGCAGCCAGCGCATTGGAGGAGTCACCAGAATGCAGGCTCATTCACAGTTACTCTTGGTCCTGGACGAGTACTGTGACGACAAGCGGGCTGGCAGGCAGATGCCCTGGAAAATGATTGGCGAGAAGCTCTATGGAGAACCTGCACAACGGGGCTATGGATTCAACTATCTGGAGTTGTACGTGTGGGTCATGGACTTCCTTTCACAGGAGGAGGACAGCCGCAGGGCACGTGAAAACCTCCGGGGGTCTACACAATCAGTTTCTGCAGTCACCCGGACATGTCATCACTGTGGCAGTCCTGACCACGTTCAGCGGGACTGCCCCAAGGAGAATGCCAATGCGTGCCACAATTGTGGTGCAAAGGACCATTATGCTCGTGACTGTCCTCATCCACGGCGCATGCGGTGTTACCATTGTGGAGGTCTTCATCGGGCAGCCGAATGTCCCAACAAGTCAGCGACGGGACAACCCCGCAGTGCATCAAACTCACGTGGACGTCCAGATGACCGAAGATCTCGGAGTGGATCCCAGCCAAGGGAACGCTCCCAGCCTCGAGGGGTTTCTCAGCCGCGAGACCAATACCAGAAGCGTGGTTTTACCCCTGAACGTCGTCCCAGCATGACGTCTCAGCAGGGGCATGGGCAGGAACATCATCCGAGACGTGGCTTCACGCCAGAGAGAAGGCCGAGTTCATCATCTCATCGTGGACAGGGGCCACATAAGACCCCTGAACGGAGGCCCAGCTCGGGTTCAGCACGTGGTCTGGGTTCCCCCAGCCCAGTGAAACAGTAAGATGGTCAAGGAGGGCAGTCGCTTGGTGAAAGTCCTGCTTTAGTTCGACATTTGCAGGAATTGGCTGCAGCGTGGTGCCAGCACAGGCCTGAGCGACTTGCTCCCCCCCTCCTGACGGGGTTTCATTCCCCAGCCCGGAGGTTGAGTGTGATTTCCCAGCCGCCCATGGATTCCGAGGAAGCGCAGTACAGTGTGGGGAAATTGCACTCCACAACGTCGCATTGCGCGGATGTGGATTTTGATGATCTCCCTGTAGTAAAACGTTATCCCCAGGTGGCCAAGCGGGCATTGGAGGAGAAGCGTGAGTTGCAGGTGACTGTCCGATTTCATTTTGCGGCTGCACATCAGATGCAGTGCATGGCCCTGCCTTGCATGGTTGACTCGGGCAACCAAGTGATTGTAGTGGCAGGCTTTGAGGTTTTTCCAAGCAAGCTCCATGAGGGTGCTCCTCGGCGCTTGAATCTGAAGGGCGTGGGTCAGAACTCACCCCTTGCTGGAGGTACAGTGGGAGTGTATACTGATCGTATGGAATTGGCTGTTCTCAATGTTAGTGGTTTGCAGTTGTTTCAGTGTTCGGATGTTTTTATTTACTTGGCAGATGTTGGGCCAAGGGTCATTATTGGTTTTCCTTTCCTCATTCGATATAATCTTGTTCTTGTGCCCCAGTGTGATTATCTTGTGCCTGGTGAGGTCTTGAATAAGTATCTGAAGTTTGTTTCGGGGATGCAAGAGGATGACGATTGTACATTGTGTCGTCCCTCATCACCCTGTGTTCATCATATTTTTGCCCACAGCCTTCAGAAGTCGTCCGACGATTGGAGATGTGAGTGCAACCGAATTCGACAACGGGTGAGAATGATTCAGCGGCGCCCACAGCCAGTCTCGGTATGCTCTGAGGGTGTTGTGTGTTCTCTGAGGTCTTCCTCCCCTTTGACAGTGCGTCGGGTCAAACTGAGAATTCGTGACAGCATTACAGGGGTCCCTTGTGGAGAGATCCCAGCCACCGATTCAGGTCCAGAGCATCACAGCCTCAGTCCATTTGAGGCCTTCTTCATTTTTTCCATGCTGCTTTGTGCGCTTGGTGGCAGGTCAGCTAATCAGGTTAGGTCTGGTGATCGGCTGCTTTTCAAGAAACTCAGTTGCAATGCGTCAGCCCCTGTCAGAGGGTCTGCATCTGCGGCTGGGTTGGACCTGTGTTCTGCTAAGTCTTTAGATCTAATTCCAGGACAGATTGTGGTGGTCCCAACAGATTTTGCTATAACAGTGCCTCAGGGTACATATGGTCGCATTGCACCTCGCAGCGGATTGGGGTGCAAGGGGATTGTCATAATGGGTGGAGTTGTGGATCCAGATTACACGGGCAATGTGGGGGTGGTGATGGGGAACATTGGATCCTCCACGTTGTCTGTTAATGTGGGTGATCGCATTGCACAGCTTGTATGTGAGTGCATCGCCATGCCAGTCCCCATTGAAGTTGCTGAATTGAAGTCCACTGAGCGGGGTGGGGCTGGTTTTGGCAGTACAGGGGTCCAAGCCGTCACGGTGAAGGAATTAAATGAGCCCATTTTCAACTCTGCAGCAGGTCCGGAACTGGACCAGGGTGTTCTGTCGATGTTTATTTTTCTGTGGATAATGTTCTTGCCGCGGGTTGCGCCATTTTTTTATTTTTCTGCTGGAGGTTCTACACCTGGGTGTTCCGGGACAGGCATTACCAGTCACGAGGCAGGTGCTGGGTGTTCTAGCACTGCCCCTTTACCTACCTGTACTTCATTTGACTTGCTGTTACCCTCTCAGTCGGGACAGGTCTTGATGGGATATCAAATCCTGCCCTCTGCGGTGCAACCAGGGTCTAAATTTGAGCAGGAGGCACATCAGCTGTTGGATAAATTGGTGTGTTCCAGTGATCCAGCAGGTGAGCCAGATATATACAGCATTTTATATCTCAGGAAATGGGAGACTGACATCTCCGACCATGGGTCTGATGTGGTGTCCGCTGAGCGCTCAGTGGACCAGATGCAGGGCGACAGGGGACGCCCTGGTACAGCTTTGTATCCTGATGACTTCATGGGTGGGTGGGGTCATGCCAGATTTCCTAAAGATTTTACATCAGTGGCCTGTTTATCAGCAGATGAGAGTGCCCCGTTGGTTCATCCTCAGTTGGAGCTGATGGGCCAAATACACCCATCGGTATCTCAGCACATGTCTGCAATGTCAGTCTCGGCCCTGCACGACATGGAAGGTGCCGCTGACAGTTCACGTGAGCAGGAATGTGTGTTGAAAGATAGGGCACAGGCACGTCGGAAACGCAGGCCAAATAGTGGCGATCGACAGTTTCGCACTGATTTATTTGCTGCTGCTGAACAATGGGCATTGGGGTATGGGTTGAAACCCACAGTGGATGCCTTTTGCAGCAATAAGTCCAGTTGTTTGGTGACGCATAATGGTGTAAAACGATATTGGACCCCCAATCAGGACGCTTTCAAGCAGTCCTGGCTGGATGAGCATTTATGGTTACATCCTCCTGATAGTTGTTGGGATGATTGCGTCACAAAGATCCTGGGGGACAATGCCAGAGGTTTGGCTCTTGTTCCCACAATGAAGGACCAGCGATGGTGGTGGATACTTGGAGAAGTAGTGGTGGATTGGGTTGATTTTTCGGACCCTGCAGTCATTTTTGAGCCGTTTAGGACGCATGGAGAGTTGAAGGTCCCTTACAGATTGGTGTTTTTTGATGCCATGGGTCATGAACGGGAGAGTGGTGGAACCCCCCCCCCGAATCAATATGTTGATCCTCAGAAAGGGGGGGGTAATACGGACGATTGGGAACCGGTGCGTAAAGTGTTCCGTAAACGCCGGGGTACCAAGAAATCGGATACCCCCCCCCCCTGCCCCACCTCTCCTTCACAGCCACCCATCCCTTCGCCCATCAGTGGTGATAATTTTCTTCTCCTTCCCTCTCCACAGGAACAGAAGCGAACCCAGGCACGCCAGAGAATCACAGAGAATCGCAGGCGACGCCGTGGTCAGTTGGGTATGTCTTCTCCAGGTTCAGGCTTCCCCTCTCCCCAGGTTGCTGGTCTGTCTGATTCCGAGTCAGCCTCAATGACTGACAACACATGGGACTCTGCCACTGAGTGTGGTATGACTTCAGAGTCTGAATCAGAACCAGAATATTGTAAATATGCGTACAAGAATGACTTTGATAGTAGTTCAGCTCCTACTGGCAATGGACATCAGGAAACGGGTGTTCAGGTCCGGAATTTGTGTTATCCCAGGTCAGTACAGTCTGTCATCCAGACTGATCTGGACCATCCAGATTGCCAGCACTATCGGGAGCAGTTGCTCTCCACTTTCAAGGATTCCCTTTTTACGCCACGGGGCTATGACGAGGATGCTAATGAACATCGGGGTCCCAATGCCATTGTACGTTTGGATTTTGTGGAGAATCCAAAGACGATGAGCTGAAAGGCCATTCGGTCTGTAGGGGTCAGGGAGGCGGCTCTGAGAGACAAAATTGAGTCGTTCGAAAGAAAGGGTTTCATTCAAAAATCGAAGTTGGACAGTCCAGAATGGGAGAGTAGGGCATTTTTGGTCCCGAAGCCCAATGGTAAATGGCGGCTGGTCATCGATTATCGGCATTTGAACACACAGTTGAAGGGACAAAATTTTCCACTGCCGGTAATTGAAGACCAGCTTGCCAACCAAAATGGCAATTTTTTGTGGTCTCTGGTGGATTTGGAGGATGGATTCCACCAAATGCACCTGGCCAAAGAACATTGGCATTACACTTCTTTCATTACACCATTTGGTGTTTATGAGTGGAAAGTGTTGCCAATGGGGGTGAAAGCAGGGCCACAGGCATTCCAGCGAATGGTGGCCTACTGTTTGAAGGACTGTCCAGCTAGTAAGCCATACATTGACGATGTTTTGACAGGGACAGGGAAGAAATACGCATATCAGGGTAAGGTGATGGACCATAATAGGATACAGTCCATTATGAAGGACCCTGTCGCTCGTCAGGAATACCTTCAGGACCATTTTCAGGCATTATATCACCTTTTTTCTGCCTTGGCTAAGGCCAAATTGTATGTCAAGCCTGAAAAATGCCATCTGTTTCAGATGCAGGTGCAGTACTGTGGGCATATTCTAAGGGAGGGGAGGAGATGCCCATCACCTGCCAAAACAGAGGCGATCCGTAATTGGGATCATAATACCATAAAAACGCCCAAGGCGCTTAAGGGCTTCTCGGGGCTGGCAAACTGGTATAGTATATATATACAGGGATATGTAAAACATGCTGCCCCATTGATGGATGCCCTTAAGGGTAAATATATGTATGAACAGCAATCAGGACCGTCCATCACCAAGGAGGGACTACCCGCGAAAAAAAGAAAGAGGGTTAAATTAAGTGCAGCCGAAGCCCGTATACAGTGGACTGAGCCCATGATACGTGGCTTCAATTCCATTAAAAAGGGACTGCAGGAGGCTGTTGATCTGTATCTGCCCACCCCTGATGGCAAGTGGAAAATCACGACAGATGCGTGTGATTATGCCATTGGTGGGGTGCTGGAGCAGCAGGGTACGGACGGGCGTTGGCACCCCGTGGCATTCTTCTCCCGGAAACTGCAGGGGTCCAGTGGGATGCAGAATTACACGTACCCTGACAAAAACAGCCCAGAGTTTGAAAAACAGGCCATTCCAGGCAGGGGACAGATGGGGTGGACAGTTAGGGAAAAGGAGACATATACGTTAGTATGTGCTCTCCTGAAATTTCAATCGTGGATTGGGGGACAAGAGGTGACAGTGTGCACGGACCACAGTAGCATACTGCAATGGTACAAAGAGGACCTTTGTACCATTTCAGGGTTGCTGGGGCGTCGGGGGCGCTGGCACGAATTTTTAAGCAGGTTCAATTTACATATTGAATACCTGCCGGGGGAAAGGAATGAGGTGGGGGATACCTTGTCCAGATGGGCATACCCTGCAGGGGAATTGCAGGACACAACGTTCCATGGTTCTACCATGGATGCTGAGGGATGGGCCATGGATGATCAGCGAGAACAGGCCAGAACACGGGAATTTCTGCAGCAAGAATACTCTGGGGAATTTCTGGACCCTGTTACTCTTGCACCTCTATCTGTTTCCACCTTCCCCCTTCCTTCCCCTGAATGTTATGTCTCTTCCCTTACAGATACAAGTTCTATTCAAGTGCACTCACAATTTCAGGAGCTTGTGTCGCATTCCTTATCTCATGTATGTTCTTCTTCTGAACCTCCCCCTGCTGAATATGTGGCTGCTCTGCGTGACCTTTCATGGCACATGCCGGGGGCAGTGCAGTACGCCATTTCTGAGTTGATATCTGTCAAGGTTCCACCTGCAGTGAGCATTTTACAGCAGGATTGGTCTGAGTTCTATGCGACAGACCCCGATTTTCAGGATATTTGGCCACAGTTATCGACAAACAGAGCCGTTGGCAAGTATTTCTATCATCAGGGTAAGGTCCGCAGCGAGGGTAAGATATGTGTTCCTGTTTCAATTCTGCAGCGGGTCTTGAATGGCCTGCATTCGTATTCACATCCGGGGGTTGGCAGACTTCGACAGCTTTTCTCCAGGAAATTTTCTGTAGCTATGGACAGGAATGAATTTTTGAAGACCATTTCTGAGGTTGTCAAGAGTTGCAATGTCTGTCAGGCCACCAAGCCGCGTAGGGGTGCACAGCCCGATACTCTGGAATTTTTTCCCATCCCAGAGTTTCCTTTTTCATCAATCTCAGTGGATTTTGTTTCAATGCCAGAGTTGCACCACCACTCCCAAAAATATAACAGTATTATGGCTGTGGTGTGCAGGCTCACTGGCTATATTATTGCTGTGCCTTGCAACAGCAATTTAAGCAGTGCAGAGTTAGCTGCGCTGTTTTTGGAGCGGGTGGTTTCCTTTATGGGGCTCCCCCATGAAATTTTCTCAGGGCATGAAAGTATTTTGAGGGCCAGTTTTTTCAACACGTTGATGAAATTGTCGGGGGTTGAAGACCATAAGTCCACTGTATATAATCCAAAGGCAAATGGTAGGGCAGAACGGGCAGTGCACTCTATTGTGCAGTCACTGCGCCAAATCATGGAACAAAAAATTTCCAAAGATTGGTTCCATTTGCTTCCCCTTGCCACCTGGGCCCTGAATGATCTGCCAGGGGCAGTTTCAGGTTATTCCCCCCATAGGCTAGTCTTTGGGAGGGATCTCATGGGGTTTGGAGAATGCCCTCCCATTATTCCAGAGGATGGCAGTGAGGACGCTGTCTCCTTCCTTAACAGGCTTATTTCAGAAAGAAAACAGGTCCAGACCAAGTTGTCTCAGATTCACAAGCGTCAGACGCGTGAATTCTTGAAGAAACACCCACTACAGGTTTTTAATCCTGGGGATCGCGTTTGGGTGCGTATCCACAAGGATCTGAAGAATTGCCCCAACACTTCTAAAGTGGACCGGATCTGGACTGGACCAGCAGAAGTGTTGGAGAGAGTGGGGACAGGCAGATATCGGGTGTATACACACAAAGGGGAACAGATTCTGGAGAGTGTGAGGCTTAAGCCCTATTACCCCCCTATTAGTGGTAACCAGCCCCCTCTACATTTCTATACTGATGCGGAGGAGATGGTGGAATCTGATCGGTATATTGTAGAACGGATCCTGGATCACAAGCCGAAGGGTAGAGGCAGTAATAGGGGTACTAAATGGCTTGTCAAGTACAAGGGATATGAGGAACCTGAGTGGCAGGACGCCAGGGCCTTCCTCCACGATATCAATGAGGACTGGCTGTCCTATAATAAGCGCCATAAGTTGCTTGACAGGCTCAGATTAGATCAGATCAATGGGTTGAGGGCTTCTGAAATTTCTCGTCTTGTTGCCTTTGCATTCTCACCCTGATCTGGATCTCTTTGTCCCATTCTTTCATTTTTTTTCTCGTCACCTCACAGGCTGATGTACAACTGGTCGACGGCTGAGAACTCCATTTTTGGAGATCGCACAGTTCCGCCAGTTGGTGCAGGCACGTGGATCTGCACAGATTATGTAATATCTCTTTGTGTAGGCCATTCGAGATGCAGGTGGTGACCTTTGGCATCATTTGGAGCTCTGTGCTGCTGGCAATACTGGTCTGTCCAGTGCGTGATCACTGTGAGCCCAATACCAGCACCAGTACCAGGGTCTACATTTTTACAAGTGTTTACATGTGTTTTTTCTTCTGGGTGCAGCGATCAGAGCAAACAGTCTACACTGGTGCTCCACTCAGTGGTCCATTGATTTTCTTATCATTCTGACGCCATTTCAGGTGGCATCAGGCTTGGGAGGGGAGTGTAATGTGACCACAGAGTTAGGATAGACAAGAAATAAACAGCAGCAGGAGTTTGAGTCCAGAGGTCTGCCAGTGACCTATGATGATAGGGTAGGGATGCCAGCAGGAGATCGCTGAGTTCAGAATTGCGATCCCTGATGCTCTGTGTGCGTGAGCCCGCCTGTTGGGTCGTGCGCACGCTGGTCTGCTGATTGACGGTCCTGTGGTGCTAATAGTGTTAGTTCTATCCTTTGAGATAGGCGCACCACAGTGTGATACGAGTCAGTGGAGCAGCACAAACACAAAATGACACACAATGTATAATTAGGGATCAGTGGGGACCGACACCTTTATCCGCATTCTTGATGGGTCATCATGAGTCGTATAGCATAAGATCCGGTGATGGTATGCGTTACAGGATAACCACGACGTCAGGGTTTTCAGGAATTATGACGGATTGTTGAGGGTTTGCCTGTATACGTTTCATTGAATTTTGCATTCAAGTATCGATTGTTGACTTCGAATTTGCTCTCGTGGATTCATTTGAAGTATGTCTCAAGCGATCCTGAATTTTTTACTCAATTTGAATGCCCCATGTCCTTTTGATGGTTATTTGCCATACGACATCTTGTTTGTGTTCATTATGCATGTCATGGCGAGTGTGCCATTGAATTTTCGTTTGATGTCTTCGCTTTTAATTTTAGGACGCCATGAGTTTCATGATTGGTTATGGGATTGATGCATGTTAATTTCGGTACTATCATCACATTCGCTTATTTGGGAGTCATTGTGTTCTCAATGTGAGATACGACCATGATGCATGCATGCCATGATCAATGATGTGTTGTAAATAAATATGATTGTCATGTATGCACCTCTCTCTCTCTCAGGGTCTTGCAGAATTTACCATCCTCAAGTGAAGGGGTTTCAATCATCAATGAAGTGGGTATAATATCAAGGGGACTCCAAGTGATTCAGCCTCACTCGTCGACAATCATCATAGGTTCACACCAATTGTTTTGTTTGTGTTGTTGTGTGTCACATTTGCTTTGTGTTTTGTTGTTTGTCTACTTGTGTTTTTAATTTTAAATTGAAGCATAGTAGAGTGGGGATTTTCATTTTCATTTTCATTTTCATTTCCTATCACACAATTCTATGGGTTGTTTTATGCCTTGAAGGAATTCACATTTTTTCAAGAAGGATAGAATCTAACCTTAGTGTGGATTTCATTACAAGTAACCCTGGGTCAAGAACTCTCTGGTCAGTACCCCTGGGTCAAGAACTCTCTGCTCAGTACCCCTGGATCAAGAACTCTCTGCTTAGTACCCCTGGGTCAAGAACTCTCTGCTCAGTACCCCTGGGTCAAGAGCTCTCTGCTCAGTACCCCTGGGTCAAGAACTCTCTGCTCAGTACCCCTGGGTCAAGAACTCTCTGGTCAGTACCCCTGGGTCAAGAACTCTCTGCTCAATAACCCCGGGTCAAGAACTCTCTGCTCAGTACCCCTGGGTCAAGAACTCTCTGCTCAGTACCCCTGGGTCAAGAACTCTCTGGTCAGTACGCCTGGGTCAAGAACTCTCTGCTCAGTACCCCTGGGTCAAGAACTCTCTGCTCAGTACCCCTGGGTCAAGGACTCTCTGCTCAGTACCCCTGGGTCAAGAACTCTCTGCTCAGTACCCCTTGGTCAAGAACTCTCTGCTCAGTACCCCTGCGTCAAGAACTCTCTGCTTAGTACCCCTGGGTCAAACACTCTCTGCTCAGTACCCCTGGGTCAAGAACTCTCTGCTCAGTACCCGTGGATCAAGAACTCTCTGCTCAGTACCCCTGGGTCAAGAACTCTCTGCTCAGTACCCGTGGATCAAGAACTCTCTGCTCAGTACCCCTGGGTCAAGAACTCTCTGCTCAGTACCCCTGGGTCAAGAGCTCTCTGCTCAGTACCCCTGGGTCAAGAACTCTCTGCTCAGTACCCCTGGGTCAAGAACTCTCTGCTCAGTACCCCTGGGTCAAGAACTCTCTGCTCAGTACCCTCGGGTCAAGAACTCTCAGCTCAGTACCCCTGGGTCAAGAACTCTCTGCTCAGTACCCCTGGGTCAAGAACTCTCTGCTCAGTACCCCTGGGGCAAGAACTCTCTGCTCAGTACCCCTCGGTCAAGAACTCTCTGCTCAGTACCCCTGGGTCAGGAACTCTCTGCTCAGTACCCCTGGGTGAAGAACTCTCTGCTCAGTACCCCTGGGTCAAGGACTCTCTGCTCAGTACCCCTGGGTCGAAGACTCTCTGCTCAGTACCACTGGGTCAAGAACTCTCTGCCCAATACCCCTGGGTCAAGAACTCTCTGCTCAGTACCCCTGGGTCAAGAACTCTCTGCTCAGTACCCCTGGGTCAAGAACTCTCTGCTCAGTACCCCTGGGTCAAGAACTCTCTGGTCAGTACGCCTGGGTCAAGAACTCTCTGCTCAGTACCCCTGGGTCAAGAACTCTCTGCTCAGTACCCCTGGGTCAAGGACTCTCTGCTCAGTACCCCTGGGTCAAGAACTCTCTGCTCAGTACCCCTTGGTCAAGAACTCTCTGCTCAGTACCCCTGCGTCAAGAACTCTCTGCTTAGTACCCCTGGGTCAAACACTCTCTGCTCAGTACCCCTGGGTCAAGAACTGTCTGCTCAGTACCCGTGGATCAAGAACTCTCTGCTCAGTACCCCTGGGTCAAGAACTCTCTGCTCAGTACCCCTGGGTCAAGAACTCTCTGCTCAGTACCCCTGGGTCAAGAGCTCTCTGCTCAGTACCCCTGGGTCAAGAACTCTCTGCTCAGTACCCCTGGGTCAAGAACTCTCTGCTCAGTACCCCTGGGTCAAGAACTCTCTGCTCAGTACCCTCAGGTCAAGAACTCTCTGCTCAGTACCCCTGGGTCAAGAACTCTCTGCTCAGTACCCCTGGGTCAAGAACTCTCTGCTCAGTACCCCTGGGGCAAGAACTCTCTGCTCAGTACCCCTGGGTCAAGAACTCTCTGCTCAGTACCCCTGGGTCAGGAACTCTCTGCTCAGTACCCCTGGGTGAAGAACTCTCTGCTCAGTACCCCTGGGTCAAGGACTCTCTGCTCAGTACCCCTGGGTCGAAGACTCTCTGCTCAGTACCACTGGGTCAGGAACTCTCTGCCCAATACCCCTGGGTCAAGAACTCTCTGCTCAGTACCCCTGGGTCAAGAACTCTCTGCTCAGTACCCCTGGGTCAGGAATTCTCTGCTCAGTACCCCTGGGTCAAGAACTCTCTGGTATGTACGCCTGGGTCAAGAACTCTCTGCTCTGTACCCCTGGGTCAAGAACTCTCTGCTCAGTACCCCTGGGTCAAGAACTCTCTGCTCAGTACCCCTGGGTCAAGAACGTTCTGCTCAGTACCCCTGGGTCAAGAACTCTCTGCTCAGTACCCCTGGGTCAAGAACTCTCTGGTCAGTACCCCTGGGTCAAGAACTCTCTGGTCAGTACGCCTGGGTCAAGAACTCTCTGCTCAGTACCCCTGGGTCAAGAACTCTCTGCTCAGTACCCCTGGGTCAAGGACTCTCTGCTCAGTACCCCTGGGTCAAGAACTCTCTGCTCAGTACCCCTGGGTCAAGAACTCTCTGCTCCGTACCCCTGGGTCAAGAACTCTCTGCTTAGTACCCCTGGGTCAAACACTCTCTGCTCAGTACCCCTGGGTCAAGAACTCTCTGCTCAGTACCCCTGGATCAAGAACTCTCTGCTCAGTACCCCTGGGTCAAGAACTCTCTGCTCAGTACCCCTGGGTCAAGAACTCTCTGCTCAGTACCCCTGGGTCAAGAACTCTCTGCTCAGTACCCCTGGGTCAGGAACTCTCTGCTCAGTACCCCTGGGTCAAGACCTCTCTGCTCAGTACTCCTGGGTCAAGAACTCTCTGCTCAGTACCCTCTGCTCAAGAACTCTCTGCTCAGTACCCCTGGGTCAAGGACTCTCTGCTCAGTACCCCTGGGTCAAGAACTCTCTGCTCAGTACCCCTGGGGCAAGAACTCTCTGCTCAGTACCCCTGGGTCAAGAACTCTCTGCTCAGTACCCCTGGGTCAGGAACTCTCTGCTCAGTACCCCTGGGTCAAGAACTCTCTGCTCAGTACCCCTGGGTCAAGAACTCTCTGGTCAATACCCCTGGGTCAAGAACTCTCTGCTCAGTACCCCTGGGTCAAGGACTCTCTGCTCAGTACCCCTGGGTCGAAGACTCTCTGCTCAGTACTACTGGGTCAAGAACTCTCTGCCCAATACCCCTGGGTCAAGAACTCTCTGCTCAGTACCCCTGGGTCAAGAACTCTCTGCTCAGTACCCCTGGGTCAGGAATTCTCTGCTCAGTACCCCTGGGTCAAGAACTCTCTGGTCAGTACGCCTGGGTCAAGAACTCTCTGATCTGTACCCCTGGGTCAAGAACTCTCTGCTCAGTACCCCTGGGTCAAGAACTCTCTGCTCAGTACCCCTGGGTCAAGAACGTTCTGCTCAGTACCCCTGGGTCAAGAACTCTCTGCTCAGTACCCCTTGGTCAAGAACTCTCTGGTCAGTACCCCTGGGGCAAGATGTAAGTGCGGCTAACCCCATCTGCTCAGATTTTCACTGATCTAACCCAGATTGGCTACATTTTGGTCATTTTCTTTGCTTCGGCGGAATCGCCGCCTCGCAGCTCAGTCTCAGGATATTTCCTATATATTTCTGATATGCCGGATTTGATTCCGCGGTCCATTCCCCGTAAATCCGCCGCGTTCCGATCATTTACCTGCAATCGCCATTCGCCGCTGACGCGCGCTCGCGGGCCAGATCGGCCAAACATTTTACACAATTGGATTTATTTAAATCTTTTCAGACAGTTTTGGACACTCAGATGTATTTAGAATAATCCGCATCAATTTTCTTCATAGACTGGGATTTTCTGCCGGACCACAATCAGCATGGACCTTGCTTCAGTTGTTGCTGCTCTCGCCTCCGTTGGTGTCCGAGTATCCGGTTCTACCCCCAATAGCAAC
This sequence comes from Eutreptiella sp. 'Long Island Sound 2002', assembly GCA_964036045.1. Lineage (NCBI taxonomy): Eukaryota > Euglenozoa > Euglenophyceae > Eutreptiales > Eutreptiaceae > Eutreptiella > Eutreptiella sp. 'Long Island Sound 2002'. Next base: position 25,587,262 of record OZ038403.1, read on the forward strand.
GTTCAGGGAGACTCGTCGCGTGCCTGCCCCACTGGTCTTGCCGGCCCCGAGCCCTCCGGCACAAACATCGACCCAGGGCAGCACTTTCATGGTAGCAGAGGCTACCTGAATGTTGTTCCTTTGGTGTCCCAACCACAGTTAGCTTCCCAGTACGGCCCCGTAGACTCCGCCGCCCCTGGAGAAGTAACAATTACGCTGCCATGGTGCTGCGCGAACGAGGCCTTGAAAGGATTGCCTTGTGCGAGTCCAAGCTGCCCAAGAAGGACACAAATCAGCAGCTGTGGGGACCCAAATTACCCTAATCCCAGTTGAAATTGGCCATCAAGCAGCTGGAATCTCCCAGCCTACGACGATGGCAACGCTCCGGTGGACCTTACGGAGCTGGCAGGTACCCACATTCCCTACCAATGCCCCACATTCGAGACCATCGACGCCGACATTGACGACATTGAGATGGGTGGTCCAGGTGAGGTACCTACCTATAATCGACCAGCCTCTTGGGCACAATTGGACAACCATTTGTCTTCAGAAGTGACCCGTAACCTTGAGGCGCTTGAGGCCCTTTGTCTATTAGCCACGTCTAAGCTGATAGGACAAGAAAGAATCGCCTCTGATTTTTTAATGGAATATTTTTTCCTTCTTCAAGAAGAAATTAATACCAGGATGTGGTGGCGTTCTCAAGAAGATGATTCTTTTGCCATTTTTTTGCAGATCTGGGAGGCAAGTCCCTTCCCGAAGGAGAAGACCAAGGCACCTGTTGCCGGGCCCTCCGCCCCTCATCCCCCTGTTTCCATCCGCGACGATCTAGCCGCCGCGGTTGAGGAAGGAATTTTAGAGGCGGCCAGGCAGGCAAGCCTGGAAATCAGGGCTGAAGGAGCTCCCCAAGTGGACTCCTGCCTGCGAACCACTGAGATTAGCGTTCCGACAGCCTGCTCAGGCCCTTCAGGACACGGTATGTACTGTCCTGCCGACTGTTCCTGCAGATCCCAGCGAGATACTGAGCTCCAATTGCTCAAAGATCAAATGCAACTCATCATTCAAACGCTGGGAATTAAAGATCTTTTCAAGACGCACATGCGATCTGAGGGCGCATCATCGGTGGAACAAGCAACAGAACCGTCGGAGGAGTCGACAGAAATTTTTTCAATTGCTCCTTCGGTGGACTCCAAGACCACCGATGCAAGGGTCAGCAGGACCAAGCTAAAGGAAAGGGTTACAATCTCTCGATCTCAGAGTAGGACGGCGAAGGCTAGGACTGAGGCTCAGAATGCCAAGCGAACTGCCTCCCGTACTGCCCCTCCTGCTGCTGATTCCAATGCATTAGCCCAGCTGTTGCTCGCCCAGACCCTCGCCGGAGCTGGTGTGGCGAATGATGCCGCCAAGGTGTCTGCCATTACGGCCGGTGTTGGGCTGGATTCGCTTCTTAATCCCACTTCATTGCGACTTCGTCAGGTTGCCAAGCAACCGAAGTATAATGGAAACCCCAGACGTTGGCCTCAGTTCCAACGGGAATTTAAACTGTGGGTTAAGACTCAAAAACTCCAAGATGATCAGTTCCTGATGGCCCTCTTGGACTGCCTTGAGGGAGCGCCGGCCAACACTTGGCTCAGGACCTGGAGTGATCGTGAGGATTCAAGTTCCCCCCTTACCTTTGATGAGGTGTGGGAACAGTTGGAGGTACGTGGATCCCGGCTGCCAGAGGACCATTACCACCAGATGTTGAAGAATTTTCCTTCATTCTCTCGATTAATCTTGCACGAAGTGTCAGACAAAAGACAGCGCTTCTGGAATCTAGTGGAAGAATCCGAACATTCAGGGGAAAAATTTTCTAGTGCCGAGCTGAAAAATCTGATTTTTGACAAGATCCCCTCAGAAACTGCCGCCACCCTTCGGAATAAACGATCCGAAGAAAAGGTCGAGACCTGGTGGGCGGAGGTCGAAGGCTTCGATGCCTCGGCCAACAGGTTTTCCGTCAGGGAATCACTTCAAAAGTGTTCCCCCACGTCGTTTACCAAGGTGAAATTCACTGAAAACACGTGGAAAATCAAGTTTAATGAACACGAGGATCGGGACTTGTTTGTCCAAGTCCTCAACAGGGGAGTAAGTTTCCACGGCCATCGCCTGAAGGCCAGGAAATGGGTGTTTTCGTTCACCCCGCAGGAACTGTGGGAAGAGGTTGAGCGGCTCGCTGACGCCGCCAATCAAAATTTCCATGAGGGTCTTGGGGGAAACAAGAATACCCAGCAAAACACCCAAAATGGGGCCCAAAAGGGCAACAAAAAGGTGAATGACACCCGGAATGTTCAGGATCACTGTAGCATCTGCCTTCTTTTAGGTTCTACGAACCGAGCTAAGTCGCATTCTACTGGTAATCACCGATGGTCTCCTTACGATCACAAGGTGATTGGTGAAAATATCAGTAATCCACAGAATTCAGACAGGAATGACAGACAGGTGCATGGTGGAAAGGGGGGAAAAGGGAATCCGACCCCCTCCGGTGGAAACAAAAATACTGGAGGCCCTGGCGGGTCCCAAGGCACAGGAAATCGGACTCCATCCGGCTCCGGTGGGCAGCCGAACGGCCAGAAAAGTCCCAATGGCAACGCCGGAGGCGGAAATCGAAATCCAGGCCAAACTCCTCAATCCGGTACAAACAAGGGAAATGCTCCAGGATCCCAGGGTAAAGGTAAGGGAAATCCTTCGGGAACCCCTTTCTCTGGTAAGGGCAGAGGGCGTGGCGACGGTGGTGGTCCATCATCCGGCGGCCGTGGCCGTGGACGTGGAAAGGGCAACCATCGTGTGGATCAGGTCTCAGGTGCAGATCAGGTGTCCGATGCGGATCGAGATTACGTTGAAAATGCCTTGAACCCAGCAGATGATCCGTTCCAAGATGAGTGGGTCGACGCATCAGGGTGTGTTCACAACGTTAACGCAAACACTGGAGGTCAGAACGCCTAGGGGAGCCAGGAAAATCGCCCCTCCCCAGGTGATTTCAGGCATGATCCCCAGATTCCATCTCGACCACTACTTGATGTAGGGTCGCTTGTTTTCTCTCCCCTGGATCCGGCAGCGGATCCTTCTGTTGTAGTGGACGAGGTTGGTGTACAGTCCAAGCACAGGGCCCGTCAGTTTGTCACAAAGCTGTGGGTCTCTGATTGCAAGGGAAATTTCCACCTCGCCACTTGTTTGTGTGACAATGGATCAGAGGTAAATCTCCAATCCAATTCTTTCTTACCCGACGACTGCGTGTTTGAGTCGCCTCATCCTGTTACCCTCGAGGGAGTTTCTGGACATTCTCTCGCAGGTGGGCAACGCGGTTGTTATATATCAACTCATTTGGTCGCTCAAGACCTTTGGGAAGAGGGTAATGTGGAGGAAGTTGTCCTTAAGGATGACTACTTCTATCCTGCCGACATAAAGTATGACCTTTACTTGGGCCATCCTTGGCTTCGCAAGAACAGGGTAGCGCCCGTAGGTCATTGGCGTTGTTTTTTGCTGGAGTCAGGTCCCTTGGAGCGCCCTGAATTTCGTTTTTTGCACGCAGGGTTTAAAAGTGCAGAAGAATTTTTGAAGCAAAAAGTTACACCAAAATTTGGTGAAGATGTCACCATTGCAGAGGTGAATGGGAGTGCCGATTACTCCCAAGAGTTAGAATGTCTTCGTAGGGACTCCCAGCCACGACGCCCTTCGCGCTGGCACTCTTCATCCTACAGAGTTGTCGACAAATGGCGCGATGCAATTTGTGAATATTTTCATGAACACCATTCCTTTTGGCCACAGTATGATGCCTTTGCTAACCGCAAGAACAAGCGCTTCGACAAGCATTTTCGCGACGCTTGGACCCATAAATGGGACAAGAAGTTATGGATTAATCCTCCGTTTCACTTAATCCAGCAGGTCATCCACAAAATCAGGCAAGATAAAACCCAGGCAATTTTAGTTGTGCCCTTGTGGGACGACAAGCCTTGGTTTCAGGAATTACAAGACATTTGTGTAGATTACATCAAACTTCCCAGGAAGATTAAGCTGTATGCCAGGGACGACACAGGTCCCCTGCCACAGCGGTCCTGGAGTTCGCTTGCATTCCTGGTGGATGGAAAGCTTTCTGACTCTAATTCTGCTGATTCTGGTACTGATTCCTGTGTTGGGTCTGAATCTGAGGTTGAGCGAGGTACTGATGATGAATCTATTTTTTCTGATTTTTGTCCGTCAGATACCCAAGGTGATCCAACGTCCAATGAATCCGCCTCGTCTCCCTCTTCCCCAATACGATCGACATCGAAAAGAATCTTCAGTGCACGGGCGAAGAAAAATTTCAAATCGCGCCGCAAATTCAGAGTTTTTTATGAAAAACCCCCTGTGGAAGCTTTCATAGATCCTTTCGAGGAGCTGGATCACGAAGAGAATCTCTGGAATGTCGACACTCGACCCACCTATCTTCAAGAGGCAGTTGATACGGACCTGTTTAGGGACATCCGTAAGAAGATTCTTCCTGCCAAAGCCGAAGAAGTCGCCAAAGTTTTTTCGACAGTAATTCCTGGCGATCAGGTGGACACTGAATTGTGTTTCAAGGCAAGAGAAAAGATTTTTGAGGAACGGAAGGACACAACCCTTTCAGGGAAGTTGATCAAAGACCCCCCTGTCCGTGGGCAGTTCGGTGAAGCCTTCATCGAGCTTCGTGAAGGGTACAAGGCGAAGAAACAGCGTCCTTATGAGAACCATGGACATAAACATGACATCCTCAGAAAAATAATCGAGAGAAATCTCAGGGAATTTGGTTGGCTTGAGGGTTGTATGACCAGCGAATGGTGCTGTGCACCCTTCACAGTCCCGAAGCCACCGCCTGCAGACCAGAACACTATTGATGGTTGGCGAATGGTTGTTGATTTTCGCAATCTCAACGCCAAAACCAAGGCGGATTCACACCCCCTGCCCCTCATTGAGGAGGAAATCGCCAAGAGGGCAAGAGGTCGTTTGTTTTCTGTGCTGGATCTCCGTCACGGCTTTCACCAAATGCCGTTGAGGAGGGACAGCCGACCTCTCACTTGTATGTGCACGCCATGTGGCCCAGTCCAGTGGACGGTCATGCCCATGGGCCTGAAGAACGCCCCTTCGTTTTTTCAAAGAATGATGGAGGATGTGCTTTTTACAGCCCATCCTGAGCTTCGTGCCTTCGTGAGAGTGTACATAGATGACATAATCATCGCGACGGAGGGGGAGGGACTAACCGAAGCCGAGCTGGTGGCCCTACATGAAAAGCAGCTGAACCAAGTTTTGGACATTCTTGATGCCAATCAGCTGATTTGTGGGCCAAAGAAGGGAAAATTATTTCTAAAATCAGTCTAATTTTGTGGTTCTCTCCTAGAGAATGGCACCCGACGACCCAGTCCAGGGAAGCTCGTCGCTATTCAGAAGTGGAAGCGCCCTGAGACGATCACGGAGTTGAGAGGATTCCTGGGTTGTTGCAATTTTTACCCCACTTTTGTGCCGAATTATGCCAAATTTGCTGCCCCCCTCACTGAATTATTGAAGGTAGGGAGAGATGCAGGCAAGGCAGGTTCAAAGGTTCGTGTCAAGTGGACTGACGAGTGCGAGGAGGCCTTCCATCACTTGAAGGCGGCCCTCTGCGAAGTCGCCACGTTGCATGTGCCGCAATTTGACCGACCCTTCTACATTAGAACCGACGCTTCTAGGTACGCGATCGGAGCTGTCCTTGAACAGGTTGATGAAGCCACCGGCGATCATTACCCTCTTGCAGTTTGGTCTCGGAAGCTAGCCCCACGCCAAATGCAATGGTCGCCGCGTGAGCAAGAAACGTACGCCATAATTTCCGCTCTAAAAAAGTACCAATCGTGGGTTGGCACCAATCGAGTCGAGGTCCTGACGGATCATCGATCTCTGGAGTATTGGGCCACCGAACACATTGATACTGTCGCGAGCCCAGCTGGTCGACGGGCCAGATGGCACGAATTTCTCTCTCTGTTTGACCTCCATGTGTCGTATTTGCCTGGAAAACACAACACGGTAGCGGATGCTCTGAGCCGATGGGCTTACCCCGCTTCAGAGGGGCTGCAAAGTACCAACATCCATGGTACGGAGCAGGACCGCCATGAGTAAGAAAAGGTCACTGCCATGTCTTTCTTGGAGGGCTTGATCCAGGCTAAGCCCCCCTTAAAACCCTTTGTTGATGCTGAGACAAACCTAAGTGTTTTTATCTCTCTTTTGTAGCCTAAAGTACACTTTCTCAAAGTAACTAGGGTTGTGACCCTAGCCCCCCCATGAAGTTCACCCCTACCACTCAACTGAGCGGAGGTACCTTCCTTCATGGAGGTCATACCAAAATAAATCAGGCATTCCATGCTTGTGGGCCTTGGAGGTTAAGCCTAAGTGGTCTCCCACCCCAAGACCCCTATACTCAATTGATTCTACCACTTATTGTGGTCCTACTTTGTAACTGTTTCTGAATTCAGTTGCTTGGCCAAGTCATTTTCTGTGTGGTCCTGACATCTATGCCCCTCAGTCCTAACCAGCACCATTTCACCCAAAAGAGTGCACATGAAGTGCCTATTGCAACCTCTGAGGCTAGAGTCTGACCAATTTTCATATAAAACCTTTTGCTTTATCCATTTGTGATTGAATCTATGTTCATATACGTGCTTTGTCTATCTGCAGCCCTTCTGTGTTACACTGGATTCCAAAACCAATCATTTATTTCATTGATTCGATCCATATTCAGTCCTTGCTCTACTTGCTGCTTTGGTTTGGGGTTTTCAACTACAAAACCAACTTGCAGGAATACATCAAAAGACCTAGGGCATAATTCAAGGACATCTTTCCGGTAGCAGAGACAGTCCCTTGAGACCTTTTGAACCGACCCTGAGAAGTGCAGAACAAAAGCTCAACAACAAGTCCATAATGTCCACACCAAGTGTAAGGACCTGGCCTATCCGAACTGTCCAAGTACAAATGGGCAGTGTGGTCCACCCAATGAGTGAACCACCACACCGAGCACCACATCACCTCAGTGGCATATCTGGGTCCCAAGGAGATCCAGAACGCAGAAGGGCGGAGAAGAATAAAGGCCTTACCACCGAGGCCTTAGCAGCACACGGTGGAGACAGCTTCAGTCACCTCCACAGACGTGTGGCTGCTTCAGTATCACGATCCAATTGCCCAGCTTCATCCTCAACTGCCATTGAAGGACCTGAGGAATATGAGAAGCTGATGATGAAGATGGATGAGTACATCATGCACGATGAGTACTACAAATCCATCCGTGGGGAAGATGGAGAGGAACCACTGGCTGTACATGGGTCCAGACCACGTACGGATCTAGGGTCCTACTCACACTCAGGCCCTCCGTCTACTGCATCCCTGCCAAGACGACTACGACCTGAGTACCCAACCCCAAGGGCTCCCGAAGTGGGCCCAACACGAGTCGAAGAACATCATCCAAGGCCAACCTACGGTGCCCTGGATCAAACGGCCGAGCTGCTGGCCAAATTCCTGTCTGGATCAGAAGATCCAGATGTGACGGCCTTATCAGAGGCCATTAAGGCTAAACTGGGTATTGCAGAACCCTTACCCAAGCCTGAGTTCCTCTCTCTCTCTCCAGGGCTGAGTACCCTGGCCGAAGATTTTAAGAGATCGAGGGTCTCAAGGCTGTTGCCTAAGGTTACCTGCCCCAGCCCCTTTCACCCCCGTGCCAGGACTGTGCCTATGGCGGACCTACAGGACGTGCCTGTCACAGAGAGTGAGAGAAGAGGACTGTCAGCCCTGGCCCCACTTGCCGGCGTGTCGCCTTCAGGCCTAACTCCGGGGGGTGGGAAGATGGGCAGACCAATTGCCCAGGCGAACATCCAGCTGGAACTGCCGGAGTTCGACCCTAAAAACCTGCCTGAATGGGCAGAAGAATTTGCGGAGTTCCTTTTGTTGACTGGCCAATCCCATGTGGATGTGGCCACCAAATGTTCACTGCTAAAACGCTCATGCAAAAAGAAATTTTTGCAAAAACAGGTCAAACAGATTGTGAAAAACTGTTCTACTTGGGCGGAGGTACTCCTGAGGTTAGAGAAAACATTCCCAGTCTATGAGACTGACCTCAGCATACGCACACAAATCGAGGAGCTACCTATGCTCCCGGAGTTTCCATCCGCTGCGCGAATTTCTGAGTATGTGTGCGACATGGAGTACTTTTTTTCGAGGATGAATGTGGGCTCCTACGGAGCCACTGAGCCCCACCTGTGGCTCATGAGTAAGATCCCCCAGCGTACGTGGGATGATTGCCGCTCAACCTCTGAGAGGAAGAGCAGGACCCACTCGTATGATACACTGGTGGATCTCTTGATTGAGCTAGCTCTTGAGAGAGAGAACGACTCCCACATGGAGAAGTTCCTCAAGAAGCATTTGGGACGAGGTGGTACCCCTACCCCTGAACGTGGCGAAGGGAAGGGGCATAAAAATCCCACTAACACCAACCAGGGAGGCGGTAAAGGGAGGGGCAACCTACGTGCCATGAACGAGGTTCCAACTGATGCAGGCACCCCCCCCCTGTTTTACTGCCGACCTGTCAATGACAAGGGGGGACCTTGTCATGCCTCTGACTGCGATCTCCGCAGTGGCTGTATGCTGCAGATGAAACGTCAGCAGCATACTAAAGATGGGAAAACTGTGACCCATCAGGACCACTTCAGGTGTACCATCACCTGTGGTTACTGTGGCAAGCGTCGTCACTATGAGGACGAATGCCACATCAAGAAACGCGAGAGTGACAAACTCAAGCGTCAGGAGGCGGAGCGCCAGAGGAACCCGACGCCCGCCAGAAATCCCCCGAATGGGGATAAAGGTAAAGGAGGTGGCAAGGGGGGTGGTAAGACTGGACCCCCTAACCCCCAGAGGCGCTCATCAGCGCCCGTTGCTACGCCTACTCCTGCTGCTACACCCGCTCCTGCCGCAGGTGTCCCCCAGAAGCGCCCCCAAGGGGATAACGCTACCCCTGAGGGGAATAATTCTAAGAAGAGGCGCTTGGCCTGGATGGCCAAGTCCCTCATGGCTGCAGGAGTGGATGTGAAATTCCCTGATGAGGAATAGGGGGGCGGCTCCGAAGAGGAGGACTTGGTTTTCTGGATCCTCGTGAAAATCGGGGATCAGGTTTTTCGAGCAGTGCTTGATACCGGTGCAACACTTTCCATAGTGGCCCGGCGCCTGCTTAAAACTTTCAGGAAGACCAAGACTGTGGCCATAAGAGTAGGGGATGGGCGTACCATCCATTCCTTGGGGGGGGTCGATGTGACCATATGTCTGGGCGACGAAACCGTGACCCAACACTGCAGAGTGTTGGACACTGACGCCTTTGACATTGTCATTGGCACTGACTTTCTAAGAAGAAACCCCCAGGTTAAAATGCTGTCCCTACAGCGTCCTTACTCTTTGCACTGCGACTTTGGCAGTGGGCTATTCTCCGTTCCTTTGGAGCTGTCAGGACGAAAAGAGTCTGGGCTGCGCTACGCAGCCAAGACGAACTATCGTACTGAAAACTACCAACTGGCCCGTCATGTTCTCGAAAATGGACTGGCAGCCCTTCAGGTAAACCTGGACGAGATCCAGGTGGAATTGTTTGCGAGCCAACAACAGCACATCATGCAGTTGTACTGCTCGAAACAAATGAACAATGCTTTCCGATTCTTCTGGAAAGCAATGGGCCTAGCGTATGCTAACCCTCCCTTCCCCCTGCTCGCCAAGGTTCTAACCAAGATCGCTTATGAGGGAGGAAGGGTTGTTATGTGCACCCCTGACTGGGGTTGCTCTGGTGAACATGCTTACTGGCGCCGTATGCTTGACCGAATGACCGTGGGAAGAGTGCAACTCCCCGACGGCCCCATCTATGTGCCTGAGGACTCAGACACAGCTATGCAGGCCCCTGAGTGGGCCAGTTTCCTGTCCATCATCGATGGATCTCTCAATCCTGTACCCCTGTGTGACCTGGACCAGGTGCTACTAAAAGAGGTCATGGCCGAAAATCGTGGCCTGACCCTTTATGATCTCAAAAATCGATCTCCTGAGCACCTATCTGCCACACTTACAGGGTGTGAGTCTCCTGATGACTATCTGGAACCTGCAGCTGTAAAAGAGGATGCTGACGACCAACTGTCTGAGATCGCCAGCACTATTCCCTCTGTTGATCCCAGCTGTGTTGACCTAAAACATAGTGCTTTCCTGGCCCAGCTGTTGCTAGAGGAGGTAGATCTAGAGTCAACCTCTGAACCCGCTCCCTCTGTTGGGAAACCAGTGCTACACATGCAGCCTGTGCACACAGGTGAACCCGTGGCCCGGAGTACTGATGCTCTGGCACGGCCTGCTGCTAATAACATGCCCTTGTCTGAGCATGACACGCAAGAACTCAGACGGCTGCTGTACCTGAAGGCCGAAGGTATTGAGCGCCAAGAGCGGCTGCAATACCTCAGACAGACCTGGAAATACTCCATCTGGTCTGAGGAGGACGATGAGTCCTATACGCTGCCTGATCCTGAGATACCTCTAGTGTACTCTCTACACTATGGGCAGCAATGTCCCCCTGAGTGGGACGATGGTACTGTACCTGCCGAAACTGCTGATCGGCATAAAAAGAAAGAACATGGAAAAAGCAACCTCCATGCTGAGGAGGATTTCCTTCAGAAAGTCGAGAATCTTAACCTTGACCCCCGCCTGAAGAAACTGCTTATAACCTATGAGGAGGTGTTCGGCGCCTTGCCGCCTCCCCTATCTTGCAAAAAACTGGTCCAGATGGACCTGAAATTGAAACCAGAATTTGAAAAGACGCGAGTGAGGCGTCGTCCCTATCCCGCTCCACAGGAACAGGTTGAAGAAATCGAGCGCCAGATCCAAGAATGCATTGATGCTGGCCTCGTTGAAGAGTACAAACATGGGGACTATCCCCATCACTGCAGCCCCTGTTTCCTTGTTGCTAAACCAGGGTCGACTGCTCTACGTCTTGTTGTAGACTATGGTGAGGTCAACAAGAAAACCCAGAACCACTCAGGGAGTATTCCTAACATGGAAAACACCCTGGAGCGTATTGCCAAATGCAGGTATAAGACCAAAATGGACAAACGCTCTGGTTTCTGGCAGGTTGACCTAACCGCCGCAGCTCAGGAGCTGCTTGCCTTTATAACCCCTAAGGGTCGTGTCTTCAAGTGGAAGGTTATGCCTTTCGGGGTGGCTAACGCCCCAGCGCTCTTCCAGGAGCTTATGAACAAAATTTTGTACATACTGAGGCGCAGGCCTCTAGTACAAGAGTTGATTTCTCGGGGTGCAGAAATGGAGGCTCACATCGACGACGTGAGTTTGGGTACTAATACCAAAGAGGACCATGTCCTTCTCCTCTGTGAATTCTTCACTGTCTGTCAAGAAAACCATCTCCGAATCAAACTCGAAAAATGCGAGTTTATGAAAGAGGAGATGGAGTATTTGGGTTTCGACGTGGGGTATGGCTGTGGAAACCAGCCGCGTCTAAGATGCAGCCCCTACAGGACATGCAGATTCGCGATGACCCTAAGAAGGGTCTACACGATGTGAGGAGTTTTGTGGGCGCCTGTAATTTCTATCGGCGTCACATCCACAATTTTACTTACCCCTCTGCACCCCTCACTGACCTAATCAAGAAAACTACTCCCTGGAGGTGGACCTCCAGAGAGGAAGAGTGTTTCCAGGAGTTGAAGAAGAAGATTGCCTCCTCCAACTGCCTGGGAGTTCCCCGCCCTGAGGGCGAGATAGTCCTGATCACTGATGCCAGTGATGTAGGGGGGGGAGGTACGATCTACCAATGGCAGGAGCTTAACCCCGCTGAGCTAACCCACTGCCATTATCGTACCACTGGACTGAACCGTGATGGTTCGTTGAAACATGACTATCCTACCAGTGAGTGGCGACTGGTGCCACTGGGACACTGGAATTGGAAGTGGAACCAAGCGCGTTCCAACTACAGCACCTATGACCAGGAACTCCTGGCCGGTATGTTGGTGCTATCTTCACAATCCCGACTCCTGGGGTCTAACCCTATTGTCTGGCTGTGTGACCAGGAGCCTGTGAAGTCTTTTCAGAAGGGCCCACCACCAGAAAAAGCGAAGCTAAAACGGTGGTGGACTTACCTGAGCCAGTTCAGGCTGACAGTGCATCATATCCCCGGGATTAAGAATGAACTGTCTGACTATATATCGCGCAACAACTTCGATGCGCTTATTGGTGAGAGCTCTGAGGCACTCGCCAAAGAGGCTTTCCAGCGTATGGATGTCCAGCTTGACCTGTCCATGCGCACTGCTGGAATCCTGGAGGGTTGGAGTCTAACCGACTATCAGTCAGAGTATGAAGAAATTCTCCAAACCCTCAACACTGGTCTCGAACCCCGTGTCATTGACGGGCACCAGTGGTATAAAAACAATCAGTACCTCTTCTACGAGGACCGAATTGTGGTGCCTGAGGCACGACTGGATGGGTGCCTACAGTGGTCCCATCTCAGTTCTGGTCACACTGGCGCTAATCGTTCAGTGGACTTCTTCCGTGAGTGTTTCTACTCTAGTCTAACCCTGACTGAACTGAGGTCGTGTATGCAGACCATTGTGGATGCTTGTGGCTGTCATGCCAGCAAGCAAAGTGACAGTAGGGATAGGGGTCTGATCTCCAGCTTACCCATACCTTATTGTGCTAACTCTCTTCTCTACGTGGATTACATCCACGGCTTACCACGCTTTGGCGGCTATGATAGTTGCCTCGTGGTCACCTGTGGTCTATCTCGCTTCACCCGTGTGTTCCCTTGCAATAAGAAAATCACAGGTGAGCAGACTGTAAAAATGTTGGTCGAACAATGGTTCGAACCCTATGGAGCACCTAAACAGGTGCACTCTGATGAAGATGTACGCATCCGCAGTGACACTGGGTGGTACAAACGAGTGCTAAATGCCCTCAACGTGGAGGTAACCACAGGTGTGCCCTACACTCACACGTCTAACCCTCTCTGTGAGAGACAGAACCGTGTGGTGGAGCAAAACTTAAGAATCCTGATGAAACAGGAGCGCACCAAGGACTGGGTACGCCTAGTGCCCTGGGCAGTTCTGTCCATGAACTCACAGCGGAGCTCTTCTACGGGTTTCACCCCCCACGAACTGTTCCATGGAGGACGACCTGCTTGGTTCTTCAAAACCCCCTTTCCTGAGGACTTCAAGAGCCCTGTGGGAGATTGGCTAGAACACAAGCAGACTCTGGCTAACCAGGCTGGTACTAACCTGAGGCACATTCGTGACCGTGAACAGAGCCGACGGAACCGCCTACGGCGACCTGCCAGCTTCAAGGTTGGTGACCTTGTTTTGGTACACCATTCACGCCTACCCTCCTGGCCACGTAACTGCCTACAGGACCCTTACTTTGGACCCTATCGTATCATCAGGATAGATGGATCCAGGATCCATGTCAGGTGCAGTCCACGTCTAGGTGGTGAACTGCTATGTGCTCCTAAGCAGTTGAGACACTATCACTCCCCTGACGACTTGTCTTGGGATGAGTGGCGCCTCAGCGACAGTGAGATTGAACGTATAGACCTAGAGAACGCTGCCAGTCCAGAGGAGGCAGACGAACTCGAAGAGATGACTGCCGATGAGATGGCAGTCGATGGTTACTACGTGGTTGCAGGTATTGCTCGCCACGAGTATAAACAGGGCTGGAAATTCCTTACCCTGTGGGATGGCTATGGGTTGTCCGAGGCGACCTGGGAACCTATGTCAGCCTTCATACAACCAGATGGGAGTATCAACCCCATCTTCCGCACTTACCTCGTTGAGAACAACGAGGGGCAGCTCCTAACCCGTGCTGCGACTATGTCCCAGCGTGAGAAGCGAAACTAATTACCCTGTGTCAGTCTACTGACCCTGTCTGTGCCCTGCAGACCCATGCCTATGGTTTCCAGCGTGAGCCAGGTGGCCGCTTATCAAAATTGCAGCCACCCAGCGAGTGTTTGCCTTGTTGACCATGTGTTGCATGGGTACTGCCCTAATGTAATGACCTTGGTGAGCCAACGAAGAACGGTGGCTTTCTACACCAGGGGGGAATGACAAGCAAGGTGTTATGAGGCAAGGTGTGTCTTCCCTCCTTGGGGACAAGCGAGCCCACAGTTAGGACCCCTGACTGGTCCAGACCCATGGGGTTCTACCCTTCCTTACAGGGTTTACCTTACCCTTACCTGCCATAACGTATGTGTGAGTGTGCTAGTCCTAAGGTCCTGAGAGCAAGCCGCAGAAGTGGTGTCCTAATTATACCCAAGTCTGCGCCCTTGCTAAACCTGGAGGGTTGGCTTATTGATGCCACGGGGTACGCCCCGGGTCTCCCCTCCCCTATGCGCCCAATTTCTGTGCTGGCGCAAAACCTTGGGGGAATACCCAGAGTGTTAGTCCAGGTATTGTTTTCCCTACCTACCTGTCTACTACAGGGAGGGGTGGCCAAAAGCTATGAAGGCATGCAAAACGCCTGTTTGCTATGTGGCCAAAAACACTAACCTAACCACTGTCACAGCCCACCAGCCCAGCTAAAATTGCAGGAAAAGGGTGGGACAGTGACACGCCCCCTACAGGTCCTACACACCCTACAGTGGCACCATCCTGGTGGGCGAGCACTGGGCAACTGGCTCTAGCCCCCACTCAGGACTACCACTCCTACACGCACACTCTACTTGGCGTTGCGGAGGTGAAGTTCTCATGGGTCCTAACGACCCTCCTGTGAAAAGGACGAGAGAACACAGCGCTCCTAAGCAGCTGTGGCCTAACAGGGGACGCCACAACGCGTTTCCCCTGCTAGGGCTTGGAGGGAAGGGGTGCTCTCGTTGCGTGCACAGCGCAGATGTCGTTGAAGTCGAACTGTCCTCGCCAGTCCTGGCTGAGGCACAGTGATTTGATTTGTGATCAGCGCCCCTGTTTTGCTGGGGCAGAAAAATGGTAGCCGCCGAAGGCAGCTGCTGCGTGCACCAATCACCCTAACCTCTCCCACCTGTACAAAAGAGGCAGATGAAGGGGCGTTTGCGACTGTGGAACCAAGCCACACTCCAGATATTAGACCCTTCTCAGTGTGAACTATAATACGCTGTTCGCAAACACGCTGCAGATGCAGCTACCCCTGTCAAGCAAGCAAGCTTTAAGAAACTCCTCGGGGTCTCTTAAAGAAGGTACCGAGGAGCCTCTGGGTAACCTAAACAAGGTTTACCGTGCGCAATTCGCGTGGCCTACCCTTTAATGCATCATGTGCACGCAGGGAAGGGAGGCGTAACCACAGACTCAACCAGGAGGTGAGCTCCTCCTGGGCTAACCTACCTTACTCACCATGCATCGTGCGAATGCCGCATTGAAACGAACACAAAACAAACCTAAGCGTTTTAAGCAACTCAACTTGAACGCTACGGCCGCACACGTACAAACGCTTACCTGTGAAGAAGGAAACAAGGGTGGATTAGGGATACAGGTGAAGCGATACAGCGTGTGGATGCCTAGATTAGGCACATGCATCGCGAGCACAGCGCATATTCTAACCCTACGTGCGCGCTGCGCGCTCCATTCGCATCACATACCTTTCATTCCTGCTTTCGCCTGTGCAGAGCACGGGAGATGAACACCCGACCCCCCATCGGGCACAGCGTTGACAACCCTAACGTTTTGACGGAACAACCAACACGAACGCAATGCGTGAGTGTGAAGTGACACAGACATACCTGAGAGACGGGTTGTTGAACTGCTCTGTGGTGTGGGCTGATTTTGAATTCTTTACTCTGAAGTTTATAAAAATTTTGATGCAACTGTGCAAAAATTTTCTTTAAAACTTTAAAAACTACGGCTCATACCTTCTTTTCCAAAAGCCGTTTTCGCTTGCGCAACCCTTTTCTTGGCGTCCGCTTCGTTTGCGCTTGTCTGCGACTTTAAGTTATGTGTAAAAATGACGATTTCCCGCGTGGTTTCGTCGATTTTCAACGATTTCACTTGCTAAATCGCAACCCCTTCCGCAAAACCGCAGGAATCACTCCCTGCTGGTTCCACTTTCTATTTTTTTCAGCTCCTGGGGGTTTGTGTCCTCCATTGGGAGTATTGCTCCGCCCTGGCCCTTGGTCAGGACGTTTACTAAAACGTTGTTTATACGGCGATAACTGTCCGCGTTAGAGCGTTCGACTGTACCCTAGTGGACAGACACATGTGCTCTGGACAGGGAGTCCTGGGTTCAATTCCCACTGCCCCCACACTTTTTTTTTTCCAAAAGTTTTCGCCTCACGCCGGCGACTTTTGAGGAATGCCCCTTCGAAGGGACATCATTCACGGTACATTACACTGTTTTTCAAGGGTCCCTACAGTGTGATAGGCTTCTATGAAGTGATGAGAATGTTTTTGGTAAGTTTAATGCATTTTTTGAGGTAATGTTGGGAATATTTGAGCCTTTTTCCTTGGTCCTACTAGCTTGATCAACTAGTACTCCAGGGGGGAGTAAGAAAAAGTCACTGCCATGTCTTTCTTGGAGGGCTTGATCCAGGCTAAGCCCCCCTTAAAACCCTTTGTTGATGCTGAGACAAACTTAAGTGTTTTTATCTCTCTTTTGTAGCCTAAAGTACACTTTCTCAAAGTAACTAGGGTTGTGACCCTAGCCCCCCCATGAAGTTCACCCCCACCACTCAACTGAGCGGAGGTACCTTCCTTCATGGAGGTCATACCAAAATAAATCAGGCATTCCATGCTTGTGGGCCTTGGAGGTTAAGCCTAAGTGGTCTCCCACCCCAAGACCCCTATACTCAATTGATTCTACCACTTATTGTGGTCCTACTTTGTAACTGTTTCTGAATTCAGTTGCTTGGCCAAGTCATTTTCTGTGTGGTCCTGACATCTATGCCCCTCAGTCCTAACCAGCACCATTTCACCCAAAAGAGTGCACATGAAGTGCCTATTGCAACCTCTGAGGCTAGAGTCTGACCAATTTTCATATAAAACCTTTTGCTTTATCCATTTGTGATTGAATCTATGTTCATATACCTGCTTTGTCTATCTGCAGCCCTTCTGTGTTACACTGGATTCCAAAACCAATCATTGATTTCATTGATTCGATCCATATTCAGTCCTTGCTCTACTTGCTGCTTTGGTTTGGGGTTTTCAACTACAAAACCAACTTGCAGGAATACATCAAAAGACCTAGGGCATAATTAAAGGACATCTTTCTCCATGTAATAATCGAATGGGATCAGGAAGAAAAAAAGCTCATTCGACGTGCATGCATGCAGTGCGCTGTTAAACAGCACGCATTACCGTGCCATGACATCACGGCCATCTCAGATCCGGCGCATGCTCATGAGATCTGCACCAAAACACTGAAAGTCGTGGAAAAAGTCACCGATCCCTCCTCAGGGAGTGTGAAACGGTTTGACTATACCCAACGAGTAAGTCCATTTCGGTTGATCCAGGGCATTAAGCGTCGAGATCCGGCCAAAACTCCACCCCTGCCTAAAGATTCCCTGATAATCCGTGACTGGACGTCCGATTACCTGCAGGATCCCATGTTTAAAGAGGTCTTTGGAAATCTCAAATCCAAAGATGCTCACAAGGATGGGATTTTTCCTGAGTATTCGTTGGATGGGGGGAAGCTGTGGATGGAGGGTAAATTGTGCGTACCAGACGCCCTGGCCCCCCGAGTGTTAAACTGGTGGCATAAATGGGAGTCCCCCCACACACATGGCCGTCGACTGTGGTCGATGATTAAACATAGGTTGTTTGGCTCACGGCTATATACTCACTGCATGAAAGTAGCCGCCGGATGTGCCCAATGTGCTGTCTCGACGCCCCCCAGCGCGAAGAAGCACGGCCATCTGAGGCCACATCCTATTCCGGAGCGCCTCTTTAACAGAGTCACCAGTGATTTCTTCTATCTCGGTGAACTCGATGACGAAGAGTGCCATTGGACTAACAAAAAAGTCAATGGTGTGCTCCTCATTCAGTGCCGTCATTCCGGCTACATTCAAGTGTTGCCTTGCAACATTGAGTCGATGACTGGCAAGGCTGCCGCCAAATGGTGCGCGCAGACCTGGATGGGAGGTTGGGACGTCCCATCCGAGGTGGTGACGGATTCAGGCAAAGAGTACACCTCCGAATGGTGGAAGGAATTATGTGCTCGCCTTGGAATCCACCACCTCCGATGTGAAATCCACTCGCATCGAGCGCTGCCTGGGGAAAGAGCCGGCCGCTCAATAATAAATATGCTTCGTAAGGAGCTCGCGAGTGAAAAGGATTTCCATTGGATGGAAGTTCTCTTCTCATTGCTTCGCCGTTACCACAACACGCCTTTGTATCATGGCCTTTCTCCAAATGAAATTGTCTTTGGACGAAAGAAGTGTTGGTGGAACATGCCGTTGAATAATCCTCGCCCCTGTAAGGATGCTTCGTTGTTTTTGGACGACGTCCAACGAGCAGATAAAACTGTGTCGAAATTAATCGAAAAGCATCAAGCTGACTGGCTTTGGGTTCAGAATCAAGGTCGAAAAAACCCCCACAATTTTGAAGTCGATGATCGAGTTTGGCTTCGAAAATCCGAAACTACCCTGGACGGAGATGACAAGCTTCTTCCCTTCTGGGAGGGGCCATTCGCTGTTACAGCGCGTCTTGGTGAGAACAGATCGAGGATTCGTGTGGATGTCAGCAGGGAAATTGACGTTTCGGGCGATCGCCTCAAGAGAGAGATCCCCTCCCCCAAAGATCGAGTTAAACCCCTTTTTTGGACTTCGAAAATTTTGTCCGATCGGGTCGTCGAAGGGGGGAAGTACGAACTCAAGAGGATTTTAGAAGCAAGACGTGATGCCAAGGGCGAATGGGAATTTCTATGTGAGTGGAGGGGCTTTGATTCCAGTCACAACAACTGGGAACCAGCCCATTCTTTTGTCCATGGGTACACCAAGGGGTTCATCGACTTCCTGAAGAAGCACCCCGAAATTGGAGTACTCCTGACAGACTGTTTGTCGAAACCAGACAGACAAGTGGAGAGCGACGGAAAACAACCTGTGGTGAATCGAGATCCAGCCTTTTACGGCCCTCAGCAGCCACATTCCAGGGCTGATCCGTCGATCCCCCCTCCTGCGGTCAGGCCAGCCCAGGAGCCAAATGAGGACCAAGCTTCAAGTTCGGCCGCTGATTTGCAGCGCCCAAGCCGTACGAGGGCCCGACCAGACAGGTTGGTGGTCACATGTATTCGTGCTTGGCCGACTTCAGCCTCGCCTCAACCACATTCTGCTCAATCCACTGTTCATTTTTCCTGATTACATCATGATGTGGAGAACTGCAAATGTTTGATAATTTGACGTCAATCAACTTTTCTTTGGTCTCCGTTCGGTAGCGTATTGAAAACCGAAAGCCACGGAGTGTGCTGCCGTGTTCAGAAAAAACCAAACTCAGGCTTAATTCAGACAGATTCGGGGTAATCTTGTCTCTGTTGGTCTGTGCATCTTTGGAATTTGGCTACTCGTGCAGATGGAAGCAAATGTACATAATCAAAACGCTGGCCAGCGACATTCACCCCTACAGGCACCCCCTGTAGTACTGGCTGCACCAGATGCGACGCCAGGAACTCAGATCATACCTTCATTTGCTGTGATGCTGAAGCCAAAGTCCAGATTCGGATCCAGATTCCTTGAATTTATCTTGAATTCCTCAGGTTTGTCCATCATTCTGCCACTGTTGCACGAAACCCAGACGTCAATTGTTCAGACAACCTTCAGATAGGAGCTCTAGGGACTTCTAACAGCAACCTCTGAAGTCCGTAAGCTTCAGTGTATTTTTGGCACACGCCAATGTGAGCTCAATCCGACCTGAAACTGTCGAAAATGGTGAATCCAAGTGTCTTGTGGGACTCATTCGAAAGATTGGCCTTGTCCAAGTCGATTGACACCGCCGCCACTGTAAATAAAGGACTACTCGGTGTCTCTCAGTTATATACTGTCAGTAAAGCGCCTTCAGCGAACCTCCGGCGCGTTATATGCCAAGGATCCAGGGCCAGCATGTCCCATCATGATGCATCATCACATGATCCACATTTTCAGAGAATCTGTTAGATGCTCGCGAACCAACGTGCCGGAAAGCAAAATTGAGCTGAATAAACGACAATATATATTGACTTTAGTCTAAACGAAAGTGTTAGTAGTTTCAGTTCCAGACATTCCGCTTCATTTCACCTCCATCTTAGGAAATCAACCTAAATTCAACCTAGCCAACTTGATTTCCTTGTCATCTTCTCACATTCCTCGAAGATCTGTTTACGGTCTTGCCTAACTAAGTGCACAGAAATCTTCTGCGGTTGACTTAGGGTCTGTAGACTACATCTGTATTTGTTTTCCCTCTCTGTGACTGCTTAATCTCCTTCATCTCTGCTCAATTTGTTCCCAAATCTTGCTGAATCTTGTGATCATCCACCAGATGCGCCAAATCTGAAGCACATGCTGCACTTTTCAGAACGAGAAAAGCGGGAATAACACGATGTAGAGTTCGGCGAGGACACCGTAGCGTGCCCGCGACAGCGAAACTGTGCCAGAGCGCTGAGATATCACTCCATTTCCTGATTCCCCCACTCAATCCACCAATAATCTACCTCATTCTCAACCAAAGTATGGTTTGGTATCGATTCTCGATACGTTTACATGCTTTCTAGCCCTTAACCTAATTTTTTACTGCACGGAGGACTGTTCGTCACTCCTCATTCTGTCTCATTTCAGGTTCATCCATCCTGATTCAGTGCCAATTCAGCCAAAATCAGATCAAATCAAGCAGATTTCGCCCCATCGAGGCTACATTTCTATTTTTTCTGGGACTTACCCGCACTACGTTCTTCGTTGACGTAGCGACACACCCCAGTGTGTTTTTGGAGGGGGAGTGTAAGTGCGGCTAACCCCATCTGCTCAGATTTTCACTGATCTAACCCAGATTGGCTACATTTTGGTCATTTTCTTTGCTTCGGCGGAATCGCCGCCTCGCAGCTCAGTCTCAGGATATTTCCTATATATTTCTGATATGCCGGATTTGATTCCGCGGTCCATTCCCCGTAAATCCGCCGCGTTCCGATCATTTACCTGGAATCGCCATTCGCCGCTGACGCGCGCTCGCGGGCCAGATCGGCCAAACATTTTACACAATTGGATTTATTTAAATCTTTTCAGACAGTTTTGGACACTCAGATGTATTTAGAATAATCCGCATCAATTTTCTTCATAGACTGGGATTTTCTGCCGGACCACAATCAGCATGGACCTTGCTTCAGTTGTTGCTGCTCTCGCCTCCGTTGGTGTCCGAGTATCCGGTTCTACCCCCAATAGCAACGTTCAGGGAGACTCCTCGCGTGCCTGCCCCACTGGTCTTGCCGGCCCCGAGCCCTCCGGCACAAACATCGACCCAGGGCAGCACTTTCACAAGAACTCTCTGCGCAGTACCCCTGGGTCAAGAACTCTCTGGTCAGTACCCCTGGGTCAAGAACTCTCTGCTCAGTACCCCTGGGTCAAGAACTCTCTGCTTAGTACCCCTGGGTCAAGGACTCTCTGCTTAGTACCCCTGGGTCAAGAACTCTCTGCTCAGTACCCCTGGGCTAAGAACTCTCTGCTCAGTACCCCTGGGTCAAGAACTCTCTGCTCAGTACCCCTGGGTAAAGAACTCTCTGGTCAGTACCCCTGGGGCAAGAACTCTCTGCTCAGTACCCCTGGGTCAAGAACTCTCTGCTCAGTACCCCTGGGTCAACAACTCTCTGGTCAGTACCCCTGGGTCAAGAACTCTCTGCTCAGTACCCCTCGGTCAAGAACTCTCTGCTCAGTACCCCCCGGTCAAGAACTCTCTGCTCAGTACCCCTGGGTCAAGAACTCTCTGCTCAGTACCCCTGGGTCAAGAACCCTCTGCTCAGTACCCCTGGGTCAAGAACTCTCTGCTCAGTACCCCTGGGTCAAGAACTCTCTGCTCAGTACCCCTGGGTCAAGAACTCTCTGCTCAGTACCCCTGGGTCAAGAACCCTCTGCTCAGTACCCCTGGGTTAAGAACTCTCTGCTCAGTACCCCTTGGTCAAGAAATCTCTGCTCAGTACCACTGGGTCAAGAACTATCTGCTCAGTACCCCTGGGTCAAGAACTCTCTGCTCAGTACCCCTGGGTCAAGAACTCTCTGCTCAGTACCCCTGGGTCAAGAACTCTCTACTCAGTACCCCTTGGTCAAGAACTCTCTGGTCAGTACCCCTGGGGCAAGAACCCTCTGCTCAGTACCCCTGGGTCAACAACTCTCTGCTCAGTACCCCTGGGTCAAGAACTCTCTGCAGAGTACCCTTGGGTCAAGAACTCTCTGCTCAATACCCCTCGGTCAAGAACTCTCTGCTCAGTACCCCTGGGTCAAGAACTCTCTGCTCAGTACCCCTGGGTCAAGAACTCTCTGCTCAGTACCCCTGGGTCAAGAACCCTCTGCTCAGTACCCCTGGGTCAAGAACTCTCTGCTCAGTACCCCTGGGTCAAGAACTCTCTGCTCAGTACCCCTGGGTCAAGAACTCTCTGCTCAGTACCCCTGGGTCAAGAACTCTCTGCTCAGTACCCCTGGGTCAAGAACTATCTGCTCAGTACCCCTGGGTCAAGAACTCTCTGCTCAGTACCCCTGGGTCAAGAACTCTCTGCTCAGTACCCCTGGGGCAAGAACCCTCTGCTCAGTACCCCTGGGTCAACAACTCTCTGCTCAGTACCCCTGGGTCAAGAACTCTCTGCAGAGTACCCTTGGGTCAAGAACTCTCTGCTCAATACCCCTCGGTCAAGAACTCTCTGCTCAGTACCCCTTGGTCAAGAACTCTCTGCTCAGTACCCCTGGGTCAAGAACTATCTGCTCAGTACCCCTGGGTCAAGAACTCTCTGCTCAGTACCCCTGGGTCAAGAACTCTCTGCTCAGTACCCCTGGGTCAAGAACTCTCTGCTCAGTACCCCTGGGTCAGGAATTCTCTGCTCAGTACCCCTGGGTCAAGAACTCTCTGGTCAGTACGCCTGGGTCAAGAACTCTCTGCTCTGTACCCCTGGGTCAAGAACTCTCTGCTCAGTACCCCTGGGTCAAGAACTCTCTGCTCAGTACCCCTGGGTCAAGAACGTTCTGCTCAGTACCCCTGGGTCAAGAACTCTCTGCTCAGTACCCCTGGGTCAAGAACTCTCTGCTCAGTACCCCTGGGGCAAGAACTCTCTGCGCAGTACCCCTGGGTCAAGAACTCTCTGGTCAGTACCCCTGGGTCAAGAACTCTCTGCTCAGTACCCCTGGGTCAAGAACTCTCTGCTTAGTACCCCTGGGTCAAGGACTCTCTGCTTAGTACCCCTGGGTCAAGAACTCTCTGCTCAGTACCCCTGGGCTAAGAACTCTCTGCTCAGTACCCCTGGGTCAAGAACTCTCTGCTCAGTACCCCTGGGTCAAGAACTCTCTGGTCAGTATCCCTCGGTCAAGAACTCTCTGCTCAGTACCCCTGGGTCAAGAACTCTCTGCTCAGTACCCCTGGGTCAAGAACTCTCTGCTCATTACCCCTGGGTCAAGAACCCTCTGCTCAGTACCCCTGGGTCAAGAACTCTCTGCTCAGTACCCCTGGGTCAAGAACTCTCTGCTCAGTACCCCTGGGTCAAGAACTCTCTGCTCAGTACCCCTGGGTCAAGAACTCTCTGCTCAGTACCCCTGGGTTAAGAACTCTCTGCTCAGTACCCCTTGGTCAAGAACTCTCTGCTCAGTACCCCTGGGTCAAGAAATATCTGCTCAGTACCCCTGGGTCAAGAACTCTCTGCTCAGTACCCCTGGGTCAAGAACTCTCTGCTCAGTACCCCTGGGTCAAGAACTCTCTACTCAGTACCCCTGGGTCAAGAACTCTCTGGTCAGTACCCCTGGGGCAAGAACTCTCTGCTCAGTACCCCTGGGTCAAGAACTCTCTGCTCAGTACCCCTGGGTCAAGAACTCTCTGCTCAGTACCCCTGGGTTAAGAACTCTCTGCTCAGTACCCCTGGGTCAAGAACTCTCTGCTCAGTACCCCTGGGTCAACAACTCTCTGCTCAGTACCCCTGGGTCAAGAACTCTCTGCAGAGTACCCTTGGGTCAAGAACTATGTGCTCAGTACCCCTCGGTCAAGAACTCTCTGCTCAGTACCCCTGGGTCAAGAACTCTCTGCTCAGTACCCCTGGGTCAAGAACTCTCTGCTCAGTACCCCTGGGTCAAGAACCCTCTGCTCAGTACCCCTGGGTCAAGAACTCTCTGCTCAGTACCCCTGGGTCAAGAACTCTCTGCTCAGTACCCCTGGGTCAAGAACTCTCTGCTCAGTACCCCTGGGTCAAGAACTCTCTGCTCAGTACCCCTGGGTTAAGAACTCTCTGCTCAGTACCCCTTGGTCAAGAACTCTCTGCTCAGTACCCCTGGGTCAAGAACTATCTGCTCAGTACCCCTGGGTCAAGAACTCTCTGCTCAGTACCCCTGGGTCAAGAACTCTCTGCTCAGTACCCCTGGGTCAAGAACTCTCTACTCAGTACCCCTGGGTCAAGAACTCTCTGGTCAGTACCCTTGGGGCAAGAACTCTCTGCTCAGTACCCCCGGGTCAAGAGCCATCTGCTCAGTACCCCTGGGTCAAAAACTCTCTGCTCAGTACCCCTGGGTCAAGAACTCTCTGCTCAGTACCCCTGGGTCAAGAACTCTCTGCTCAGTACCCCAGGGTCAAGAACTCTCTGCTCAGTACCCCTGGGTCAAGAACTCTCTGCTTAGTACCCATGGGTCAAGGACTCTCTGCTTAGTACCCCTGGGTCAAGAACTCTCTGCTCAGTACGCCTGGGCTCAGAACTCTCTGCTCAGTACCCCTGGGTCAAGAACTCTCTGCTCAGTACCCCTGGGTCAACAACTCTCTGCTCAGTACCCCTGGGTCAGAACCTTCTGCTCAGTACCCCTGGGTCAAGAACTCTCTGCAGAGTACCCCTGGGTCAGGAACTCTCTGCTAAGTACCCCTCGGTCAAGAACTCTCTGCTCAGTACCCCTGGGCCAAGAACTCTCTGCTCAGTACCCCTGGGTCAAGAACTCTCTGCTCCGTACCCCTGGGTCAAGAACTCTCTGCTCAGTACCCCTGGGTCAAGAACTCTCTGCTCAGTACCCCTGGGTCAAGAACTCTCTGCTCAGTACCCCTGGGTCAAGAACTCTCTGCTCAGTACCCCTGGGTCAAGAACTCTCTGGTCAGTACCCTTGGGGCAAGAACTCTCTGCTCAGTACCCCCGGGTCAGGAACTCTCTGCCCAGTACCCTGGGTCAAGAACTCTCTGCTCAGTACCCCTGGGTCAAGAACTCTCTGCTCAGTACCCCTGGGTCAGGAACTCTCTGCTCAGTACCCCTGGGTTAAGAACTCTCTGCTCAGTACCCCTGGGTCAAGAACTCTCTGCTCGGTACCCCTGAGTCAAGAACTCTCTGGTCAGTACCCCTGGGTCAAGAACTCTCTGCTCAGTAGCCCTGGGTCAAGATGTCTCTCCTCAGTACCCCTTGGTCAAGAACTCTCTGGTCAGTACCCCTGGGTCAAGAACTCTCTGCTCAGTACCCCTGGGTCAAGAACTCTCTGCTTAGTACCCCTGGGTCAAGAACTCTCTGCTTAGAACCCCTGGGTCAAGAACTCTCTGCTCAGTAGCCCTGGGTCAAGAACTCTCTGGTCAGTACCCCTGGGTCAAGAACTCTCTGCTCAGTACCCCTGGGTCAAGAACTCTCTGCTCAGTACCCCTGGGTCAAGAACTCTCTGCTCAGTACCCCTGGGTCAAGAACTCTCTGGTCAGTACCCCTGGGTCAAGAACTCTCTGGTCAGTACGTGCGGGTCAGGAACTCTCTGCTCAGTACCCCTGGGTCAAGAACTCTCTGCTCGGTACCCCTGGGTCAAGAACTCTCTGGGCAGTACCCCTGGGTCAAGAGCTCTCTGCTCAGTACCCCTAGGTCAAGAACTCTCTGCTTAGTACCCCTGGATCAAGAACCCTCTGCTTAGTACCCCTGGGTCAAGAACTCTCTGCTCAGTACCCCTGGGTCAAGAACTCTCTGGTCAGTACCCCTGCGTCAAGAACTCTGTGCTCAGTACCCCTGGGTCAAGAACTCTCTGTACAGTACCTCTGGGTCAAGAACTCTCTGCTCAGTACCCCTGGGTCAAGAACTCTCTGCTCAGTACCCCTGGGTCAAGAACTCTCTGGTCAGTACCCCTGGGTCAAGAACTCTCTGCTCAGTACCCCTGGGTCAAGAACTCCCTGCTCAGTACCCCTGGGTCAAGAACTCTCTGCTCAGTACCCCTCGGTCAAGAACTCTCTGCTCAGTACCCCTGGGTCAAGAACTCTCTGCTCAGTACCCCTGGGTCAAGAACTCTCTGCTCAGTACCCCTGGGTCAAGAACTCTCTGCTCAGTACCCCTGGGTCACGAACTCTCTGCTCAGTACCCCTGGGTCAAGAACTCTCTGCTCAGTACCCCTGGGTCAAGAATTCTCTGCTCAGTACCCCTGGGTCAAGAACTCTCTGGTCAGTACCCTTGGGGCAAGAACTCTCTGCTCAGTACCCCCGGGTCAAGAACTCTCTGCTCAGTACCCCTGGGTCAAGAACTCTCTGCTCAGTACCCCTGGGTCAAGAATTCTCTGCCCAGTACCCCTGGGTCAAGAACTCTCTGCTCAGTACCCCTGGGTTAAGAACTCTCTGCTCAGTACCCCTGGGTCAAGAACTCTCTGCTCGGTACCCCTGGGTCAAGAACTCTCTGGTCAGTACCCCTGGGTCAAGAACTCTCTGCTCAGTACCCCTGGGTCAAGAACTCTCTGCTCAGTGGCACTGGGTCAAGAACTCTCTGCTCAGTAACCCTGGGTCAAGAACTCTCTGGTCAGTACCCCTGGGTCAAGAACTCTCTGCTCAGTAGCCCTGGGTCAAGAACTCTCTGTTTAGTACCCCTGGGTCAAGAACTCTCTGCTTAGTACCCCCTTGGTCAAGAACTCTCTGCTCAGTAGCCCTGGGTCAAGAACTCTCTGGTCAGTACCCCTGGGTCAAGAACTCTCTGGTCAGTACCCCTGGGTCAAGAACTCTCTGCTCAGTACCCCTGGGTCAGGAACTCTCTGCTCAGTACCCCTGGGTCAAGAACTCTCTGCTCAGTACCCCTGGGTCAAGAACTCTCTGATCAGTACCCCTGGGTCAAGAACTCTGTGCTCAGTACCCCTGGGTCAAGAACTCTCTGCTCAGTACCCCTGGGTCAAGAACTCTCTGGTCAGTACCCCTGGGTCAAGAACTCTCTGCTCAGTACCCCTGGGTCAAGACCTCTCTGGTCAGTACTCCTGGGTCAAGAACTCTCTGCTCAGTACCCCTGGGTAAAGAACTCTCTGCTCAGTACCCCTGGGTCAAGAACTCTCTGGTCGGTACCCCTGGGTCAAGAACTCTCGGGTCAGTACTCCTGGGTCAAGAACTCTCTGCTCAGTACCCCTGGGTCAAGAACTCTCTGGTCATTACCCCTGGGTCAAGAACTCTCTGGTCAGTACCCCTGGGTCAAGAACTCTCTGGTCAGTACCCCTGGGTCAAGAACTCTCTGGTCAGTACCCCTGGGTCAAGAACTCTCTGGTCAGTATGCCTGGGTCAAGAACTCTCTGCTCAGTACCCCTGGGTCAAGAACTCTCTGCTCAGTACCCCTGGGTCAAGAGCTCTCTGGTCAGTACCCCTGGGTCAAGAACTCTCTGGTCAGTACCCCTTGGTCAAGAACTCTCTGCTTAGTACCCCTGGGTCAAGAACTCTCTGCTTAGTACCCCTGGGTCAAGAACTCTCTGCTCAGTACCCCTGGGTCAAGAACTCTCTGGTCAGTACGCCTGGGTTAAGAACTCTCTGCTCAGTACCCGTGGGTCAAGAACTCTCTGCTCGGTACCCCTGGGTCAAGAACTCTCTGGGCAGTACCCCTGGGTCAAGAACTCTCTGGTCAGTACCCCTGGGTCAAGAACTCTCTGCTTAGTACCCCTGGGTCAAGAACCCTCTGGTCAGTACCCCTGGGTCAAGAACTCTCTGGTCAGTACCCCTTGGTCAAGAACTCTCTGCTCAGTACCCCTGGGTCAAGAACTCTCTGGTCAGTACCCCTGGGTCAAGAACTCTCTGCTCAGTACCCCTGGGTCAAGAACTCTCTGCTTAGTACCCCTGGGTCAAGAACTCTCTGCTCAGTACCCCTGGGTCAAGAACTCTCTGCTCAGTACCCCTGGGTCAAGAACTCTCTGGTCAGTACCCCTGGGTCAAGAACTCTCTGGTCAGTACGTGCGGGTCAAGAACTCTCTGCTCAGTACCCCTGGGTCATAAACTCTCTGCTCGGTACCCCTGGGTCAAGAACTCTCTGGGCAGTACCCCTGGGTCAAGAACTCTCTGCTCAGTACCCCTGGGTCAAGAACTCTCTGCTTAGTACCCCTGGATCAAGAACCCTCTGCTTAGTACCCCTGGGTCAAGAACTCTCTGCTCAGTACCCCTGGGTCAAGAACTCTCTGCTCAGTACCCCTGGGTCAAGAACTCTCTGGTCAGTACCCCTGCGTCAAGAACTCTGTGCTCAGTACCCCTGGGTCAAGAACTCTCTGTACAGTACCTCTGGGTCAAGAACTCTCTGCTCAGTACCCCTGGGTCAAGAACTCTCTGCTCAGTACCCCTGGGTCAAGAACTCTCTGGTGAGTACCCCTGGGTCAAGAACTCTCTGCTCAGTACCCCTGGGTCAAGAACTCTCTGCTCAGTACCCCTGGGTCAAGAACTCTCTGCTCAGTACCCCTCGGTCAAGAACTCTCTGCTCAGTACCCCTGGGTCAAGAACTCTCTGCTCAGTACCCCTGGGTCAAGAACTCTCTGCTCAGTACCCCTGGGTCAAGAACTCTCTGCTCAGTACCCCTGGGTCACGAACTCTCTGCTCAGTACCCCTGGGTCAAGAACTCTCTGCTCAGTACCCCTGGGTCAAGAATTCTCTGCTCAGTACCCCTGGGTCAAGAACTCTCTGGTCAGTACCCTTGGGGCAAGAACTCTCTGCTCAGTACCCCCGGGTCAAGAACTCTCTGCTCAGTACCCCTGGGTCAAGAACTCTCTGCTCAGTACCCCTGGGTCAAGAACTCTCTGCTCAGTACCCCTGGGTCAAGAACTCTCTGCTCAGTACCCCTGGGTTAAGAACTCTCTGCTCAGTACCCCTGGGTCAAGAACTCTCTGCTCGGTACCCCTGGGTCAAGAACTCTCTGGTCAGTACCCCTGGGTCAAGAACTCTCTGCTCAGTACCCCTGGGTCAAGAACTCTCTGCTCAGTGGCACTGGGTCAAGAACTCTCTGCTCAGTAACCCTGGGTCAAGAACTCTCTGGTCACTACCCCTGGGTCAAGAACTCTCTGCTCAGTAGCCCTGGGTCAAGAACTCTCTGTTTAGTACCCCTGGGTCAAGAACTCTCTGCTTAGTACCCCCTTGGTCAAGAACTCTCTGCTCAGTAGCCCTGGGTCAAGAACTCTCTGGTCAGTACCCCTGGGTCAAGAACTCTCTGGTCAGTACCCCTGGGTCAAGAACTCTCTGCTGAGTACCCCTGGGTCAGGAACTCTCTGCTCAGTACCCCTGGGTCAAGAACTCTCTGCTCAGTACCCCTGGGTCAAGAACTCTCTGGTCAGTACCCCTGGGTCAAGAACTCTGTGCTCAGTACCCCTGGGTCAAGAACTCTCTGCTCAGTACCCCTGGGTCAAGAACTCTGTGGTCAGTACTCCTGGGTCAAGAACTCTCTGCTCAGTACCCCTGGGTCAAGACCTCTCTGGTCAGTACTCCTGGGTCAAGAACTCTCTGCTCAGTACCCCTGGGTAAAGAACTCTCTGCTCAGTACCCCTGGGTCAAGAACTCTCTGCTCAGTACCCCTGGGTCAAGAACTCTCTGGTCGGTACCCCTGGGTCAAGAACTCTCGGGTCAGTACTCCTGGGTCAAGAACTCTCTGCTCAGTACCCCTGGGTCAAGAACTCTCTGGTCAGTACCCCTGGGTCAAGAACTCTCTGGTCAGTACCCCTGGGTCAAGAACTCTCTGGTCAGTACCCCTGGGTCAAGAACTCTCTGGTCAGTACCCCTGGGTCAAAAACTCTCTGGTCAGTATGCCTGGGTCAAGAACTCTCTGCTCAGTACCCCTGGGTCAAGAACTCTCTGCTCAGTACCCCTGGGTCAAGAGCTCTCTGGTCAGTACCCCTGGGTCAAGAACTCTCTGGTCAGTACCCCTGGGTCAAGAACTCTCTGCTTAGTACCCCTGGGTCAAGAACTCTCTGCTTAGTACCCCTGGGTCAAGAACTCTCTGCTCAGTACCCCTGGGTCAGGAACTCTCTGGTCAGTACGCCTGGGTCAAGAACTCTCTGCTCAGTACCCGTGGGTCAAGAACTCTCTGCTCGGTACCCCTGGATCAAGAACTCTATGGGCAGTACCCCTGGGTCAAGAACTCTCTGGTCAGTACCCCTGGGTCAAGAACTCTCTGCTTAGTACCCCTGGGTCAAGAACTCTCTGGTCAGTACCCCTGGGTCAAGAACTCTCTGGTCAGTACCCCTTGGTCAAGAACTCTCTGCTCAGTACCCCTGGGTCAAGAACTCTCTGGTCAGTACCCCTGGGTCAAGAACTCTCTGGTCAGTATGCCTGGGTCAAGAACTCTCTGCTCAGTACCCCTGGGTCAAGAACTCTCTGCTCAGTACCCCTGGGTCAAGAACTCTCTGGTCAGTACCCCTGGGTCAAGAACTCTCTGCTCAGTACCCCTGGGTCAAGAACTCTCTGCTCAGTACCCCTGGGTCAAGAACTCTCTGCTCAGTACCCCTGGGTCAAGAACTCTCTGCTCAGTACCCCTGGGTCAAGAACCCTCTGCTCAGTACCCCTGGGTCAAGAACTCTCTGCTCAGTACCCCTGGGTCAAGAACTCTCTGCTCAGTATCCCTGGGTCAAGAACTCTCTGCTCAGTACCCCTGGGTCAAGAACTCTCTGCTTAGTACCCCTGGGTCAAGAACTCTCTGGTCAGTACCCCTGGGTCAACAACTCTCTGCTCAGTACCCCTGGGTCAAGAACTCTCTGCTCAGTACCCCTGGGTCAAGAACTCTCTGCTCAGTACCCCTGGGTCAAGAACTCTCTGCTCAGTACCCCTGGGTCAAGAACTCTCTGGTCGGTACCCCTGGGTCAAGAACTCTCTGCTCAGTACCCCTGGGTCAAGAACTCTCTGGTCAGTACGCCTGGGTCAAGAACTCTCTGCTCAGTACCCCTGGGTCAAGAACTCTCTGCTCAGTACCCCTGGGTCAAGAACTCTCTGGTCAGTACCCCTGGGTCAAGAACTCTCTGCTCAGTACCCCTGGGTCAAGAACTCTCTGCTCAGTACCCCTGGGTCAAGAACTCTCTGCTCAGTACCCCTGGGTCAAGAACTCTCTGCTCAGTACCCCTGGGTCAAGAACTCTCTGCTCAGTACCCCTGGGTCAAGAACTCTCTGCTCAGTACCCCTGGGTCAAGAACTCTCTCCTCAGTATCCCTGGGTCAAGAACTCTCTGCTCAGTACCCCTGGGTCAAGAACTCTCTGCTTAGTACCCCTGGGTCAAGAACTCTCTGGTCAGTACCCCTGGGTCAACAACTCTCTGCTCAGTACCCCTGGGTCAAGAACTCTCTGCTCAGTACCCCTGGGTCAAGAACTCTCTGCTCAGTACCCCTGGGTCAAGAACTCTCTGCTCAGTACCCCTGGGTCAAGAACTCTCTGGTCGGTACCCCTGGGTCAAGAACTCTCTGGTCAGTACTCCTGGGTCAAGAACTCTCTGCTCAGTACCCCTGGGTGAAGAACTCTCTGGTCAGTACCCCTGGGTCAAGAACTCTCTGGTCAGTACCCCTGGGTCAAGAACTCTCTGGTCAGTACGCCTGGGTCAAGAACTCTCTGGTCAGTACCCCTGGGTCAAGAACTCTCTGGTCAGTACGCCTGGGTCAAGAACTCTCTGCTCAGTACCCCTGGGTCAAGAACTCTCTGCTCAGTACCCCTGGGTCAAGAGCTCTCTGGTCAGTACCCCTGGGTCAAGAACTCTCTGGGCAGTACCCCTGGGTCAAGAACTCTCTGCTTAGTACCCCTGGGTCAAGAACTCTCTGCTTAGTACCCCTGGGTCAAGAACTCTCTGGTCAGTACCCCTGGGTCAAGAACTCTCTGCTCAGTACCCCTGGGTCAAGAACTCTCTGCTCAGTACCCCTGGGTCAAGAACTCTCTGCTCGGTACCCCTGGGTCAAGAACTCTCTGGGCAGTACCCCTGGGTCAAGAACTCTCTGCTCAGTACCCCTGGGTCAAGAACTATCTTCTTAGTACGCCTGGGTCAAGAACTCTCTGGTCAGTACCCCTGGGTCAAGAACTCTCTGCTCAGTACCCCTGGGTCAAGAACTCTCTGCTCAGTACCCCTGGGTCAAGAACTCTCTGCTCAGTACCCCTGGGTCAAGAACTCTCTGGTCAGTACCCCTGGGTCAAGAACTCTCTGGTCAGTACCCCTGGGTCAAGAACTCTCTGCTCGGTACCCCTGGGTCAAGAACTCTCTGCTCAGTACCCCTGGGTCAAGACCTCTCTGCTCAGTACCCCTGGGTCAAGAACTCTCTGCTCAGTACCCCTGGGTCAAGAACTCTCTGCTCAGTACCCCTGGGTCAAGAACTCTCTGCTCAGTACCCCTGGGTCAAGAACTCTCTGCTCAGTATCCCTCGGTCAAGAACACTCTGCTCAGTACCCCTGGGTCAAGAACTCTCTGCTTAGTACCCCTGGGTCAAGAACTCTCTGGTCAGTACCCCTGGGTCAACAACTCTCTGCTCAGTACCCCTGGGTCAAGAACTCTCTGCTCAGTACCCATGGGTCAAGAACTCTCTGGTCAGTACCCTTGGGGCAAGAACTCTCTGCTCAGTACCCCTGGGTCAAGAACTCTCTGCTCAGTACCCCTGGGTCAGGAACTCTCTGCTCAGTACCCCTGGGTCAAGAACTCTCTGCTCAGTACCCCTGGGTCAAGAACTCTCTGGTCAGTACCCCTGGGTCAAGAACTCTCTGCTCAGTACCCCTGGGTCAAGAACTCCCTGCTCAGTACCCCTGGGTCAAGAACTCTCTGCTCAGTACCCCTGGGTCAAGAACTCTCTGGTCAGTACCCCTGGGTCAAGAACTCTCTGGTCAGTACCCCTGGGTCAAGAACTCTCTGCTCGGTACCCCTGGGTCAAGAACTCTCTGCTCAGTACCCCTGGGTCAAGAACTCTCTGCTCAGTACCCCTGGGTCAAGAACTCTCTGCTCAGTACCCCTGGGTCAAGAACTCTCTGCTCAGTACCCCTGGGTCAACAACTCTCTGCTCAGTACCCCTGGGTCAAGAACTCTCTGCTCAGTATCCCTCGGTCAAGAACTCTCTGCTCAGTACCCCTGGGTCAAGAACTCTCTGCTTAGTACCCCTGGGTCAAGAACTCTCTGGTCAGTACCCCTGGGTCAACAACTCTCTGCTCAGTACCCCTGGGTCAAGAACTCTCTGCTCAGTACCCGTGGGTCAAGAACTCTCTGGTCAGTACCCCTGGGGCAAGAACTCTCTGCTCAGTACCCCTGGGTCAAGAACTCTCTGCTCAGTACCCCCGGGTCAGGAACTCTCTGCTCAGTACCCCTGGGTCAAGAACTCTCTGCTCAGTACCCCTGGGTCAGGAACTCTCTGGTCAGTACCCCTGGGTCAAGAACTCTCTGCTCAGTACCCCTGGGGCAAGAACTCTCTGGTCAGTACGCCTGGGTCAAGAACTCTCTGCTCAGTACCCCTGGGTCAAGAACTCTCTGCTCAGTACCCCTGGGTCAAGAACTCTCTGGTCAGTACCCCTGGGTCAAGAACTCTCTGCTCAGTACCCCTGGGTCAAGAACTCTCTCCTCAGTATCCCTGGGTCAAGAACTCTCTGCTCAGTACCCCTGGGTCAAGAACTCTCTGCTTAGTACCCCTGGGTCAAGAACTCTCTGGTCAGTACCCCTGGGTCAACAACTCTCTGCTCAGTACCCCTGGGTCAAGAACTCTCTGCTCAGTACCCCTGGGTCAAGAACTCTCTGCTCAGTACCCCTGGGTCAAGAACTCTCTGCTCAGTACCCCTGGGTCAAGAACTCTCTGGTCGGTACCCCTGGGTCAAGAACTCTCTGGTCAGTACTCCTGGGTCAAGAACTCTCTGCTCAGTACCCCTGGGTGAAGAACTCTCTGGTCAGTACCCCTGGGTCAAGAACTCTCTGGTCAGTACCCCTGGGTCAAGAACTCTCTGGTCAGTACGCCTGGGTCAAGAACTCTCTGGTCAGTACCCCTGGGTCAAGAACTCTCTGGTCAGTACGCCTGGGTCAAGAACTCTCTGCTCAGTACCCCTGGGTCAAGAACTCTCTGCTCAGTACCCCTGGGTCAAGAGCTCTCTGGTCAGTACCCCTGGGTCAAGAACTCTCTGGGCAGTACCCCTGGGTCAAGAACTCTCTGCTTAGTACCCCTGGGTCAAGAACTCTCTGCTTAGTACCCCTGGGTCAAGAACTCTCTGGTCAGTACCCCTGGGTCAAGAACTCTCTGCTCAGTACCCCTGGGTCAAGAACTCTCTGCTCAGTACCCCTGGGTCAAGAACTCTCTGCTCGGTACCCCTGGGTCAAGAACTCTCTGGGCAGTACCCCTGGGTCAAGAACTCTCTGCTCAGTACCCCTGGGTCAAGAACTATCTTCTTAGTACGCCTGGGTCAAGAACTCTCTGGTCAGTACCCCTGGGTCAAGAACTCTCTGCTCAGTACCCCTGGGTCAAGAACTCTCTGCTCAGTACCCCTGGGTCAAGAACTCTCTGCTCAGTACCCCTGGGTCAAGAACTCTCTGGTCAGTACCCCTGGGTCAAGAACTCTCTGGTCAGTACCCCTGGGTCAAGAACTCTCTGCTCGGTACCCCTGGGTCAAGAACTCTCTGCTCAGTACCCCTGGGTCAAGACCTCTCTGCTCAGTACCCCTGGGTCAAGAACTCTCTGCTCAGTACCCCTGGGTCAAGAACTCTCTGCTCAGTACCCCTGGGTCAAGAACTCTCTGCTCAGTACCCCTGGGTCAAGAACTCTCTGCTCAGTATCCCTCGGTCAAGAACACTCTGCTCAGTACCCCTGGGTCAAGAACTCTCTGCTTAGTACCCCTGGGTCAAGAACTCTCTGGTCAGTACCCCTGGGTCAACAACTCTCTGCTCAGTACCCCTGGGTCAAGAACTCTCTGCTCAGTACCCATGGGTCAAGAACTCTCTGGTCAGTACCCCTGGGGCAAGAACTCTCTGCTCAGTACCCCTGGGTCAAGAACTCTCTGCTCAGTACCCCTGGGTCAGGAACTCTCTGCTCAGTACCCCTGGGTCAAGAACTCTCTGCTCAGTACCCCTGGGTCAAGAACTCTCTGGTCAGTACCCCTGGGTCAAGAACTCTCTGCTCAGTACCCCTGGGTCAAGAACTCTCTGCTCAGTACCCCTGGGTCAAGAACTCTCTGCTCAGTACCCCTGGGTCAAGAACTCTCTGGTCAGTACCCCTGGGTCAAGAACTCTCTGGTCAGTACCCCTGGGTCAAGAACTCTCTGCTCGGTACCCCTGGGTCAAGAACTCTCTGCTCAGTACCCCTGG
Organism: Eutreptiella sp. 'Long Island Sound 2002'; assembly: GCA_964036045.1. NCBI lineage: Eukaryota > Euglenozoa > Euglenophyceae > Eutreptiales > Eutreptiaceae > Eutreptiella > Eutreptiella sp. 'Long Island Sound 2002'. The sequence goes on from OZ038403.1 coordinate 25,622,860, forward strand.
GTCAAGAACTCTCTGCTCAGTACCCCTGGGTCAAGAACTCTCTGCTCAGTACCCCTGGGTCAAGAACTCTCTGCTCAGTACCCCTGGGTCAAGAACTCTCTGCTCAGTACCCCTGGGTCAAGAACTCTCTGCTCAGTATCCCTCGGTCAAGAACTCTCTGCTCAGTACCCCTGGGTCAAGAACTCTCTGCTTAGTACCCCTGGGTCAAGAACTCTCTGGTCAGTACCCCTGGGTCAACAACTCTCTGCTCAGTACCCCTGGGTCAAGAACTCTCTGCTCAGTACCCGTGGGTCAAGAACTCTCTGGTCAGTACCCCTGGGGCAAGAACTCTCTGCTCAGTACCCCTGGGTCAAGAACTCTCTGCTCAGTACCCCCGGGTCAGGAACTCTCTGCTCAGTACCCCTGGGTCAAGAACTCTCTGCTCAGTACCCCTGGGTCAGGAACTCTCTGGTCAGTACCCCTGGGTCAAGAACTCTCTGCTCAGTACCCCTGGGGCAAGAACTCTCTGGTCAGTACGCCTGGGTCAAGAACTCTCTGCTCAGTACCCCTGGGTCAAGAACTCTCTGCTCAGTACCCCTGGGCCAAGAACTCTCTGGTCAGTACCCCTGGGTCAAGAACTCTCTGCTCAGTACCCCTGGGTCACGAACTCTCTGCTTAGTACCCCTGGGTCAAGAACTCTCTGCTTAGTACCCCTGGGTCAAGAACTCTCTGCTCAGTACCCCTGGGTCAAGAACTCTCTGCTTAGTACCCCTGGGTCAAGAACTCTCTGCTCAGTACCCCTGGGTCAAGAACCTTCTGCTCAGTACCCCTGGGTCAAGAACTCTCTGCTCAGTACCCCTGGGTCAAGAACTCTCTGGTCAGTACCCCTGGGGCAAGAACTCTCTGCTCAGTACCCCTGGGTCAAGAACTCTCTGCTCAGTACCCCTGGGTCAGGAACTCTCTGCTCAGTACCCCTGGGTCAAGAACTCTCTGCTCAGTACCCCTGGGTCAGGAACTCTCTGGTCAGTACCCCTGGGTCAAGAACTCTCTGCTCAGTACCCCTGGGGCAAGAACTCTCTGGTCAGTACGCCTGGGTCAAGAACTCTCTGCTCAGTACCCCTGGGTCAAGAACTCTCTGCTCAGTACCCCTGGGCCAAGAACTCTCTGGTCAGTACCCCTGGGTCAAGAACTCTCTGCTCAGTACCCCTGGGTCACGAACTCTCTGCTTAGTACCCCTGGGTCAAGAACTCTCTGCTTAGTACCCCTGGGTCAAGAACTCTCTGCTCAGTACCCCTGGGTCAAGAACTCTCTGCTTAGTACCCCTGGGTCAAGAACTCTCTGCTCAGTACCCCTGGGTCAAGAACCTTCTGCTCAGTACCCCTGGGTCAAGAACTCTCTGCTCAGTACCCCTGGGTCAAGAACTCTCTGCTCAGTACCCCTGGGTCAAGAACTCTCTGGTCAGTACCCCTGGGTCAAGAACTCTCTGCTCAGTACCCCTGGGTCAAGAACTCTCTGCTCAGTACCCCTGGGTCACGAACTCTCTGGTCAGTACCCCTGGGTCAAGAACTCTCTGGTCAGTACCCCTGGGTCAAGAACTCTCTGCTTAGTACCCCTGGGTCAAGAACTCTCTGCTTAGTACCCCTGGGTCAAGAACTCTCTGGTCAGTACCCCTGGGTCAAGAACTCTCTGCTCAGTACCCCTGGGTCAAGAAATCTCTGCTCAGTACCCCTGGGTCAAGAACTCTCTGCTCGGTACCCCTGGGTCAAGAACTCTCTGGGCAGTAGCCCTGGGTCAAGAACTCTCTGCTCAGTACCCCTGGGTCAAGAACTATCTTCATAGTACCCCTGGGTCAAGAACTCTCTGGTCAGTACCCCTGGGTCAAGAACTCTCTGCTCAGAACCCCTGGGTCAAGAACTCCTTGCTCAGTACCCCTGGGTCAAGAACTCTCTGCTCAGTACCCCTGGGTCAAGAACTCTCTGGTCAGTACCCCTGGGTCAAGAACTCTCTGGTCAGTACCCCTGGGTCAAGAACTCTCTGCTCAGTACCCCTGGGTCAAGAACTCTCTGCTCAGTACCCCTGGGTCAAGAACTCTCTGCTCAGTACCCCTGGGTCAAGAACTCTCTGCTCAGTACCCCTGGGTCAAGAACTCTCTGCTCAGTACCCCTGGGTCAAGAACTCTCTGCTCAGTACCCCTGGGTCAAGAACTCTCTGCTCAGTATCCCTCGGTCAAGAACTCTCTGCTCAGTATCCCTGGGTCAAGAACTCTCTGCTTAGTACCCCTGGGTCAAGAACTCTCTGGTCAGTACCCCTGGGTCAACAACTCTCTGCTCAGTACCCCTGGGTCAAGAACTCTCTGCTCAGTACCCGTGGGTCAAGAACTCTCTGGTCAGTACCCCTGGGGCAAGAACTCTCTGCTCAGTACCCCTGGGTCAAGAACTCTCTGCTCAGTACCCCTCGGTCAGGAACTCTCTGCTCAGTACCCCTGGGTCAAGAACTCTCTGCTCAGTACCCCTGGGTCAAGAACTCTCTGGTCAGTACCCCTGGGTCAAGAACTCTCTGCTCAGTACCCCTGGGTCAAGAACTCTCTGGTCAGTACGCCTGAATCAAGAACTCTCTGCTCAGTACCCCTGGGTCAAGAACTCTCTGCTCAGTACCCCTGGGTCAAGAACTCTCTGGTCAGTACCCCTGGGTCAAGAACTCTCTGCTCAGTACCCCTGGGTCACGAACTCTCTGCTTAGTACCCCTGGGTCAAGAACTCTCTGCTTAGTACCCCTGGGTCAAGAACTCTCTGCTCAGTACCCCTGGGTCAAGAACTCTCTGCTTAGTACCCCTGGGTCAAGAACTCTCTGCTCAGTACCCCTGGGTCAAGAACCTTCTGCTCAGTACCCCTGGGTCAAGAACTCTCTGCTCAGTACCCCAGGGTCAAGAACTCTCTGCTCAGTACCCCTGGGTCAAGAGCTCTCTGGTCAGTACCCCTGGGTCAAGAACTCTCTGCTCAGTACGCCTGGGTCAAGAACTCTCTGCTCAGTACCCCTGGGTCAAGAACTCTCTGGTCAGTACCCCTGGGTCAAGAACTCTCTGGTCAGTACGCCTGGGTCAAGAACTCTCTGCTCAGTACCCCTGGGTCAAGAACTCTCTGCTCAGTACCCCTGGGTCAAGAACTCTCTGGTCAGTACCCCTGGGTCAGGAACTCTCTGCTCAGTACCCCTGGGTCAAGAACTCTCTGCTCAGTACCCCTGGGTCAAGAACTCTCTGCTCAGTACCCCTGGGTCAAGAACTCTCTGCTCAGTACCCCTGGGTCAAGAACTCTCTGCTCAGTACTCCTGGGTCAAGAACTCTCTGCTCAGTACCCCTGGGTCAAGAACTCTCTGCTCAGTATCCCTCGGTCAAGAACTCTCTGCTCAGTACCCCTGGGTCAAGAACTCTCTGCTTAGTACCCCTGGGTCAAGAACTCTCTGGTCAGTACCCCTGGGTCAACAACTCTCTGCTCAGTACCCCTGGGTCAAGAACTCTCTGCTCAGTACCCGTGGGTCAAGAACTCTCTGGTCAGTACCCCTGGGGCAAGAACTCTCTGCTCAGTACCCCTGGGTCAAGAACTCTCTGCTCAGTACCCCTGGGTCAGGAACTCTCTGCTCAGTACCCCTGGGTCAAGAACTCTCTGGTCAGTACCCCTGGGTCAAGAACTCTCTGGTCAGTACCCCTGGGTCAAGAACTCTCTGGTCAGTACCCCTGGGTCAAGAACTCTCTGGTCAGTACGCCTGGGTCAAGAACTCTCTGCTCAGTACCCCTGGGTCAAGAACTCTCTGCTCAGTACCCCTGGGTCAAGAACTCTCTGGTCAGTACCCCTGGGTCAAGAACTCTGTGCACAGTACCCCTGGGTCACGAACTCTCTGCTTAGTGCCCCTGGGTCAAGAACTCTCTGCTTAGTACCCCTGGGTCAAGAAATCTCTGCTCAGTACCCCTGGGTCAAGAACTCTCTGCTTAGTACCCCTGGGTCAAGAACTCTCTGCTCAGTACCCCTGGGTCAAGAAACCTCTGCTCAGTACCCCTGGGTCAAGAACTCTCTGCTCAGTACCCCTGGGTCAAGAACTCTCTGGTCAGTACCCCTGGTTCAAGAACTCTCTGCTCAGTACCCCTGGGTCAAGAACTCTCTGCTCAGTACCCCTGGGTCAAGAACTCTCTGGTCAGTACCCCTTGGTCAAGAACTCTCTGGTCAGTACGCCTGGGTCAAGAACTCTCTGCTCAGTACCCCTGGGTCAAGAACTCTCTGCTCAGTACCCCTGGGTCAAGAACTCTCTGGTCAGTACCCCTGGGTCAAGAACTCTCTGGTCAGTACCCCTTGTTCAAGAACTCTCTGCTCAGTACCCCTGGGTCAAGAACTCTCTGGTCAGTACCCCTGGGTCAAGAACTCTCTGCTCAGTACCCCTGGGTCACGAACTCTCTGCTTAGTACCCCTGGGTCAAAAACTCTCTGCTGAGTACCCCTGGGTCAAGAACTCTCTGCTCAGTACCCCTGGGTCAAGAACTCTCTGCTCAGTACCCCTGGGTCAAGAACTCTCTGCTTAGTACCCCTGGGTCAAGAACTCTCTGCTCAGTACCCCTGGGTCAGGAACCTTCTGCTCAGTACCCCTGGGTCAAGAACTCTCTGCTCAGTACCCCTGGGTCAAGAACTCTCTGCTCAGTACCCCTGGGTCAAGAACTCTCTGCTCAGTATCCCTGGGTCAAGAACTCTCTGCTCAGTACCTGTGGGTCAAGAACTCTCTGGTCAGTACCCCTGGGTCAAGAACTCTCTGGTCAGTACCCCTGGGTCAACAACTCTCTGCTCAGTACCCCTGGGTCAAGAACTCTCTGCTCAGTACCCCTGGGTCAAGAACTCTCTGGTCAGTACCCCTGGGGCAAGAACTCTCTGCTCAGTACCCCTGGGTCAAGAACTCTCTGCTCAGTACCCCTGGGTCAGGAACTCTCTGCTCAGTACCCCTGGGTCAAGAACTCTCTGCTCAGTACCCCTGGGTCGAGAACTCTCTGGTCAGTACCCCTGGGTCAAGAACTCTCTGGTCAGTACCCCTTGGTCAAGAACTCTCTGGTCAGTACGCCTCGGTCAAGAACTCTCTGGTCAGTACCCCTGGGTCAAGAACTCTCTGGTCAGTACCCCTGGGTCAAGAACTCTCTGCTCAGTACCCCTGGGTCACGAACTCTCTGGTCAGTATCCCTGGGTCAAGAACTCTCTGGCCAGTACCCCTGGGTCACGAACTCTCTGCTCAGTACCCCTGGGTCCAGAACTCTCTGCTCAGTACCCCTCGGTCAAGAACTCTCTGGTCAGTACCCCTGGGGCAAGAACTCTCTGCTCAGTACCCCTGGGTCAAGAACTATCTTCTTAGTACCCCTGGGTCAAGAACTCTCTGCTCAGTAACCCTGGGTCAAGAACTCTCTGGTCAGTACCCCTGGGTCAAGAACTCTCTGGTCAGTACCCCAGGGTCAAGAACTCTCTGGTCAGTACCCCTGGGGCAAGAACTCTCTGCTCAGTACCCCTCGGTCAAGAACTCTCCGGTCAGTACCCCTTGGGCAAGAACTCGCTGCTCAGTACCCCTGGGTCAAGAACTCTCTGCTCAGTACCCCTGGGTCAAGAACTCTCTGGTCAGTACCCCTGGGTCAAGAACTCTCTGCTCAGTAACCCTGGGTCAAGAACTCTCTGGTCAGTACCCCCGGGTCAAGAACTCTCTGGTCAGTACCCCAGGGTCAAGAACTCTCTGCTCAGTACCCCTGGGTCAACAACTCTCTGCTAAGTACCCCTGGGTCAAGAACTCTCTGCTCAGTACCCCTGGGTCAAGAACTCTCTGCTAAGTACCCCTGGGTCAAGAACTCTCTGCTCAGTACCCCTGCGTCAAGAACTCTCTGCTCAGTACCCCTGGGTCAAGAACTCTCTGCTCAGTACCCCTGGGTCAAGAACTCTCTGCTCAGTACCCCTGGGTCAAGAACTCTCTGCTCAGTACCCCTGGGTCAAGAACTCTCTGCTCAGTACCCCTGGGTCAAGAACTCTCTGCTCAGTACCCCTGGGTCAACAACTCTCTGCTCAGTACCCCTTGGTCAAGAACTCTCTGGTCAGTACGCCTCGGTCAAGAACTCTCTGCTCAGTATCCCTGGGTCACGAACTCTCTGGTCAGTACCCCTGGGTCAAGAACTCTCTGGTCAGTACCCCTGGGTCAAGAACTCTCTGCTCAGTACCCCTGGGTCACGAACTCTCTGGTCAGTACCCCTGGGTCAAGAACTCTCTGGTCAGTACCCCTGGGTCACGAACTCTCTGCTCAGTACCCCTGGGTCAAGAACTCTCTGCTCAGTACCCCTCGGTCAAGAACTCTCTGGTCAGAACCCCCTCGGGCAAGAACTCTCTGCTCAGTACCCCTGGGTCAAGAATTTCCTGCTCAGTACCCCTGGGTCAAGAACTCTCTGCTCAGTACCCCTGGGTCAAGAACTCTCTGCTCAGTACCCCTGGGTCAAGAACTCTCTGCTCAGTACCCCTGGGTCAAGAACTCTCTGCTCAGTACCCCTGGGTCAGGAACTCTCTGCTCAGTACCCTTGGGTCAAAGACTGTCCGCTCAGTACCACTGGGTCAAGAACTCTCTGCCCAATACCCCTGGGTCACGAACTCTCTGCTCAGTACCCCTGGGTCAAGAACTATCTGCTCAGTACCCCTGGGTCAAGAACTCTCTGCTCAGTACCCCTGGGTCAAGAACTCTCTGCTCAGTACCCCTGGGTCAAGAACTCTCTGCTCAGTACCCCTGGGTCAAGAACTCTCTGCTCAGTACACCTGGGTCAAGAACGTTCTGCTCAGTACCCCTGGGTCAAGAACTCTCTGCTCAGTACCCCTGGGTCAAGAACTCTCTGCGCAGTACCCCTGGGTCAAGAACTCTCTGCTCAGTACCCCTGGGTCAAGAACTCTCTGGTCAGTACCCCTGGGTCAAGAACTCTCTGCTCAGTAACCCTGGGTCAAGAACTCTCTGGTCAGTACCCCTGGGTCAAGAACTCTCTGGTCAGTACCCCTGGGTCAACAACTCTCTGCTAAGTACCCCTGGGTCAAGAACTCTCTGCTCAGTACCCCTGGGTCAAGAACTCTCTGCTAAGTACCCCTGGGTCAAGAACTCTCTGCTCAGTACCCCTGGGTCAAGAACTCTCTGCTCAGTACCCCTGGGTCAATAACTCTCTGCTCAGTACCCCTGGGTCAAGAACTCTCTGCTCAGTACCCCTGGGTCAAGAACTCTCTGGTCAGTACCCCTGGGTCAAGAACTCTCTGCTCAGTACCCCTGGGTCAAGAACTCTCTGCTCGGTACCCCTGGATCAAAGACTCTCTGCTCAGTACCACTGGGTTGAGAACTCTCTGCCCAATACCCCTGGGTCAAGAACTCTCTGCTCAGTACCCCTGGGTCAAGAACTGTCTGCTCAGTACCCCTGGATCAAGAACTCTTTGCTCAGTACCCCTGCGTCAAGAACTCTCTGCTTAGTACCCCTGGGTGGAGAACTCTCTGCACAGTACCCCTGGGTCAAGAACTCTCTGCTCAGTACCCCTGAGTCAAAGACTCTCTGCTCAGTACCACTGGGTCAAGAGCTCTCTGCTCAGTACCCCTGGGTCAAGAACTCTCTGGTCAGTACCCCTGGGTCAAGAAGTCTCTGCTCAGTACCCCTGGGTCAAGAACTCTCTGGTCAGTACCCCTGCGTCAAGAACTCTCTGGTCAGTACCCCTGGGTCAAAGACTCTCTGCTCAGTACCCCTGGGTCAAGAACTCTCTGCTCAGTAACCCTTGGTCAAGAACTCTCTGCTCAGTACCCCTGGGTCAAGAACTTTCTGCTCAGTACCCCTGGGTCAAGAACTCTCTGCTCAGTACCCCTGGGTCAAGAACTCTCTGCTCAGTAACCGTGGATCAAGAACTCCGTGGTCAGTACGCCTGGGGCAAGAACTCTCTGCTCAGTACCCCTGGGTCAAGAACTCTCTGCTCAGTACCCCTGGGTCAAGAAATCTCTGCTCAGTACCCCTGGGTCAAGAACTCTCTGCTCAGTACCCCTGGGTCAAGAACTCCCTGCTCAGTAGCCCTGGGTCAAGAACTCTCTGCTCAGTACCCCTGGGTCAAGAACTCTCTGCTCAGTACCCCTGGGTCAAGAACTTCCTTCTCAGTACCCCTGGGTCAAGAACTCTCTGCTCAGTACCCCTGGGTCAAGAACTCTCTGCTCAGTACCCCTGGGTGAAGAACTCTCTGGTCAGTCCCCCTGGGTCAAGAACTCTCTGCTCAGTGCCCCTGGGTCAAGAACTCTCTGCTCAGTACCCCTGGGTCAAGAACTCTGTGCTCAGTACCCCTGGTTCAAGAACTCTCTGGTCAGTACCCCTGGGTCAATGTATAACACTTTTGTTTGTGCTGTACTCGGTCTCTTTCAACGTTTCCAAAACCCACAAAATTCACAAAGCGTCATTTTGCCTAAGTCCTTGGCTTGCCCTAATCTTCAAACTCTTTTACCGCTCCTTGGTTCTGCTTGCTGCGTTGACCCCACTGTGATGTCTCCCTCCTTGTTCACCCTTGCACACTTGCACAACGCTCAACACGTACTTGATTCTGGGTCCTGTTCACTGCCGGTGCACTGCACGGGCCATCATGTCCTTGACGCTGGGCTCTGCATGCCAGCTGGCGTCGCATGCAGCATTGTACTTCGACGGCAGCCTTGTTATACCCATATTTACATGGAGAGGGGAACTAAAAACAAACACAACATCGCAAATGATGCACTCAAGAATGGGATATAACCGCAGCAACAATCAAACACTGCAAACTATATTTAATAATAAAAAACCCAACCAGACAATCATCGAAATCCACAGACTCACTACAAATCTCGATCTCTGCCACTCTGGCGTTTACCATGGCGACGCGCCAAAGGCGCAATCGCGCCAGGGCCTGCAGCCCTGTCCTAGTTGCCCAGGCCAGCCTATTACACTCCCCTCCTAAGACACGACACGGAGCGTGGTGAGTCTGAAAAACAAGTAACAACTCAATGGTTGGCCTGGGCAACAAAACCTACAAAAGGCATAACTAGGGGCGTGGGGGCGGGCTGCGGCTGCATGCTTGCTTGCAGAGCTGCAGTCTAGATATTGGAGTCTTTGCTGGCCTGGGCACCAAAGGCGTCCGGCTTCTGGGGGATACTTATTGGGGCTGGAAGGGAGCTACTCTTGCTCGACCACGCCCCTTGCATACGTCCTACCTGGACCACTTCCCCCACCACCCCTGTCATAGAGGCTGACCCTTACGCGTACCCACAACCACACACAGCACCCCACCAGCCATGCACTCGCCCACCAGTGGGTGGGGCCTCAACTAGGCAATCACACACACACACTGCAGCTTACCACCCGCCCATCTACTTCACACCCAGCCACTGTAAGCACCCTTGCCCTGTTGTGCTGACGCCTGTGGTGCTGAACAAAAAAGGCTCCACAGCGACAAACCAGGGCAAAGGTGCATATATATTCCATGCATACATGCCAAACAGCATACTTTCTGGCGCTGTCGGCGCCTCAATTACAAACTCAAAATTTACATTCCCATCATTCTAAATGGAGCGCCCTCCATTCGCGCTGGCACTGTTCTTGGCGCCCCCTGGTGCAGGCTGGTCTTCAGTGCCCTCAGTGGCACGACTCCATAGCGCCTGCGGGCACAAGTCTTCAGCGCCTTCGCTGGCGCATGTACTGCACCCTCACCGGTGCACTCCTTGACGCGTCCACGCTGTCCCAGAGCGCCCTCACTGGCGTACGCTTTCCCCAATGCTCGCTGGCTTCAGTGCCAGCCCCATAGGTCATCCAGACGTTCGCTGGCCTCACCGCCAGCTCCATAAGACCTCGGGACGCTCGCTGGCGCCGTTCTTGAACGCCCCCTCTGCAGGCTGGCCTTCAGCGCCCTCTGGCGCGGCGTTATAGCGCCTGCGGGCGCAAGTCTTCAGCGCCGTTGCTGGCGCACTCCTCGCGGCCTTCTTCTTGATTGAAGATTTTGTATAACACTTTTGTTTGTGCTGTACTCGGTCTCTTTCAACTTTTCCAAAACCCACAAAATTCACAAAGCGTCATTTTGCCTAAGGCCTTGGCTTGCCCTAATCTTCAAACTCTTTTACCGCTCCTTGGTTCTGCTTGCTGCGTTGACCCCACTGTGATGTCTCCCTCCTTGTTCACCCTTGCACACTTGCACAACGCTCAACACGTACTTGATTCTGGGTCCTGTTCACTGCCGGTGCACTGCACGGGCCATCATGTCCTTGACGCTGGGCTCTGCATGCCAGCTGGCGTCGCATGCAGCATTGTACTTCGACGGCAGCCTTGTTATACCCATATTTACATGGAGAGGGGAACTGGAAACAAACACAACATCGCAAATGATGCACTCAAGAATGGGATATAACCGCAGCAACAATCAAACACTGCAATCTATATTTATATAAAAAACCCAACCAGACAATCATCGAAATCCACAGACTCACTACAAATCTCGATCTCTGCCACTCTGGCGTTTACCATGGCGACGCGCCAAAGGCGCAATCGCGCCAGGGCCCGCAGCACTGTCCTAGTTGCCCAGGCCAGCCTCTTACAGTCAAGAACTCTCTGCTCAGTACCCCTGGGTCAAGAACTCTCTGCTCAGTAACCCTGGGTCAAGAACTCTCTGGTCAGTACCCCTGGGTCAAGAACTCTCTGCTCAGTACCCTTGGGTCAAGAACTCTCTGCTCAGTACCCCTGGGTCAAGAACTCTCTGCTCAGTACCCCTGGGTCAAGAACTCTCTGCTTAGTACCCCTGGGTCAAGAACTCTTTGGTCAGTACCCCTGGGTCAAGATCTCTCTGCTCAGTACCCCTGCGTCAAGAACTCTCTGGTCAGTACCCCCCGGTCAAGAACTCTCTGGTCAGTACGCCTTGGTCAAGAACTCTCTGCTCAGTACCCCTGGGTCAAGAGCTCTCTGCTCAGTACCCCTGGGTCAAGAACTCTCTGGTCAGTACCCCTGGGTCAAGAACTCTCTGCTTAGTACCCCTGGGTCAAGAACTCTCTGCTTAGTACCCCTGGGTTTAAAACTCTCTGCTTACCCCTGGGTCAAGAACTCTCTGCTCAGTACCCCTGGGTCAAGAACCCTCTGCTCAGTACCCCTGGGTCAAGAACTCTCTGCTCAGTACCCCTGGGTGAAGAACTCTCTGGTCAGTCCCCCTGGGTCAAGAACTCTCTGCTCAGTGCCCCTGGGTCAAGAACTCTCTGCTCAGTACCCCTGGGTCAAGAACTCTGTGCTCAGTACCCCTGGTTCAAGAACTCTCTGGTCAGTACCCCTGGGTCAATGTATAACACTTTTGTTTGTGCTGTACTCGGTCTCTTTCAACGTTTCCAAAACCCACAAAATTCACAAAGCGTCATTTTGCCTAAGTCCTTGGCTTGCCCTAATCTTCAAACTCTTTTACCGCTCCTTGGTTCTGCTTGCTGCGTTGACCCCACTGTGATGTCTCCCTCCTTGTTCACCCTTGCACACTTGCACAACGCTCAACACGTACTTGATTCTGGGTCCTGTTCACTGCCGGTGCACTGCACGGGCCATCATGTCCTTGACGCTGGGCTCTGCATGCCAGCTGGCGTCGCATGCAGCATTGTACTTCGACGGCAGCCTTGTTATACCCATATTTACATGGAGAGGGGAACTGGAAACAAACATAACATCGCAAATGATGCACTCAAAAATGGGATATAACCGCAGCAACAATCAAACACTGCAATCTATATTTAATAATAAAAAACCCAACCAGACAATCATCGAAATCCACAGACTCACTACAAATCTCGATCTCTGCCACTCTGGCGTTTACCATGGCGACGCGCCAAAGGCGCAATCGCGCCAGGGCCTGCAGCCCTGTCCTAGTTGCCCAGGCCAGCCTATTACACTCCCCTCCTAAGACACGACACGGAGCGTGGTGAGTCTGAAAAACAAGTAACAACTCAATGGTTGGCCTGGGCAACAAAACCTACAAAAGGCATAACTAGGGGCGTGGGGGCGGGCTGCGGCTGCATGCTTGCTTGCAGAGCTGCAGTCTAGATAATGGAGTCTTTGCTGGCCTGGGCACCAAAGGCGTCCGGCTTCTGGGGGATACTTATTGGGGCTGGAAGGGAGCTACTCTTGCTCGACCACGCCCCTTGCATACGTCCTACCTGGACCACTTCCCCCACCACCCCTGTCATAGAGGCTGACCCTTACGCGTACCCACAACCACACACAGCACCCCACCAGCCATGCACTCGCCCACCAGTGGGTGGGGCCTCAACTAGGCAATCACACACACACACTGCAGCTTACCACCCGCCCATCTACTTCACACCCAGCCACTGTAAGCACCCTTGCCCTGTTGTGCTGACGCCTGTGGTACTGAACAAAAAAGGCTCCACAGCGACAAACCAGGGCAAAGGTGCATATATATTCCATGCATACATGCCAAACAGCATACTTTCTGGCGCTGTCGGCGCCTCAATTACAAACTCAAAATTTACATTCCCATCATTCTAAATGGAGCGCCCTCCATTCGCGCTGGCACTGTTCTTGGCGCCCCCTGGTGCAGGCTGGTCTTCAGTGCCCTCAGTGGCACGACTCCATAGCGCCTGCGGGCACAAGTCTTCAGCGCCTTCGCTGGCGCATGTACTGCACCCTCACCGGTGCACTCCTTGACGCGTCCACGCTGTCCCAGAGCGCCCTCACTGGCGTACGCTTTCCCCAATGCTCGCTGGCTTCAGTGCCAGCCCCATAGGTCATCCAGACGTTCGCTGGCCTCACCGCCAGCTCCATAAGACCTCGGGACGCTCGCTGGCGCCGTTCTTGAACGCCCCCTCTGCAGGCTGGCCTTCAGCGCCCTCTGGCGCGGCGTTATAGCGCCTGCGGGCGCAAGTCTTCAGCGCCGTTGCTGGCGCACTCCTCGCGGCCTTCTTCTTGATGGAAGATTTTGTATAACACTTTTGTTTGTGCTGTACTCGGTCTCTTTCAACTTTTCCAAAACCCACAAAATTCACAAAGCGTCATTTTGCCTAAGGCCTTGGCTTGCCCTAATCTTCAAACTCTTTTACCGCTCCTTGGTTCTGCTTGCTGCGTTGACCCCACTGTGATGTCTCCCTCCTTGTTCACCCTTGCACACTTGCACAACGCTCAACACGTACTTGATTCTGGGTCCTGTTCACTGCCGGTGCACTGCACGGGCCATCATGTCCTTGACGCTGGGCTCTGCATGCCAGCTGGCGTCGCATGCAGCATTGTACTTCGACGGCAGCCTTGTTATACCCATATTTACATGGAGAGGGGAACTGGAAACAAACACAACATCGCAAATGATGCACTCAAGAATGGGATATAACCGCAGCAACAATCAAACACTGCAATCTATATTTATATAAAAAACCCAACCAGACAATCATCGAAATCCACAGACTCACTACAAATCTCGATCTCTGCCACTCTGGCGTTTACCATGGCGACGCGCCAAAGGCGCAATCGCGCCAGGGCCCGCAGCACTGTCCTAGTTGCCCAGGCCAGCCTCTTACAGTCAAGAACTCTCTGCTCAGTACCCCTGGGTCAAGAACTCTCTGCTCAGTAACCCTGGGTCAAGAACTCTCTGGTCAGTACCCCTGGGTCAAGAACTCTCTGCTCAGTACCCTTGGGTCAAGAACTCTCTGCTCAGTACCCCTGGGTCAAGAACTCTCTGCTCAGTACCCCTGGGTCAAGAACTCTCTGCTTAGTACCCCTGGGTCAAGAACTCTTTGGTCAGTACCCCTGGGTCAAGATCTCTCTGCTCAGTACCCCTGCGTCAAGAACTCTCTGGTCAGTACCCCCCGGTCAAGAACTCTCTGGTCAGTACGCCTTGGTCAAGAACTCTCTGCTCAGTACCCCTGGGTCAAGAGCTCTCTGCTCAGTACCCCTGGGTCAAGAACTCTCTGGTCAGTACCCCTGGGTCAAGAACTCTCTGCTTAGTACCCCTGGGTCAAGAACTCTCTGCTTAGTACCCCTGGGTTTAAAACTCTCTGCTTACCCCTGGGTCAAGAACTCTCTGCTCAGTACCCCTGGGTCAAGAACCCTCTGCTCAGTACCCCTGGGTCAAGAACTCTCTGCTCAGTACCCCTGGGTCAAGAACTCTCTGCTCAGTACCCCTGGGTCAGGAACTCTCTGCTCAGTACCCCTGGGTCAAGAACTCTCTGCTCAGTACCCCTGGGTCAAGAACTCTCTGGTCAGTACCCCTGGGTCAAGAACTCTCTGCTCAGTACCCCTGGGTCAAGAACTCTCTGCTCAGTACCCCTGGGTCAAGAACTCTCTGCTCAGTACCCCTGGGTCAAGAACTCTCTGCTCAGTACCCCTGGTTAGGGTTAGGGTTAGGGTTAGGGTTAGGGTTAGGGTTAGGGTTAGGGTTAGGGTTAGGGTTAGGGTTAGGGTTAGGGTTAGGGTTAGGGTTAGGGTTATGGTTATGGGCGGTCTATAGACAACAAAAAAGTACCAGCTTTGACGCCACGAAACGGCATGGTGCTTGCACTGTCAAAGGCGGCCCCAAATTTCTTTGGGCCCGAGGAAACGTGAACTTCAAAAGCGAGGTAGAAGCCCTTTTTTCCTTTACCTGGTGGATAGAGTGCGGCCTGAGACGTTAGCACCGATAGTGAATCCATATGAACGAGTATGAAGGGGCCATACAACTGGATAATGAACACGCAGCATGAGGTGCTTTCAACATTCGCGGGAGCAAAGCCCAGCATATTTGAGGCTTTGCAAGCAAGGAGATACGAGGGTGCCGACCCCCCTTGGGATAAGGAGATATTTGTGTGGCCCTGGGCAACTACCACCCCCGAATCTGTCACGTTCATGTCCCCTAAGATGAGGCGCCCGGGAGTTTCAAGCTCCCCTCTTGTAGTATGGAAGGGTCAAAGTGCCCTCTTGAAAAGGATCATCTATGTGAAGAACGGCCCTCGTGGCAAAGGGCCCTGGGTTCCTGACAGTAGCGTTGACCTGGGCAATTTTGGCATCCTGAGGCCACTTGGGGACCCCATGGCTCCAAGACACCAGCGAATCAGGGGACGCCAGATTGCATAGAACGTCCAAGGGGTTCATAGGTGAAGGCTGTATTTTTTTGCCTCGCCCCTACCCCGGTGGCCCCCCACAAGGGGTCATGTATGGACATTTTCAGCCAAAGTAATTCTGGCCCACTTGTGGGGCACTTCTGATTTCGTCCCCACCTCTGAAGCGTTGCGGAGCCCCCGGACCGCAGGAGTTATGTAGCCACCAGGCGCCACTTCTGATTTTATCCCCCGCTCTGAAGTGTTGGGGAGCCCCCAGGCAGCAGGGGTCATGCAACCACCTGGCCCACTTGTAGGCCACTTCTGATTTTGTCACCCGCTCTGAAGCCAATCGCCACTTGTACCTCTAGAGCGCCCTGTACAGGCCTGTATAGCGCCCTCATATTACTGGTATAGCCCCCGCATAGCGACAGCATATCGTCCCTTTCGCGCTTTTGTTGCATGCGTATAGCCCCAATATATCGTGCATATGGCGTGCGTGTATGTCATGTCGGGGGCTTGTATGTCGCTTGTATGTTGCCCGTGTAGCGCCCACATGGGCCCTGCATGGCGTCCGCCCCACTCACAGAGAGGCAGTGCTACATGCATGTCTAAGCGCTGAACATGGCGCGTTGCTCCGGCATGACCCTCCGCGTGACCAGGGGGCACCACGACCCGTACTGTCCTTTTGGCAACGAGCCATTTCATTTTTTTTATGTACTTCACTCGCCGACCCCTCTCACGATAGCCTCCGGTTTTGTTGGGCAGAAGGGCGACTGATTGACGGCAGTTGGAACCAACGGCGGGAGTCATTCGGTGATAATACGGGTACTTGAGCACCGATAGGGGCCCACTCGGAGGTTGGTGGGTCCCCCCTGCCGACCCCTTACGCCCTTCGGCCCACCGAAATGGGTACTGCCAGTGCTATGAAATTCTCAAAGCATGTGCAGTTTGTGGCTTCACTGGACAATGCCTTCAATGCTGTAGCCTATTTGAGATGGCCATTCTGTGAGTGAACACTACATTCGTTGATGAATTTCCATTCTTTTACATATTTGGCAGGGCCTTTGCTCATTGATCCATCGACGGGAAGTTGTCCAGTAGGTCAATCGCTGACTGAAGCAGAATGTCAGGCTGCTGATCAGTTTGGAAGCGCATGGGGCGGTGCTGGCAATTGGGGTCTACCCGAGACTTGCGGGTGCTATGTGGATCAAAACGGAAAGCGATACCCCAACCGACTCACTGGACCATGCGATAATCCGCAGGCGGGGGAGAAGATGATTTGCAAGGCCACGCTGGGTATATCTTTGTTCTTGGTGTTGTGCCCCGGGATGCACCGTACACCTGTAGAGGCTTGTTTTGCTACTCTGTCAAACATGCAATGTGGCACCTCTGTGTGCCTGGCGTGACGCGTGTATTATTTCCTTTCCTTTTGCTGCACAGGGGCGAGTGGAAACCTCGACAGGGGACGGTGCTGTGGCAAATTTTCGTTCTTCCGAAATCACCGGAAAGAGGGTTGTTAGATCCAGTGCAGCCGGTTGCGAGATCAAGATCAAGACCCGCTGTTTTCGGTGGTACTCGCTTACCATACCCCAGGAGGTCCGACACTGGATTGTTTTTCCCAGGAAAGCTAATGTTGTTGTGACAGACAACAATCGTCGAAGATTTTCCATTTTTGGACTGCAAACCCCAGGAGTCTGGGTTCCCCTGTTTTTGGTGGGGTGCGGGGAGGGGAGAGGGGGGTCATAATTTTGTGCATAGCGGGACTTGATCGCAGCCTGGGCCAAGTCACTTGTGGTTTGAGTGGAACCTGGGTCTGCCAAACGTAACATTGCAACCGAACCATTCGGCTACCATCGCCCACTGCACCATTTTTGTTTGCTGATCATCCGTACGTATACCCCTCCACCAAAAACCAAACCGGGTGTTGCTGCCTGCCTGCCTGCCCAACATACTAATTGGCTGATCAACGGCCTGAATGACTGATCGTTTGATTGTCGCAACTTACACTCTTTTCCATATGTGACCTGCGGCAAACAAGCAAAAAGTACGGCATTTACGCCTTTTTCCATACGCAACCTGCAGCGAAAAAAAGGTACGACATTTATGCTTTCATATGCGCCCTACAGCAAACAAAAGGGGTGGGTTGGGGATAGAGGGCGGCCGGTGCTCAACTGACCTGACGATGCTCAACGGAAGTCGCTTGGCCGGTAACTGACAGCAGCGACTGATCGGCCGGAGGGCAATATTTTTTCAGCTTCCATGGAGAACAGCCCTGATCACAATACCGCAAACCAGGGGTTCACTCCGACGGGGGTGCCGATGACTGTTGCTATGCCGTCCTCCAACCCCCCTCCCCACCACCCACCCCTGATATTGGCAGGTGCTCGGCATCCATGAGTGTTCCCACTCTCATTGAAAGCATAGAACCCTTTCGTGACCGGGCGGACACGTTGGGGTCGAGGGGGTGGGGTGGCGCCGATGGAACGGGCTTGACATGTGGTATGGGATGCTGATGGATTGTTCTTGAGTATCGCCCGCGTATCACTTCCATGGCCCCCCGTATCTTGCCCGTTTAGCACCCGGAGCGCCCGTCCTCCTCCTCCTCCTCGTCATTGCAAATGGGAGTCATTGGTCCTCCTCCCCGTCCACCTCCTCCAATTTGCATCGCTATTATGGCCGAACATCCTGAAGTTTTAGCACATCAGCACATCAGCAATCATCCGCAAAACGGTCCAAACTGACCGGCTTTGATGATGTGAAGTAGGGCCACCGTTTGGAATATGGCCTCCTCTTTGCTCAAGTGCCTTCCTTCATGGCCCAATCTTTGTGGAAAAGGAACAGCTCCTTGTGGAAGCGCCAGCTTTGGCGCATGAGCGATCGTTTTAGATGTTTGAATTTGAGGATTTGCTTGCGATTTTCAGGATTTACAGTCAGACACTTCAAAATGCACCCGTTCTAGGAGCGGTTTTGACGACAGCAGCATAAGATTCTGGCAATGGACCAACAATTTTGCACCGAGAGCACAATGCATGGCAAGTCCGCCAAATATTTCTGCTTCTACTCTGTTCTTCTGGCAACCCGTTCCACAATATCAATGCAAAAATGCCCATGAGGGTTAGGACAGCTGTGGCTAAACCTTGTAGGATGCATTTCATGACATGCGAATGTCTTGGATCTAAAAATCTTGGAGTCCCTGAAATTTGGGCCCAGCTGGCTGACCTCCACCCATTGCAATTACCTGTTCAGCGTTGTGGGCCAATTGTTGTAAAATTGATTGATAATAGCGCCTTCTGAGATGGACAACATCCGTTTTGGACAATGCGGGGGGTCACACATACAATGCCTGGGCAGCTGGATTCAATGCTGGATTCAATTCAGTGGCTGTGACCGCCAGGATTGATAGGGAAGATCCGGAGGATCTGGTGTCTCATCCATGTTTCAATGGATGACATGATCGTTTTTTTCACAGGGTCATTTTCCAGTATCCTGTTTCCTTCATCTACCGAATTTTTTTTCTTTTCGTTTCATCACACAACCCTCTTGATATCCACACCTCAGGCTCAGAGTACGCTGGTGAATACAGTGTCTGGTATGAAGGCGCAGTGCGGTACAATACCCAACTGATCATTGGGTGCGACAATGGTGCCGCACAACCCGGCATCTTTGCCGACAAGCTGCATTTTACCGGCGTCAGCTGGAAGTGCGATGCTTGGGCCACCATGTACATTCTGAACACGTATGGGACCGACAAGTACGAATGTTTATACAAAGAAGGCAGCACACTCAAGGGCAATCACTACATTGGCCCGGGGGTGTACTGGGGTACCGTCGAGTACCGTCTAACACAAGCATCGGGGTGCGCCGGTATTCCCTTCCCTCCGCCCTCTCACTTCGGTCGCCCGTCACCTGCAGCACATCCAGTGACATGCTTCGACCTACTGATTTTTTCTTTTGTCATTGGGTGATCCACACTACCTAGCCCCCCTTTCGTGCCTCTCTCCTTCAGCTCACGTAGCTCGCTCTGTGCAAATTGGTAGATTTCACGGAGTATCTGCGTGTCCGCTGGCCCACCAAGTGGATTTCTCATGCATTTTTCTTCTAAGCGTTTCCAACAAGTGTCACAGTCCTTCCACATCGCATGCAGGTTCTCACAATCAACGAGCGGCTTTTCCTTGCGGTATATTTGCAGGTTGAATAATGCCTCAACCAGAGTTCGATCAATGCGGAAGGATGCGCCTTCTGATACATGTTCATCCATATTGATTTGTCGCAGCGGGTACAGTTTCCGAAGTTCTGAGAAGGAAGTCATCGATTTCCAATTCTTTATGCGCTGTCCCAGGTCTGTCAACGTTGCTGCAATTATTGGATAGAGCGCGGCCTGAGACGTTAGCACCGATAGTGAGTCCATATGAACGAGTATGAAGGGGCCATACATTTGGATAATGAACACGCAGCATGAGGTGCTTTCAACATTCGCGGGAGCAAAGCCCAGCATATTTGAGGCTTTGCAAGCAAGGAGATACGAGGGTGCCGACCCCCCTTGGGATAAGGAGATATTTGTGTGGCGTTTGGCAACTACCACCCCCGAATTTGTCACGTTCATGTCCCCTAAGATGAGGCGCCCGGGAGTCTCAGGGTCCCCTCTTGTAGTATGGAAGGGTCAAAGTGCTCTCTTGAAAAGGACTATCAATGTGAAGAACGGCCCTCGTGGCAAAGGGCCCTGGGTTCCTGACAGTAGCGCCGACTTGGGCAATTTTGGCATCCTGAGGCCACTTGGGGACCCCATGGCTCCAAGACACAAGCGAATCAGGGGACGCCAGATTGCATAGAACGTCCAAGGGGTTCATAGGTCAAGGCTGTATTTTTTTGCCTCGCCCCTACCCCGGTGGCCCCCCACAAGGGGTCATGTATGGACATTTTCAGCCAAAGTAATTCTGGGCTGAAAACACCTCTTTCGAGGCATTTGGGGCAAGGCTCGGCCCTTTCAAACACTTCCATGCACTCGCAGTATATTAATGTCTTCGATTTGATGTCTCGTCCAGCTGCGAACCTTCGCATGCGATATCTACCTACTGCCCTCCTTATCCAAAACGCTGGCCCAATCGTCATGCTGGGCACAGTTTGCAATCCCTTGGTTAGTAGACAGTGATGAAGCTCATCAAACAACGCACCACACTGCCTCCGTGATGACTGTACAAACTGAGTATGTACTGGATTGGTCGGAGCCTTGGGTGGCCTGGGATTCTAGAGCCATCGAGCATCCCAGGGCGGAAAGCGGATTATCCACCGTGGGCCTGCTACGTAGACAGAGTCCACGCTCACGGGTGATTCTGTGGCACTAAGCTGTAGAGATGGACACGCGTGGAGTTTTTGCCCTGGCGATTGCACCAAAAACCACCACACATTGTCATTCAAAATGCCATGCACCCCAACCGACCTCATGGCACACCTATGGTAGCGGTCGTCAAAAGTGAAGGAAAGATCTGCTCGTGGAGTCTAGAGCCCCAGAGCATCCCGCAGTGCAATGTGGATTATGCACAGTGGACCTGCTACCTGGACATCCTCCAACCTCACGGGCAACTCTCTGGCACTAAGATGCAAAGATGGTCATTGCCTGATGGTGTGCCTTGGCCGTTGGACCAAACGTGGTGAGGTCCACAGGATGATGGTATGGGCATGCATTGTCATGGAGCCTGATAGCATGAGTCTGATCTCCTAGGTGTCCTCTAGGGGTTCATAAACCTCAAGCTGAAGAGATGGCCCACAAACCGTTTTTTTGTACAAATTTCACCGTTCCACTACGCAACTTTTAGGCTTTTTCAGGATGGCTGTTTTCAGTGATAGTCGGCAACCCAAGGCACCCCCGCAGGGCAACGTGGATGCATTATCATGGAGCCTGACAGCATGAGTGTGACCTTCTAGGTGTCCTCTAGAGGTTCATAAACCTCAAGCTGAAGAGATGGCCCACAAACCGTTTTTTTGTACAAATTTCACCGTTCCACTACGTGACTTTTAGGCACTTTCAGGATGGCTGTTTTCAGTGATAGTCGGCAACCCAAGGCACCCCCCCAGGGCACCGTGGATGCATTATCATGGAGCCTGACAGCATGAGTGTGACCTCCTAGGTGTCCTCTAGAGGTTCATAAACCTCAAGCTGAAGAGATGGCCCACAAACCGTTTTTTTGTACAAATGACACCGTTCCACTACGCAACTTTTAGGCTTTTTCAGGATGGCTGTTTTCAGTGATAGACGGCAACCCAAGGCACCCCCGCAGGGCAACGTGGATGCATTATCATGGAGCCTGACAGCATGAGTGTGACCTCCTAGGTGTCCTCTAGAGGTTCATAAACCTCAAGCTGAAGAGATGGCCCACAAACCGTTTTTTTGTACAAATTTCACGGTTCCACTACGTAACTTTTAGGCTTTTTCAGGATGGCTGTTTTCAGTGATAGTCGGCAACCCAAGGCACCCCCCCAGGGCACCGTGGATGCATTTTCATGGAGCCTGACAGCATGAGTGTGACCTCCTAGGTGTCCTCTAGAGGTTCATAAACCTCAAGCTGAAGAGATGGCCCACAAACCTTTTTTTGTACAAATTTCACCGTTCCACTACGCAACTTTTAGGCTTTTTCAGGATGGCTGTTTTCAGTGATACTCGGCAACCCAAGGCACCCCCGCAGGGCAACGTGGATGCATTATCATGGAGCCTGACAGCATGAGTGTGACCTCCTAGGTGTCCTCTAGAGGTTCCTGAACCTCAAGCTGAAGAGATGGCCCACAAAACGTTTATGGGTGCATGGGTGACTATTACCGACTCCGTAGGATCTGCCTGTTCCTAACGAGGCAGATCCTACCGAGTCGCCCATGGACTAAAAATGAGCTATTTGTACCAAATGCACATGGAAAACACAGTACCCCCCCCCCCTATTTCGGGGTCGCTGAATCCAAAACTTCACTCATTTTGCCAATCCGAGACAGTGGCGTCGAGTTATGGGGGGGTCCTAATGAGCGGTGGGGGGTCCTAAAAAACCGCGCGATGCAAAGTGTGCGAGTCAATATGGATGCAACAACGCGGTACGCCACGCACACTGGAGGGAGGGGTACACTTTCTGAGTGTCTATTTTTTTTCGGTATGAATTTGCTGTGAGAAGCCAACCTGTGTGCTGACGCACCACTTTATGGAGGCCAATGGGCCATATCCCTTCACATGTCTTGAGTTCAAAACCCCTCCTCATGCAAACATTTGTTGCCTTGGAACTGCACCGTAATGGTGCATTCCGCATCAAATACATGTCCCTCCCACTGTGTATGTGCCCCCCCTCCCCCCTCAGCTAGGGGTAGGGGTTGTTCGTGTCCCTCCCATTTCGTAAAGCCCCCCCCCCCCCCAGCTAGGGGTAGGGTTTGTCCGTGTCCAAGTTTCGCGCGAGGGGATAATTTTAAATTATCCCCTCGCTTTAGGGTAAAGATAGGGTTGCGATTGGAAATTCTCCCTTGATGCGAAAGGAGATTATGAAAACGTTGTATGATGTGAGGGGATAATTTTAAATTATCCCCTCACGCGAGGGGATGGTTTTAAATTATCCCCTCGCGCGAGGGGACACTTTTAAATTATCCCCTCGCTTTGGGGTAAAGATAGGGTTACGGTTGGAAATTCTCCCTTGATGCGAAAGGAGATTATGAAAATGTTGTATGATGTGAGGGGATAATTTTAAATTATCCCCTCGCTTTACGGTAAAGATAGGGTTAGGGTTAGAATTTCTCCCTTGATGCGAAAGGAGATTATGAAAACTTGTATGATGTGAGGGGATAGTTTTGAATTATCCCCTCACGCGAGGGGATAATTTTAAATGATCCCCTCGCGTGAGGGGATAATTTTAAATTATCCGCTCGCTTTAGGGTAAAGATAGGGTTAGGGTTAGAAATTCTCCCTTGATGCGAAAGGAGATTATGCATTGTCATGGAGCCTGACAGCATGAGTGTGACCTCCTAGGTGTCCTCTAGAGGTTCCTGAACCTCAAGCTGAAGAGATGGCCCACAAAACGTTTTTTTGTACAAATTTCACCGTTCCACTACGTAACTTTTAGGCTTTTTCAGGATGGCTGTTTTCAGTGATAGTCGGCAACCCAAGGCACCCCCCCAGGGCACCGTGGACGCATTGTCATGGGGCCTGACAGCATGAGTGTGACCTCCTAGGTGTCCTCTAGAGGTTCATAAACCTCAAGCTGAAGAGATGGCCCACAAACCGTTTTTTTGTACAAATTTCACCGTTCCACTACGTAACTTTTAGGCTTTTTCAGGATGGCTGTTTTCAGTGATAGTCGGCAACCCAAGGCACCCCCGCAGGGCAACGTGGATGCATTATCATGGAGCCTGACAGCATGAGTGTGACCTCCTAGGTGTCCTCTAGAGGTTCATAAACCTCAAGCTGAAGAGATGGCCCACAAACCGTTTTTTTGTACAAATTTCACCGTTCAACTACGTAACTTTTGGGCTTTTTCAGGATGGCTGTTTTCAGTGATAGTCGGCAAGCCAAGGCACCCCCCGAGGGCAATGTGGAGGCATTATCATGGAGCTTGACAGCATGAGTGTGACCTCCTAGGTGTCCTCTAGAGGTTCTTGAACCTCAAGCTGAAGAGATGGCCCACAAAACGTTTTTTTGTACAAATTTCACCGCTGACAGTAGCGTTGACCTGGGCAATTTTGGCATCCTGAGGCCACTTGGGGACCCCATGGCTCCAAGACACCAGCGAATCAGGGGACGCCAGATTGCATAGAACGTCCAAGGGGTTCATAGGTGAAGGCTGTATTTTTTTGCCTCGCCCCTACCCCGGTGGCCCCCCACAAGGGGTCATGTATGGACATTTTCAGCCAAAGTAATTCTGGCCCACTTGTGGGGCACTTCTGATTTCGTCCCCACCTCTGAAGCGTTGCGGAGCCCCCGGACCGCAGGAGTTATGTAGCCACCAGGCGCCACTTCTGATTTTATCCCCCGCTCTGAAGTGTTGGGGAGCCCCCAGGCAGCAGGGGTCATGTAACCACCTGGCCCACTTGTGGGCCACTTCTGATTTTGTCACCCGCTCTGAAGCCAATCGCCACTTGTACCTCTAGAGCGCCCTGTACAGGCCTGTATAGCGCCCTCATATTACTGGTATAGCCCCCGCATAGCGACAGCATATCGTCCCTTTCGCGCTTTTGTTGCACGCGTATAGCCCCAATATATCGTGCATATGGCGTGCGTGTATGTCATGTCGGGGGCTTGTATGTCGCTTGTATGTTGCCCGTGTAGCGCCCACATGGGCCCTGCATGGCGTCCGCCCCACTCACAGAGAGGCAGTGCTACATGCATGTCTAAGCGCTGAACATGGCGCGTTGCTCCGGCATGACCCTCCGCGTGACCAGGGGGCACCACGACCCGTACTGTCCTTTTGGCAACGAGCCATTTCATTTTTTTTATGTACTTCACTCGCCGACCCCTCTCACGATAGCCTCCGGTTTTGTTGGGCAGAAGGGCGACTGATTGACGGCAGTTGGAACCAACGGCGGGAGTCATTCGGTGATAATACGGGTACTTGAGCACCGATAGGGGCCCACTCGGAGGTTGGTGGGTCCCCCCTGCCGACCCCTTACGCCCTTCGGCCCACCGAAATGGGTACTGCCAGTGCTATGAAATTCTCAAAGCATGTGCAGTTTGTGGCTTCACTGGACAATGCCTTCAATGCTGTAGCCTATTTGAGATGGCCATTCTGTGAGTGAACACTACATTCCTTGATGAATTTCCATTCTTTTACATATTTGGCAGGGCCTTTGCTCATTGATCCATCGACGGGAAGTTGTCCAGTAGGTCAATCGCTGACTGAAGCAGAATGTCAGGCTGCTGATCAGTTTGGAAGCGCATGGGGCGGTGCTGGCAATTGGGGTCTACCCGAGACTTGCGGGTGCTATGTGGATCAAAACGGAAAGCGATACCCCAACCGACTCACTGGACCATGCGATAATCCGCAGGCGGGGGAGAAGATGATTTGCAAGGCCACGCTGGGTATATCTTTGTTCTTGGTGTTGTGCCCCGGGATGCACCGTACACCTGTAGAGGCTTGTTTTGCTACTCTGTCAAACATGCAATGTGGCACCTCTGTGTGCCTGGCGTGACGCGTGTATTATTTCCTTTCCTTTTGCTGCACAGGGGCGAGTGGAAACCTCGACAGGGGACGGTGCTGTGGCAAATTTTCGTTCTTCCGAAATCACCGGAAAGAGGGTTGTTAGATCCAGTGCAGCCGGTTGCGAGATCAAGATCAAGACCCGCTGTTTTGGGTGGTACTCGCTTACCATACCCCAGGAGGTCCGACACTGGATTGTTTTTCCCAGGAAAGCTAATGTTGTTGTGACAGACAACAATCGTCGAAGATTTTCCATTTTTGGACTGCAAACCCCAGGAGTCTGGGTTCCCCTGTTTTTGGTGGGGTGCGGGGAGGGGAGAGGGGGGTCATAATTTTGTGCATAGCGGGACTTGATCGCAGGTCTGCAAAACGGATCAGGGTCTTGCAACCTGGGCCAAGTCACTTGTGGTTGGAGTGGAACCTGGGTCTGCCAAACGTAACATTGCAACCGAACCATTCGGCTACCATCGCCCACTGCACCATTTTTGTTTGCCGATCATCCGTACGTATACCCCTCCACCAAAAACCAAACCGGGTGTTGCTGCCTGCCTGCCTGCCCAACATACTAATTGGCTGATCAACGGCCTGAATGACTGATTGTTTGATTGTCGCAACTTACACTCTTTTCCATATGTGACCTGCGGCAAACAAGCAAAAAGTACGGCATTTACGCCTTTTTCCATACGCAACCTGCAGCGAAAAAAAGGTACGACATTTATGCTTTCATATGCGCCCTACAGCAAACAAAGGGGGTGGGTTGGGGATAGAGGGCGGCCGGTGCTCAACTGACCTGACGATGCTCAACGGAAGTCGCTTGGCCGGTAACTGACAGCAGCGACTGATCGGCCGGAGGGCAATATTTTTTCAGCTTCCATGGAGAACAGCCCTGATCACAATACCGCAAACCAGGGGTTCACTCCGACGGGGGTGCCGATGACTGTTGCTATGCCGTCCTCCAACCCCCCTCCCCACCACCCACCCCTGATATTGGCAGGTGCTCGGCATCCATGAGTGTTCCCACTCTCATTGAAAGCATAGAACCCTTTCGTGACCGGGCGGACACGTTGGGGTCGAGGGGGTGGGGTGGCGCCGATGGAACGGGCTTGACATGTGGTATGGGATGCTGACGGATTGTTCTTGAGTATCGCCCGCGTATCACTTCCATGGCCCCCCGTATCTTGCCCGTTTAGCACCCGGAGCGCCCGTCCTCCTCCTCCTCCTCGTCATTGCAAATGGGAGTCATTGGTCCTCCTCCCCGTCCACCTCCTCCAATTTGCATCGCTATTATGGCCGAACATCCTGAAGTTTTAGCACATCAGCACATCAGCAATCATCCGCAAAACGGTCCAAACTGACCGGCTTTGATGATGTGAAGTAGGGCCACCGTTTGGAATATGGCCTCCTCTTTGCTCAAGTGCCTTCCTTCATGGCCCAATCTTTGTGGAAAAGGAACAGCTCCTTGTGGAAGCGCCAGCTTTGGCGCATGAGCGATCGTTTTAGATGTTTGAATTTGAGGATTTGCTTGCGATTTTCAGGATTTACAGTCAGACACTTCAAAATGCACCCGTTCTAGGAGCGGTTTTGACGACAGCAGCATAAGATTCTGGCAATGGACCAACAATTTTGCACCGAGAGCACGATGCATGGCAAGTCCGCCAAATATTTCTGCTTCTACTCTGTTCTTCTGGCAACCCGTTCCACAATATCAATGCAAAAATGCCCATGAGGGTTAAGACAGCTGTGGCTAAACCTTGTAGGATGCATTTCATGACATGCGAATGTCTTGGATCTAAAAATCTTGGAGTCCCTGAAATTTGGGCCCAGCTGGCTGACCTCCACCCATTGCAATTACCTGTTCAGCGTTGTGGGCCAATTGTTGTAAAATTGATTGATAATAGCGCCTTCTGAGATGGACAACATCCGTTTTGGACAATGCGGGGGGTCACACATACAATGCCTGGGCAGCTGGATTCAATGCTGGATTCAATTCAGTGGCTGTGACCGCCAGGATTGATAGGGAAGATCCGGAGGATCTGGTGTCTCATCCATGTTTCAATGGATGACATGATCGTTTTTTTCACAGGGTCATTTTCCAGTATCCTGTTTCCTTCATCTACCGAATTTTTTTTCTTTTCGTTTCATCACACAACCCTCTTGATATCCACACCTCAGGCTCAGAGTACGCTGGTGAATACAGTGTCTGGTATGAAGGCGCAGTGCGGTACAATACCCAACTGATCATTGGGTGCGACAATGGTGCCGCACAACCCGGCATCTTTGCCGACAAGCTGCATTTTACCGGCGTCAGCTCAAAGTGCGATGCTTGGGCCACCATGTACATTCTGAACACGTATGGGACCGACAAGTACGAATGTTTATACAAAGAAGGCAGCACACTCAAGGGCAATCACTACATTGGCCCGGGGGTGTACTGGGGTACCGTCGAGTACCGTCTAACACAAGCATCGGGGTGCGCCGGTATTCCCTTCCCTCCGCCCTCTCACTTCGGTCGCCCGTCATCTGCAGCACATCCAGTGACATGCTTCGACCTACTGATTTTTTCTTTTGTCATTGGGTGATCCACACTACCTAGCCCCCCTTTCGTGCCTCTCTCCTTCAGCTCACGTAGCTCGCTCTGTGCAAATTGGTAGATTTCACGGAGTATCTGCGTGTCCGCTGGCCCACCAAGTGGATTTCTCATGCATTTTTCTTCTAAGCGTTTCCAACAAGTGTCACAGTCCTTCCACATCGCATGCAGGTTCTCACAATCAACGAGTGGCTTTTCCTTGCGGTATATTTGCAGGTTGAATAATGCCTCAACCAGAGTTCGATCAATGCGGAAGGATGCGCCTTCTGATACATGTTCATCCATATTGATTTGTCGCAGCGGGTACAGTTTCCGAAGTTCTGAGAAGGAAGTCATCGATTTCCAATTCTTTATGCGCTGTCCCAGGTCTGTCAACGTTGCTGCAATTATTGGATAGAGCGCGGCCTGAGACGTTAGCACCGATAGTGAGTCTGAAGCGGTAGTGGGGTGCCCAGGCTTTTGGCTCCTTATTGCCCAGATATTGTGAGGATTCTGTAGTTTGACGCTTTGCTTCGCTTCACTAGTTCCGTTGCTACGGCCCTTGAAGTTCCTGCAAAGTTTTTGTCGAAATCCCTGATTTTTCGCAAAATCTCTTGAGATTTGTCAAACTCGGAAAAGCCTCTGTTCTCCGGACGTGCAAGCGCCTCCAGTAGCGCACCAGCCCCACTCTTGGTCATCCTTCTAGGCACGGAGCGACACACGAGGAGCACTGAAATCACTTCGGCGTCCGTCGTTCCCACAGGGTTCTCCATGTCCATAGCTTGGCTTAAATCATCGTAGGACCCTTGCATGGTCTCATACATGACACAGTCTGGTGTCCTGTGCACAAAAAAGGGCAGAGTGTTTGGTCTCTGTGAAGCACAGATCCCACGCATGCCCGTAACTTATGCTACACCCTTGGATGAACCCGTCGTAATTAAAATTAATGATCTGCAATAAAAATTTATTGTAAAATCACTGCCTTTTGGTGGTCTTTCATGCCTGAGCGTGAGCTGGCAATTATCGCCTGCGACAATCTGGCGCTTCGCGGCAGCGTTCGCGCTGCCTGTCCGCAGGCTCCAAAAGGTCTACGGAGTACCTAAGGTACATTCATCCATCCCAGGAAACACCCATTGAGTGGTCTGTTCTTGCGCAATCGTGGACAGCCCACGATTTCGCGTCACCCCTCTCCTTAAAAGGCTTGCTAGGCTGATGGCGGCTCTGCAAGCCCCACGCGTGGGTGTTTCCTGTGCATAGTATACACGCGCTGACGCCTCTGCGCGCCAGCAGTAAAAGGGTGGGTGCCCAACAAGAACGCTGGACCACTGATTGCACTTAGTGGCGCAGACATCTAAATGCTTGGGATCCACCACCAGAAACATGGCAGATTAATAATAAAATTAATGCCGGCCCAGAAAATAAAAACGACACAGCGCGCTGGGGTCCCACGCTGGTCTCACTGGACTGGCCACTGAAGAGCGTCAGCGGCGCTCCCTGACTGGTATTTACGTACCAAACCCCTTCGCACACCATGCCTCAATGCGCTTGGCGCGTCCAAGCGCACGGGATCTGCCACGATGCTGTACTCGACGTTGTACAGCGAGGGTCTCTTTTGCCTCGATGCTGCAGGCTGCCTTGGTCTGCAGCGAGGGCTCCCATGGTGCTTCCGAGGTCAGCATTACTACAGTGAGAGCAGAACAGCTGCGTCACACGGGGGGAATCGCTGACGATCTTCACGAGCGACGGCTGGGTCTGGTGTCGTGCGGACCCATGGGGCG
Source organism: Eutreptiella sp. 'Long Island Sound 2002' (assembly GCA_964036045.1). Lineage (NCBI taxonomy): Eukaryota > Euglenozoa > Euglenophyceae > Eutreptiales > Eutreptiaceae > Eutreptiella > Eutreptiella sp. 'Long Island Sound 2002'. The sequence continues at coordinate 25,652,407 of OZ038403.1, forward strand.
GAGGGGTGCTACGCAAGCCGGCGCAGCAACGCACCTCCATACAGCCGAGCGCAGTTTTTGTCCTCGGGCGTTGCACTGCGGATCGCTGGGCGTCTCTGCCGCAGTGCCACTCACGTCACGCTACATGGGACCTGCTGCACGGTACGATGATTTTGAAGCGGTAGTGGGGTGCCCAGGCTTTTGGCTCCTTATTGCCCAGATATTGTGAGGATTCTGTAGTTTGACGCTTTGCTTCGCTTCACTAGTTCCGTTGCTACGGCCCTTGAAGTTCCTGCAAAGTTTTTGTCGAAATCCCTGATTTTTCGCAAAATCTCTTGAGATTTGTCAAACTCGGAAAAGCCTCTGTTCTCCGGACGTGCAAGCGCCTCCAGTAGCGCACCAGCCCCACTCTTGGTCATCCTTCTAGGCACGGAGCGACACACGAGGAGCACTGAAATCACTTCGGCGTCCGTCGTTCCCACAGGGTTCTCCATGTCCATAGCTTGGCTTAAATCATCGTAGGACCCTTGCATGGTCCCATACATGACACAGTCTGGTGTCCTGTGCACAAAAAAGGGCAGAGTGTTTGGTCTCTGTGAAGCACAGATCCCACGCATGCCCGTAACTTATGCTACACCCTTGGATGAACCCGTCGTAATTAAAATTAATGATCTGCAATAAAAATTTATTGTAAAATCACTGCCTTTTGGTGGTCTTTCATGCCTGAGCGTGAGCTGGCAATTATCGCCTGCGACAATCTGGCGCTTCGCGGCAGCGTTCGCGCTGCCTGTCCGCAGGCTCCAAAAGGTCTACGGAGTACCTAAGGTACATTCATCCATCCCAGGAAACACCCATTGAGTGGTCTGTTCTTGCGCAATCGTGGACAGCCCACGATTTCGCGTCAAGTCCATATGAACGAGTATGAAGGGGCCATACATTTGGATAATGAACACGCAGCATGAGGTGCTTTCAACATTCGCGGGAGCAAAGCCCAGCATATTTGAGGCTTTGCAAGCAAGGAGATACGAGGGTGCCGACCCCCCTTGGGATAAGGAGATATTTGTGTGGCGTTTGGCAACTACCACCCCCGAATTTGTCACGTTCATGTCCCCTAAGATGAGGCGCCCGGGAGTCTCAGGGTCCCCTCTTGTAGTATGGAAGGGTCAAAGTGCCCTCTTGAAAAGGATCATCAATGTGAAGAACGGCCCTCGTGGCAAAGGGCCCTGGGTTCCTGACAGTAGCGCCGACTTGGGCAATTTTGGCATCCTGAGGCCACTTGGGGACCCCATGGCTCCAAGACACAAGCGAATCAGGGGACGCCAGATTGCATAGAACGTCCAAGGGGTTCATAGGTCAAGGCTGTATTTTTTTGCCTCGCCCCTACCCCGGTGGCCTGCCACAAGGGGTCATGTATGGACATTTTCAGCCAAAGTAATTCTGGGCTGAAAACACCTCTTTCGAGGCATTTGGGGCAAGGCTCGGCCCTTTCAAACACTTCCATGCACTCGCAGTATATTAATGTCTTCGATTTGATGTCTCGTCCAGCTGCGAACCTTCGCATGCGATATCTACCTACTGCCCTCCTTATCCAAAACGCTGGCCCAATCGTCATGCTGGGCACAGTTTGCAATCCCTTGGTTAGTAGACAGTGATGAAGCTCATCAAACAACGCACCACACTGCCTCCGTGATGACTGTACAAACTGAGTATGTACTGGATTGGTCGGAGCCTTGGGTGGCCTGGGATTCTAGAGCCATCGAGCATCCCAGGGCGGAAAGCGGATTATCCACCGTGGGCCTGCTACGTAGACAGAGTCCACGCTCACGGGTGATTCTGTGGCACTAAGCTGTAGAGATGGACACGTGTGGAGTTTTTGCCCTGGCGATTGCACCAAAAACCACCACACATTGTCATTCAAAATGCCATGCACCCCAACCGACCTCATGGCACACCTATGGTAGCGGTCGTCAAAAGTGAAGGAAAGATCTGCTCGTGGAGTCTAGAGCCCCAGAGCATCCCGCAGTGCAATGTGGATTATGCACAGTGGACCTGCTACCTGGACATCCTCCAACCTCACGGGCAACTCTCTGGCACTAAGATGCAAAGATGGTCATTGCCTGATGGTGTGCCTTGGCCGTTGGACCAAACGTGGTGAGGTCCACAGGATGATGGTATGGGCATGCATTGTCATGGAGCCTGATAGCATGAGTCTGATCTCCTAGGTGTCCTCTAGAGGTTCATAAACCTCAAGCTGAAGAGATGGCCCACAAACCGTTTTTTTGTACAAATTTCACCGTTCCACTACGCAAATTTTAGGCTTTTTCAGGATGGCTGTTTTCAGTGATAGTCGGCAACCCAAGGCACCCCCGCAGGGCAACGTGGATGCATTATCATGGAGCCTGACAGCATGAGTGTGACCTTCTAGGTGTCCTCTAGAGGTTCATAAACCTCAAGCTGAAGAGATGGCCCACAAACCGTTTTTTTGTACAAATTTCACCGTTCCACTACGTGACTTTTAGGCTTTTTCAGGATGGCTGTTTTCAGTGATAGTCGGCAACCCAAGGCACCCCCCCAGGGCACCGTGGATGCATTATCATGGAGCCTGACAGCATGAGTGTGACCTCCTAGGTGTCCTCTAGAGGTTCATAAACCTCAAGCTGAAGAGATGGCCCACAAACCGTTTTTTTGTACAAATGACACCGTTCCACTACGTAAATTTTAGGCTTTTTCAGGATGGCTGTTTTCAGTGATAGTCGGCAACCCAAGGCACCCCCGCAGGGCAACGTGGATGCATTATCATGGAGCCTGACAGCATGAGTGTGACCTCCTAGGTGCGCTCTAGAGGTTCATAAACCTCAAGCTGAAGAGATGGCCCACAAACCGTTTTTTTGTACAAATTTCACGGTTCCACTACGTAACTTTTAGGCTTTTTCAGGATGGCTGTTTTCAGTGATAGTCGGCAACCCAAGGCACCCCCCCAGGGCACCGTGGATGCATTTTCATGGAGCCTGACAGCATGAGTGTGACCTCCTAGGTGTCCTCTAGAGGTTCATAAACCTCAAGCTGAAGAGATGGCCCACAAACCTTTTTTTGTACAAATTTCACCGTTCCACTACGCAACTTTTAGGCTTTTTCAGGATGGCTGTTTTCAGTGATAGTCGGCAACCCAAGGCACCCCCGCAGGGCAACGTGGATGCATTATCATGGACCCTGACAGCATGAGTGTGACCTCCTAGGTGTCCTCTAGAGGTTCATAAACCTCAAGCTGAAGAGATGGCCCACAAACCGTTTTTTTGTACAAATTTCACCGTTCCACTACGTGACTTTTAGGCTTTTTCAGGATGGCTGTTTTCAGTGATAGTCGGCAACCCAAGGCACCCCCCCAGGGCACCGTGGATGCATTATCATGGAGCCTGACAGCATGAGTGTGACCTCCTAGGTGTCCTCTAGAGGTTCATAAACCTCAAGCTGAAGAGATGGCCCACAGACCGTTTTTTTGTGCAAATTTCACCGTTCCACTACGCAACTTTTAGGCTTTTTCAGGATGGCTGTTTTCAGTGATAGTCGGCAACCCAAGGCACCCCTCCAGGGCACCGTGGATGCATTGTCATGGAGCCTGACAGCATGAGTGTGACCTCCTAGGTGTCCTCTAGAGGTTCATAAACCTCAAGCTGAAGAGATGGCCCACAGACCGTTTTTTTGTGCAAATTTCACCGTTCCACTACGCAACTTTTAGGCTTTTTCAGGATGGCTGTTTTCAGTGATAGTCGGCAACCCAAGGCACCCCCGCAGGGCAACGTGGATGCATTATCATGGAGCCTGACAGCATGAGTGTGACCTCCTAGGTGTCCTCTAGAGGTTCATAAACCTCAAGCTGAAGAGATGGCCCACAGACCGTTTTTTTGTACAAATTTCACCGTTCCACTACGTGACTTTTAGGCTTTTTCAGGATGGCTGTTTTCAGTGATAGTCGGCAACCCAAGGCACCCCCCCAGGGCACCGTGGATGCATTGTCATGGAGCCTGACAGCACTGACTGTATGCAGAGAACCAAGGTCCCCTGGAAACCAACGAAAGTCCCGTCGCCTCGCAACCACTCGATGTGCGACACACTGGACCGCAAAGCCCCGCAAGCACGGAATCGTTCGAAAGTCCGACGGATTTGGTGACACGCAGGACCACAGGCCCTTCCACCGACCGCAACACCTGTGAACCCCTGCCCCAGCCCCTTCCATATGCTCACAACACACTTGCCTCCTATTGTCCACACACACCACTGCGTCGTGTGAAGGCCATGGTGTGAAGAAGTTATGATTCTTATTCAAACCTGCATTCTCCCCACTAGGGGTGCTTTGGTTGTTTATCCACAATTTCAAGTGGCTCAGGCTCATTCAGAACCTTTCCCAGGGCAACGCGGATGCATTGTCATGGAGCCTTACAGCATGACTGTGACCTCCTAGGTGTCCTCTAGAGGTTCCCGAATCTCAAGCTGAAGAGATGGCCCACAAAACGTTTTTTTGTACAAATTTCACCGTTCCACTACGTAAATTTTAGGCTTTTTCAGGTTGGCTGTTTTCAGTGATAGTCGGCAACCCAAGGCACCCCCCCAGGGCAACGTGGATGCATTATCATGGAGCCTGACAGCATGAGTGTGACCTCCTAGGTGTCCCCTAGAGGTTCCTGAACCTCAAGCTGAAGAGATGGCCCACAAAACGTTTATGGGTGCATGGGTGACTATTACCGACTCCGTAGGATCTGCCTGTTCCTAACGAGGCAGATCCTACCGAGTCGCCCATGGACTAAAAATGAGCTATTTGTACCAAATGGACATGGAAAACACAGTACCCCCCCCCCCCTATTTCGGGGTCGCTGAATCCAAAACTTCACTCATTTTGCCAATCCGAGACAGTGGCGTCGAGTTATGGGGGGGTCCTAATGAGCGGTGGGGGGTCCTAAAAAACCGCGCGATGCACAGTTTGCGAGTCAATATGGATGCAACAACGCGGTACGCCACGCACACTGGAGGGAGGGGTACACTTTCTGAGTGTCTATTTTTTTTCGGTATGAATTCGCTGTGAGAAGCCAACCTGTGTGCTGACGCACCACTTTATGGAGGCCAATGGGCCATATCCCTTCACATGTCTTGAGTTCAAAACCCCTCCTCATGCAAACATTTGTTGCCTTGGAACTGCACCGTAATGGTGCATTCCGCATCAAATACATGTCCCTCCCACTGTGTATGTGCCCCCCCTCCCCCCTCAGCTAGGGGTAGGGGTTGTTCGTGTCCCTCCCATTTCGTAAAGCCCCCCCCCCCCAGCTAGGGGTAGGGTTTGTCCGTGTCCAAGTTTCGCGCGAGGGGATAATTCTAAATTATCCCCTCGCTTTAGGGTAAAGATAGGGTTGCGGTTGGAAATTCTCCCTTGATGCGAAAGGAGATTATGAAAACGTTGTATGATGTGAGGGGATAATTTTAAATTATCCCCTCACGCGAGGGGATGGTTTTAAATTATCCCCTCGCGCGAGGGGACACTTTTAAATTATCCCCTCGCTTTGGGGTAAAGATAGGGTTACGGTTGGAAATTCTCCCTTGATGCGAAAGGAGATTATGAAAATGTTGTATGATGTGAGGGGATAATTTTAAATTATCCCCTCGCTTTACGGTAAAGATAGGGTTAGGGTTAGAATTTCTCCCTTGATGCGAAAGGAGATTATGAAAACGTTGTATGATGTGAGGGGATAGTTTTGAATTATCCCCTCACGCGAGGGGATAATTTTAAATTATCCCCTCGCGTGAGGGGATAATTTTAAATTATCCCCTCGCTTTAGGGTAAAGATAGGGTTAGGGTTAGAAATTCTCCCTTGATGCGAAAGGAGATTATGCATTGTCATGGAGCCTGACAGCATGAGTGTGACCTCCTAGGTGTCCTCTAGAGGTTCCTGAACCTCAAGCTGAAGAGATGGCCCACAAAACGTTTTTTTGTACAAATTTCACCGTTCCACTACGTAACTTTTAGGCTTTTTCAGGATGGCTGTTTTCAGTGATAGTCGGCAACCCAAGGCACCCCCCCAGGGCACCGTGGATGCATTGTCATGGGGCCTGACAGCATGAGTGTGACCTCCTAGGTGTCGTCTAGAGGTTCATAAACCTCAAGCTGAAGAGATGGCCCACAAACCGTTTTTTTGTACAAATTTCACCGTTCCACTACGTAACTTTTAGGCTTTTTCAGGATGGCTGTTTTCAGTGATAGTCGGCAACCCAAGGCACCCCCCCAGGGCAACGTGGATGCATTATCATGGAGCCTGACAGCATGAGTGTGACCTCCTAGGTGTCCTCTAGAGATTCATAAACCTCAAGCTGAAGAGATGGCCCACAAACCGTTTTTTTGTACAAATTTCACCGTTCAACTACGTAACTTCTGGGCTTTTTCAGGATGGCTGTTTTCAGTGATAGTCGGCAAGCCAAGGCACCCCCCGAGGGCAATGTGGAGGCATTATCATGGAGCTTGACAGCATGAGTGTGACCTCCTAGGTGTCCTCTAGAGGTTCTTGAACCTCAAGCTGAAGAGATGGCCCACAAAACGTTTTTTTGTACAAATTTCACCGTTCCACTACGTAACTTTTAGGCTTTTTCAGGATGGCTGTTTTCAGTGATAGTCGGCAACCCAAGGCACCCCCCCAGGGCAACGTGGATGCATTGTCATGGAGCCTGACAGCATGAGTGTGACCTCCTAGGTGTCCCCTAGAGGTTCATAAACCTCAAGCTGAAGAGATGGCCCACAAACCGTTTTTTTGTACAAATTTCACCGTTCCACTACGTAACCTTTAGGCCTTTTGAGGATGGTTGTTTTCAGTGATAGTCGGCAAGCCAAGGCACCCCCCCAGGGCAATGTTGATGCATTATCATGGAGCTTGACAGCATGAGTGTGACCTCCTAGGTGTCCTCTAGAGGTTCTTGAACCTCAAGCTGAAGAGATGGCCCACAAACTGCTTTTTTGTACAAATTTCACCGTTGCACTACGCAACTTTTAAGCTTTTTCAGGATGGCTGTTTTCAGTGATAGTCGGCAACGCAAGGCACCCCCCCAGGGCAACGTGGATGCATTATCATGGAGCCTGACGGCATGGGTGTGACCTCCTAGGTGTCCTCTAGAGGTTCTTGAACCTCAAGCTGAAGAGATGGCCCACAAACCGCTTGAGGGATCCTTTGGATGCTCTCTACAGAGGTACATCGTCTATGGCCCTGGTCTATAGACCGTTGCATGATCTATAGACCTGGTCTATGGACCGCCTGCCGTCTATAGACAAATTGACGTGGATCTATAGGCAAGTTTTAGGGTCTATAGACCCCGTCTATAGACACCATGTCATAGGGCTGACGAGGCTTGAATGGCAAAACATGGTAACTCCAAGATCTCACCCAGTCGCATGGCGAGCGCACCGTGTCACCATCCATGCAACACTTCTGTAAATTTGGTCTATAGACCCCTATGAGGTCTATAGACATAGTCTATAGACCAAATTTGATAGGGTTAGGGTCTATAGACCCCGTCTATAGACACCATGTGATAGGGCTGACGAGGCTTGAATGGCACAACATGGTAACTCCAAGATCTCACCCAGTCACATGGCGAGCGCACCGTGTCACCATCCATGCAACACTTCTGTAAAGTTGGTCTATAGACCCCTATGAGGTCTATAGACATAGTCTATAGACCAAATTTGATAGGGTTAGGGTCTATAGACCCCGTCTATAGACACCATTTGATAGGGCTGATGAGGCTTGAATGGCACAACATGGTAACTCCAAGATCTCACCCAGTCGCATGCCGAGCGCACCGTGTCACCATCCATGCAACACTTCTGTAAATTTGGTCTATAGACCCCTATGAGGTCTATAGACATGGTCTATAGACCAAATTTGATAGGGTTAGGGTCTATAGACCCCGTCCATAGACACCATGTGATAGGGCTGACGAGGCTTGAATGGCACAACATGGTAACTCCAAGATCTCACCCAGTCGCATGGCGAGCGCACCGTGTCACCATCCATGCAACACTTCTGTAAATTTGGTCTATAGACCTCTATGAGGTCTATAGACATAGTCTATAGACCAAATTTGATAGGGTTAGGGTCTATAGACCCCGTCTATAGACAAAATGTGATAGGGCTGACGAGGCTTGAATGGCACAACATGGTAACTCCAAGATCTCACCCAGTCGCATGGCGAGCGCACCGTGTCACCATCCATGCAACACTTCTGTAAATTTGGTCTATAGACCCCTATGAGGTCTATAGACATAGTCTATAGACCAAATTTGATAGGGTTAGGGTCTATAGACCCCGTCTATAGACACCATGTGATAGGGCTGACGAGGGTTGAATGGCACAACATGGTAACTCCAAGATCTCACCCAGTCGCATGGCGAGCGCACCGTGTCACCATCCATGCAACACTTCTGTAAATTTGGTCTATAGACCTCTATGAGGTCTATAGACATAGTCTATAGACCAAATTTGATAGGGTTAGGGTCTATAGACCCCGTCTATAGACACCATGTGATAGGGCTGACGAGGCTTGAATGGCACAACATGGTAACTCCAAGATCTCACCCAGTCGCATGGCGAGCGCACCGTGTCACCATCCATGCAACACTTCTGTAAATTTGGTCTATAGACCTCTATGAGGTCTATAGACATAGTCTATAGACCAAATTTGATAGGGTTAGGGTCTATAGACCCCGTCTATAGACACCATGTGATAGGGCTGACGAGGCTTGAATGGCACAACATGGTAACTCCAAGATCTCACCCAGTCGCATGGCGAGCGCACCGTGTCACCGTCCATGCAACACTTCTGTAAATTTGGTCTATAGACCTCTATGAGGTCTATAGACATAGTCTATAGACCAAATTTGATAGGGTTAGGGTCTATAGACCCCGTCTATAGACAAAATGTGATAGGGCTGACGAGGCTTGAATGGCACAACATGGTAACTCCAAGATCTCACCCAGTCGCATGGCGAGCGCACCGTGTCACCATCCATGCAACACTTCTGTAAATTTGGTCTATAGACCCCTATGAGGTCTATAGACATAGTCTATAGACTAAATTTGATAGGGTTAGGGTCTATAGACCCCGTCTATAGACACCATGTGATAGGGCTGACGAGGGTTGAATGGCACAACATGGTAACTCCAAGATCTCACCCAGTCGCATGGCGAGCGCACCGTGTCACCATCCATGCAACACTTCTGTAAATTTGGTCTATAGACCTCTATGAGGTCTATAGACATAGTCTATGGACCAAATTTGATAGGGTTAGGGTCTATAGACCCCGTCTATAGACACCATGTGATAGGGCTGACGAGGCTTGAATGGCACAACATGGTAACTCCAAGATCTCACCCAGTCGCATGGCGAGCGCACCGTGTCACCATCCATGCAACACTTCTGTAAATTTGGTCTATAGACCTCTATGAGGTCTATAGACATAGTCTATAGACCAAATTTGATAGGGTTAGGGTCTATAGACCCCGTCTATAGACATCATGTGATAGGGCTGACGAGGCTTGAATGGCACAACATGGTAACTCCAAGATCTCACCCAGTCGCATGGCGAGCGCACCGTGTCACCATCCGTGCAACACTTCTGTAAATTTGGTCTATAGACCTCTATGAGGTCTATAGACATAGTCTATAGACCAAATTTGATAGGGTGGAAAGAATGTTAGGGTTAGGGTTAGGGTTAGGGTTAGGGTTAGGGTTAGGGTTAGGGTTAGGGTTAGGGTTAGGGTTAGGGTTAGGGTTAGGGTTAGGGTTAGGGTTAGGGTTAGGGTTAGGGTTAGGGTTAGGGTTAGGGTTAGGGTTAGGGTTAGGGTTAGGGTTAGGGTTAGGGTTAGGGTTAGGGTTAGGGTTAGGGTTAGGGTTAGGGTTAGGGTTAGGGTTAGGGTTAGGGTTAGGGTTAGGGTTAGGGTTAGGGTTAGGGTTAGGGTTAGGGTTAGGGTTAGGGTTAGGGTTAGGGTTAGGGTTAGGGTTAGGGTTAGGGTTAGGGTTAGGGTTAGGGTTAGGGTTAGGGTTAGGGTTAGGGTTAGGGTTAGGGTTAGGGTTAGGGTTAGGGTTAGGGTTAGGGTTAGGGTTAGGGTTAGGGTTAGGGTTAGGGTTAGGGTTAGGGTTAGGGTTAGGGTTAGGGTTAGGGTTAGGGTTAGGGTTAGGGTTAGGGTTAGGGTTAGGGTTAGGGTTAGGGTTAGGGTTAGGGTTAGGGTTAGGGTTAGGGTTAGGGTTAGGGTTAGGGTTAGGGTTAGGGTTAGGGTTAGGGTTAGGGTTAGGGTTAGGGTTAGGGTTAGGGTTAGGGTTAGGGTTAGGGTTAGGGTTAGGGTTAGGGTTAGGGTTAGGGTTAGGGTTAGGGTTAGGGTTAGGGTTAGGGTTAGGGTTAGGGTTAGGGTTAGGGTTAGGGTTAGGGTTAGGGTTAGGGTTAGGGTTAGGGTTAGGGTTAGGGTTAGGGTTAGGGTTAGGGTTAGGGTTAGGGTTAGGGTTAGGGTTAGGGTTAGGGTTAGGGTTAGGGTTAGGGTTAGGGTTAGGGTTAGGGTTAGGGTTAGGGTTAGGGTTAGGGTTAGGGTTAGGGTTAGGGTTAGGGTTAGGGTTAGGGTTAGGGTTAGGGTTAGGGTTAGGGTTAGGGTTAGGGTTAGGGTTAGGGTTAGGGTTAGGGTTAGGGTTAGGGTTAGGGTTAGGGTTAGGGTTAGGGTTAGGGTTAGGGTTAGGGTTAGGGTTAGGGTTAGGGTTAGGGTTAGGGTTAGGGTTAGGGTTAGGGTTAGGGTTAGGGTTAGGGTTAGGGTTAGGGTTAGGGTTAGGGTTAGGGTTAGGGTTAGGGTTAGGGTTAGGGTTAGGGTTAGGGTTAGGGTTAGGGTTAGGGTTAGGGTTAGGGTTAGGGTTAGGGTTAGGGTTAGGGTTAGGGTTAGGGTTAGGGTTAGGGTTAGGGTTAGGGTTAGGGTTAGGGTTAGGGTTAGGGTTAGGGTTAGGGTTAGGGTTAGGGTTAGGGTTAGGGTTAGGGTTAGGGTTAGGGTTAGGGTTAGGGTTAGGGTTAGGGTTAGGGTTAGGGTTAGGGTTAGGGTTAGGGTTAGGGTTAGGGTTAGGGTTAGGGTTAGGGTTAGGGTTAGGGTTAGGGTTAGGGTTAGGGTTAGGGTTAGGGTTAGGGTTAGGGTTAGGGTTAGGGTTAGGGTTAGGGTTAGGGTTAGGGTTAGGGTTAGGGTTAGGGTTAGGGTTAGGGTTAGGGTTAGGGTTAGGGTTAGGGTTAGGGTTAGGGTTAGGGTTAGGGTTAGGGTTAGGGTTAGGGTTAGGGTTAGGGTTAGGGTTAGGGTTAGGGTTAGGGTTAGGGTTAGGGTTAGGGTTAGGGTTAGGGTTAGGGTTAGGGTTAGGGTTAGGGTTAGGGTTAGGGTTAGGGTTAGGGTTAGGGTTAGGGTTAGGGTTAGGGTTAGGGTTAGGGTTAGGGTTAGGGTTAGGGTTAGGGTTAGGGTTAGGGTTAGGGTTAGGGTTAGGGTTAGGGTTAGGGTTAGGGTTAGGGTTAGGGTTAGGGTTAGGGTTAGGGTTAGGGTTAGGGTTAGGGTTAGGGTTAGGGTTAGGGTTAGGGTTAGGGTTAGGGTTAGGGTTAGGGTTAGGGTTAGGGTTAGGGTTAGGGTTAGGGTTAGGGTTAGGGTTAGGGTTAGGGTTAGGGTTAGGGTTAGGGTTAGGGTTAGGGTTAGGGTTAGGGTTAGGGTTAGGGTTAGGGTTAGGGTTAGGGTTAGGGTTAGGGTTAGGGTTAGGGTTAGGGTTAGGGTTAGGGTTAGGGTTAGGGTTAGGGTTAGGGTTAGGGTTAGGGTTAGGGTTAGGGTTAGGGTTAGGGTTAGGGTTAGGGTTAGGGTTAGGGTTAGGGTTAGGGTTAGGGTTAGGGTTAGGGTTAGGGTTAGGGTTAGGGTTAGGGTTAGGGTTAGGGTTAGGGTTAGGGTTAGGGTTAGGGTTAGGGTTAGGGTTAGGGTTAGGGTTAGGGTTAGGGTTAGGGTTAGGGTTAGGGTTAGGGTTAGGGTTAGGGTTAGGGTTAGGGTTAGGGTTAGGGTTAGGGTTAGGGTTAGGGTTAGGGTTAGGGTTAGGGTTAGGGTTAGGGTTAGGGTTAGGGTTAGGGTTAGGGTTAGGGTTAGGGTTAGGGTTAGGGTTAGGGTTAGGGTTAGGGTTAGGGTTAGGGTTAGGGTTAGGGTTAGGGTTAGGGTTAGGGTTAGGGTTAGGGTTAGGGTTAGGGTTAGGGTTAGGGTTAGGGTTAGGGTTAGGGTTAGGGTTAGGGTTAGGGTTAGGGTTAGGGTTAGGGTTAGGGTTAGGGTTAGGGTTAGGGTTAGGGTTAGGGTTAGGGTTAGGGTTAGGGTTAGGGTTAGGGTTAGGGTTAGGGTTAGGGTTAGGGTTAGGGTTAGGGTTAGGGTTAGGGTTAGGGTTAGGGTTAGGGTTAGGGTTAGGGTTAGGGTTAGGGTTAGGGTTAGGGTTAGGGTTAGGGTTAGGGTTAGGGTTAGGGTTAGGGTTAGGGTTAGGGTTAGGGTTAGGGTTAGGGTTAGGGTTAGGGTTAGGGTTAGGGTTAGGGTTAGGGTTAGGGTTAGGGTTAGGGTTAGGGTTAGGGTTAGGGTTAGGGTTAGGGTTAGGGTTAGGGTTAGGGTTAGGGTTAGGGTTAGGGTTAGGGTTAGGGTTAGGGTTAGGGTTAGGGTTAGGGTTAGGGTTAGGGTTAGGGTTAGGGTTAGGGTTAGGGTTAGGGTTAGGGTTAGGGTTAGGGTTAGGGTTAGGGTTAGGGTTAGGGTTAGGGTTAGGGTTAGGGTTAGGGTTAGGGTTAGGGTTAGGGTTAGGGTTAGGGTTAGGGTTAGGGTTAGGGTTAGGGTTAGGGTTAGGGTTAGGGTTAGGGTTAGGGTTAGGGTTAGGGTTAGGGTTAGGGTTAGGGTTAGGGTTAGGGTTAGGGTTAGGGTTAGGGTTAGGGTTAGGGTTAGGGTTAGGGTTAGGGTTAGGGTTAGGGTTAGGGTTAGGGTTAGGGTTAGGGTTAGGGTTAGGGTTAGGGTTAGGGTTAGGGTTAGGGTTAGGGTTAGGGTTAGGGTTAGGGTTAGGGTTAGGGTTAGGGTTAGGGTTAGGGTTAGGGTTAGGGTTAGGGTTAGGGTTAGGGTTAGGGTTAGGGTTAGGGTTAGGGTTAGGGTTAGGGTTAGGGTTAGGGTTAGGGTTAGGGTTAGGGTTAGGGTTAGGGTTAGGGTTAGGGTTAGGGTTAGGGTTAGGGTTAGGGTTAGGGTTAGGGTTAGGGTTAGGGTTAGGGTTAGGGTTAGGGTTAGGGTTAGGGTTAGGGTTAGGGTTAGGGTTAGGGTTAGGGTTAGGGTTAGGGTTAGGGTTAGGGTTAGGGTTAGGGTTAGGGTTAGGGTTAGGGTTAGGGTTAGGGTTAGGGTTAGGGTTAGGGTTAGGGTTAGGGTTAGGGTTAGGGTTAGGGTTAGGGTTAGGGTTAGGGTTAGGGTTAGGGTTAGGGTTAGGGTTAGGGTTAGGGTTAGGGTTAGGGTTAGGGTTAGGGTTAGGGTTAGGGTTAGGGTTAGGGTTAGGGTTAGGGTTAGGGTTAGGGTTAGGGTTAGGGTTAGGGTTAGGGTTAGGGTTAGGGTTAGGGTTAGGGTTAGGGTTAGGGTTAGGGTTAGGGTTAGGGTTAGGGTTAGGGTTAGGGTTAGGGTTAGGGTTAGGGTTAGGGTTAGGGTTAGGGTTAGGGTTAGGGTTAGGGTTAGGGTTAGGGTTAGGGTTAGGGTTAGGGTTAGGGTTAGGGTTAGGGTTAGGGTTAGGGTTAGGGTTAGGGTTAGGGTTAGGGTTAGGGTTAGGGTTAGGGTTAGGGTTAGGGTTAGGGTTAGGGTTAGGGTTAGGGTTAGGGTTAGGGTTAGGGTTAGGGTTAGGGTTAGGGTTAGGGTTAGGGTTAGGGTTAGGGTTAGGGTTAGGGTTAGGGTTAGGGTTAGGGTTAGGGTTAGGGTTAGGGTTAGGGTTAGGGTTAGGGTTAGGGTTAGGGTTAGGGTTAGGGTTAGGGTTAGGGTTAGGGTTAGGGTTAGGGTTAGGGTTAGGGTTAGGGTTAGGGTTAGGGTTAGGGTTAGGGTTAGGGTTAGGGTTAGGGTTAGGGTTAGGGTTAGGGTTAGGGTTAGGGTTAGGGTTAGGGTTAGGGTTAGGGTTAGGGTTAGGGTTAGGGTTAGGGTTAGGGTTAGGGTTAGGGTTAGGGTTAGGGTTAGGGTTAGGGTTAGGGTTAGGGTTAGGGTTAGGGTTAGGGTTAGGGTTAGGGTTAGGGTTAGGGTTAGGGTTAGGGTTAGGGTTAGGGTTAGGGTTAGGGTTAGGGTTAGGGTTAGGGTTAGGGTTAGGGTTAGGGTTAGGGTTAGGGTTAGGGTTAGGGTTAGGGTTAGGGTTAGGGTTAGGGTTAGGGTTAGGGTTAGGGTTAGGGTTAGGGTTAGGGTTAGGGTTAGGGTTAGGGTTAGGGTTAGGGTTAGGGTTAGGGTTAGGGTTAGGGTTAGGGTTAGGGTTAGGGTTAGGGTTAGGGTTAGGGTTAGGGTTAGGGTTAGGGTTAGGGTTAGGGTTAGGGTTAGGGTTAGGGTTAGGGTTAGGGTTAGGGTTAGGGTTAGGGTTAGGGTTAGGGTTAGGGTTAGGGTTAGGGTTAGGGTTAGGGTTAGGGTTAGGGTTAGGGTTAGGGTTAGGGTTAGGGTTAGGGTTAGGGTTAGGGTTAGGGTTAGGGTTAGGGTTAGGGTTAGGGTTAGGGTTAGGGTTAGGGTTAGGGTTAGGGTTAGGGTTAGGGTTAGGGTTAGGGTTAGGGTTAGGGTTAGGGTTAGGGTTAGGGTTAGGGTTAGGGTTAGGGTTAGGGTTAGGGTTAGGGTTAGGGTTAGGGTTAGGGTTAGGGTTAGGGTTAGGGTTAGGGTTAGGGTTAGGGTTAGGGTTAGGGTTAGGGTTAGGGTTAGGGTTAGGGTTAGGGTTAGGGTTAGGGTTAGGGTTAGGGTTAGGGTTAGGGTTAGGGTTAGGGTTAGGGTTAGGGTTAGGGTTAGGGTTAGGGTTAGGGTTAGGGTTAGGGTTAGGGTTAGGGTTAGGGTTAGGGTTAGGGTTAGGGTTAGGGTTAGGGTTAGGGTTAGGGTTAGGGTTAGGGTTAGGGTTAGGGTTAGGGTTAGGGTTAGGGTTAGGGTTAGGGTTAGGGTTAGGGTTAGGGTTAGGGTTAGGGTTAGGGTTAGGGTTAGGGTTAGGGTTAGGGTTAGGGTTAGGGTTAGGGTTAGGGTTAGGGTTAGGGTTAGGGTTAGGGTTAGGGTTAGGGTTAGGGTTAGGGTTAGGGTTAGGGTTAGGGTTAGGGTTAGGGTTAGGGTTAGGGTTAGGGTTAGGGTTAGGGTTAGGGTTAGGGTTAGGGTTAGGGTTAGGGTTAGGGTTAGGGTTAGGGTTAGGGTTAGGGTTAGGGTTAGGGTTAGGGTTAGGGTTAGGGTTAGGGTTAGGGTTAGGGTTAGGGTTAGGGTTAGGGTTAGGGTTAGGGTTAGGGTTAGGGTTAGGGTTAGGGTTAGGGTTAGGGTTAGGGTTAGGGTTAGGGTTAGGGTTAGGGTTAGGGTTAGGGTTAGGGTTAGGGTTAGGGTTAGGGTTAGGGTTAGGGTTAGGGTTAGGGTTAGGGTTAGGGTTAGGGTTAGGGTTAGGGTTAGGGTTAGGGTTAGGGTTAGGGTTAGGGTTAGGGTTAGGGTTAGGGTTAGGGTTAGGGTTAGGGTTAGGGTTAGGGTTAGGGTTAGGGTTAGGGTTAGGGTTAGGGTTAGGGTTAGGGTTAGGGTTAGGGTTAGGGTTAGGGTTAGGGTTAGGGTTAGGGTTAGGGTTAGGGTTAGGGTTAGGGTTAGGGTTAGGGTTAGGGTTAGGGTTAGGGTTAGGGTTAGGGTTAGGGTTAGGGTTCGGGTTAGGGTTAGGGTTAGGGTTAGGGTTAGGGTTAGGGTTAGGGTTAGGGTTAGGGTTAGGGTTAGGGTTAGGGTTAGGGTTAGGGTTAGGGTTAGGGTTAGGGTTAGGGTTAGGGTTAGGGTTAGGGTTAGGGTTAGGGTTAGGGTTAGGGTTAGGGTTAGGGTTAGGGTTAGGGTTAGGGTTAGGGTTAGGGTTAGGGTTAGGGTTAGGGTTAGGGTTAGGGTTAGGGTTAGGGTTAGGGTTAGGGTTAGGGTTAGGGTTAGGGTTAGGGTTAGGGTTAGGGTTAGGGTTAGGGTTAGGGTTAGGGTTAGGGTTAGGGTTAGGGTTAGGGTTAGGGTTAGGGTTAGGGTTAGGGTTAGGGTTAGGGTTAGGGTTAGGGTTAGGGTTAGGGTTAGGGTTAGGGTTAGGGTTAGGGTTAGGGTTAGGGTTAGGGTTAGGGTTAGGGTTAGGGTTAGGGTTAGGGTTAGGGTTAGGGTTAGGGTTAGGGTTAGGGTTAGGGTTAGGGTTAGGGTTAGGGTTAGGGTTAGGGTTAGGGTTAGGGTTAGGGTTAGGGTTAGGGTTAGGGTTAGGGTTAGGGTTAGGGTTAGGGTTAGGGTTAGGGTTAGGGTTAGGGTTAGGGTTAGGGTTAGGGTTAGGGTTAGGGTTAGGGTTAGGGTTAGGGTTAGGGTTAGGGTTAGGGTTAGGGTTAGGGTTAGGGTTAGGGTTAGGGTTAGGGTTAGGGTTAGGGTTAGGGTTAGGGTTAGGGTTAGGGTTAGGGTTAGGGTTAGGGTTAGGGTTAGGGTTAGGGTTAGGGTTAGGGTTAGGGTTAGGGTTAGGGTTAGGGTTAGGGTTAGGGTTAGGGTTAGGGTTAGGGTTAGGGTTAGGGTTAGGGTTAGGGTTAGGGTTAGGGTTAGGGTTAGGGTTAGGGTTAGGGTTAGGGTTAGGGTTAGGGTTAGGGTTAGGGTTAGGGTTAGGGTTAGGGTTAGGGTTAGGGTTAGGGTTAGGGTTAGGGTTAGGGTTAGGGTTAGGGTTAGGGTTAGGGTTAGGGTTAGGGTTAGGGTTAGGGTTAGGGTTAGGGTTAGGGTTAGGGTTAGGGTTAGGGTTAGGGTTAGGGTTAGGGTTAGGGTTAGGGTTAGGGTTAGGGTTAGGGTTAGGGTTAGGGTTAGGGTTAGGGTTAGGGTTAGGGTTAGGGTTAGGGTTAGGGTTAGGGTTAGGGTTAGGGTTAGGGTTAGGGTTAGGGTTAGGGTTAGGGTTAGGGTTAGGGTTAGGGTTAGGGTTAGGGTTAGGGTTAGGGTTAGGGTTAGGGTTAGGGTTAGGGTTAGGGTTAGGGTTAGGGTTAGGGTTAGGGTTAGGGTTAGGGTTAGGGTTAGGGTTAGGGTTAGGGTTAGGGTTAGGGTTAGGGTTAGGGTTAGGGTTAGGGTTAGGGTTAGGGTTAGGGTTAGGGTTAGGGTTAGGGTTAGGGTTAGGGTTAGGGTTAGGGTTAGGGTTAGGGTTAGGGTTAGGGTTAGGGTTAGGGTTAGGGTTAGGGTTAGGGTTAGGGTTAGGGTTAGGGTTAGGGTTAGGGTTAGGGTTAGGGTTAGGGTTAGGGTTAGGGTTAGGGTTAGGGTTAGGGTTAGGGTTAGGGTTAGGGTTAGGGTTAGGGTTAGGGTTAGGGTTAGGGTTAGGGTTAGGGTTAGGGTTAGGGTTAGGGTTAGGGTTAGGGTTAGGGTTAGGGTTAGGGTTAGGGTTAGGGTTAGGGTTAGGGTTAGGGTTAGGGTTAGGGTTAGGGTTAGGGTTAGGGTTAGGGTTAGGGTTAGGGTTAGGGTTAGGGTTAGGGTTAGGGTTAGGGTTAGGGTTAGGGTTAGGGTTAGGGTTAGGGTTAGGGTTAGGGTTAGGGTTAGGGTTAGGGTTAGGGTTAGGGTTAGGGTTAGGGTTAGGGTTAGGGTTAGGGTTAGGGTTAGGGTTAGGGTTAGGGTTAGGGTTAGGGTTAGGGTTAGGGTTAGGGTTAGGGTTAGGGTTAGGGTTAGGGTTAGGGTTAGGGTTAGGGTTAGGGTTAGGGTTAGGGTTAGGGTTAGGGTTAGGGTTAGGGTTAGGGTTAGGGTTAGGGTTAGGGTTAGGGTTAGGGTTAGGGTTAGGGTTAGGGTTAGGGTTAGGGTTAGGGTTAGGGTTAGGGTTAGGGTTAGGGTTAGGGTTAGGGTTAGGGTTAGGGTTAGGGTTAGGGTTAGGGTTAGGGTTAGGGTTAGGGTTAGGGTTAGGGTTAGGGTTAGGGTTAGGGTTAGGGTTAGGGTTAGGGTTAGGGTTAGGGTTAGGGTTAGGGTTAGGGTTAGGGTTAGGGTTAGGGTTAGGGTTAGGGTTAGGGTTAGGGTTAGGGTTAGGGTTAGGGTTAGGGTTAGGGTTAGGGTTAGGGTTAGGGTTAGGGTTAGGGTTAGGGTTAGGGTTAGGGTTAGGGTTAGGGTTAGGGTTAGGGTTAGGGTTAGGGTTAGGGTTAGGGTTAGGGTTAGGGTTAGGGTTAGGGTTAGGGTTAGGGTTAGGGTTAGGGTTAGGGTTAGGGTTAGGGTTAGGGTTAGGGTTAGGGTTAGGGTTAGGGTTAGGGTTAGGGTTAGGGTTAGGGTTAGGGTTAGGGTTAGGGTTAGGGTTAGGGTTAGGGTTAGGGTTAGGGTTAGGGTTAGGGTTAGGGTTAGGGTTAGGGTTAGGGTTAGGGTTAGGGTTAGGGTTAGGGTTAGGGTTAGGGTTAGGGTTAGGGTTAGGGTTAGGGTTAGGGTTAGGGTTAGGGTTAGGGTTAGGGTTAGGGTTAGGGTTAGGGTTAGGGTTAGGGTTAGGGTTAGGGTTAGGGTTAGGGTTAGGGTTAGGGTTAGGGTTAGGGTTAGGGTTAGGGTTAGGGTTAGGGTTAGGGTTAGGGTTAGGGTTAGGGTTAGGGTTAGGGTTAGGGTTAGGGTTAGGGTTAGGGTTAGGGTTAGGGTTAGGGTTAGGGTTAGGGTTAGGGTTAGGGTTAGGGTTAGGGTTAGGGTTAGGGTTAGGGTTAGGGTTAGGGTTAGGGTTAGGGTTAGGGTTAGGGTTAGGGTTAGGGTTAGGGTTAGGGTTAGGGTTAGGGTTAGGGTTAGGGTTAGGGTTAGGGTTAGGGTTAGGGTTAGGGTTAGGGTTAGGGTTAGGGTTAGGGTTAGGGTTAGGGTTAGGGTTAGGGTTAGGGTTAGGGTTAGGGTTAGGGTTAGGGTTAGGGTTAGGGTTAGGGTTAGGGTTAGGGTTAGGGTTAGGGTTAGGGTTAGGGTTAGGGTTAGGGTTAGGGTTAGGGTTAGGGTTAGGGTTAGGGTTAGGGTTAGGGTTAGGGTTAGGGTTAGGGTTAGGGTTAGGGTTAGGGTTAGGGTTAGGGTTAGGGTTAGGGTTAGGGTTAGGGTTAGGGTTAGGGTTAGGGTTAGGGTTAGGGTTAGGGTTAGGGTTAGGGTTAGGGTTAGGGTTAGGGTTAGGGTTAGGGTTAGGGTTAGGGTTAGGGTTAGGGTTAGGGTTAGGGTTAGGGTTAGGGTTAGGGTTAGGGTTAGGGTTAGGGTTAGGGTTAGGGTTAGGGTTAGGGTTAGGGTTAGGGTTAGGGTTAGGGTTAGGGTTAGGGTTAGGGTTAGGGTTAGGGTTAGGGTTAGGGTTAGGGTTAGGGTTAGGGTTAGGGTTAGGGTTAGGGTTAGGGTTAGGGTTAGGGTTAGGGTTAGGGTTAGGGTTAGGGTTAGGGTTAGGGTTAGGGTTAGGGTTAGGGTTAGGGTTAGGGTTAGGGTTAGGGTTAGGGTTAGGGTTAGGGTTAGGGTTAGGGTTAGGGTTAGGGTTAGGGTTAGGGTTAGGGTTAGGGTTAGGGTTAGGGTTAGGGTTAGGGTTAGGGTTAGGGTTAGGGTTAGGGTTAGGGTTAGGGTTAGGGTTAGGGTTAGGGTTAGGGTTAGGGTTAGGGTTAGGGTTAGGGTTAGGGTTAGGGTTAGGGTTAGGGTTAGGGTTAGGGTTAGGGTTAGGGTTAGGGTTAGGGTTAGGGTTAGGGTTAGGGTTAGGGTTAGGGTTAGGGTTAGGGTTAGGGTTAGGGTTAGGGTTAGGGTTAGGGTTAGGGTTAGGGTTAGGGTTAGGGTTAGGGTTAGGGTTAGGGTTAGGGTTAGGGTTAGGGTTAGGGTTAGGGTTAGGGTTAGGGTTAGGGTTAGGGTTAGGGTTAGGGTTAGGGTTAGGGTTAGGGTTAGGGTTAGGGTTAGGGTTAGGGTTAGGGTTAGGGTTAGGGTTAGGGTTAGGGTTAGGGTTAGGGTTAGGGTTAGGGTTAGGGTTAGGGTTAGGGTTAGGGTTAGGGTTAGGGTTAGGGTTAGGGTTAGGGTTAGGGTTAGGGTTAGGGTTAGGGTTAGGGTTAGGGTTAGGGTTAGGGTTAGGGTTAGGGTTAGGGTTAGGGTTAGGGTTAGGGTTAGGGTTAGGGTTAGGGTTAGGGTTAGGGTTAGGGTTAGGGTTAGGGTTAGGGTTAGGGTTAGGGTTAGGGTTAGGGTTAGGGTTAGGGTTAGGGTTAGGGTTAGGGTTAGGGTTAGGGTTAGGGTTAGGGTTAGGGTTAGGGTTAGGGTTAGGGTTAGGGTTAGGGTTAGGGTTAGGGTTAGGGTTAGGGTTAGGGTTAGGGTTAGGGTTAGGGTTAGGGTTAGGGTTAGGGTTAGGGTTAGGGTTAGGGTTAGGGTTAGGGTTAGGGTTAGGGTTAGGGTTAGGGTTAGGGTTAGGGTTAGGGTTAGGGTTAGGGTTAGGGTTAGGGTTAGGGTTAGGGTTAGGGTTAGGGTTAGGGTTAGGGTTAGGGTTAGGGTTAGGGTTAGGGTTAGGGTTAGGGTTAGGGTTAGGGTTAGGGTTAGGGTTAGGGTTAGGGTTAGGGTTAGGGTTAGGGTTAGGGTTAGGGTTAGGGTTAGGGTTAGGGTTAGGGTTAGGGTTAGGGTTAGGGTTAGGGTTAGGGTTAGGGTTAGGGTTAGGGTTAGGGTTAGGGTTAGGGTTAGGGTTAGGGTTAGGGTTAGGGTTAGGGTTAGGGTTAGGGTTAGGGTTAGGGTTAGGGTTAGGGTTAGGGTTAGGGTTAGGGTTAGGGTTAGGGTTAGGGTTAGGGTTAGGGTTAGGGTTAGGGTTAGGGTTAGGGTTAGGGTTAGGGTTAGGGTTAGGGTTAGGGTTAGGGTTAGGGTTAGGGTTAGGGTTAGGGTTAGGGTTAGGGTTAGGGTTAGGGTTAGGGTTAGGGTTAGGGTTAGGGTTAGGGT